>OY744525.1:14722949-14787949 GCA_963556195.1 Sepiola atlantica | reverse complement strand
TACAGACATCGATGTTTCATGCTTATGCAATCTTCAGCGCAGGAAGCTAATTCCCACGGTCGATGGGCGCGAACTCCAACTACAAATCGCCACTGATTCGCAGTCAGGAGAGTTACCAGTTGGTCACCAGAAAGCAGCTTAGAATTTAGGAGGAATTTAACTTTGTAAATACCAAGTCGGTGAGTATTCACAGCAAGTGGCGAAGAGTGATCAACAACAACAAATCGTGTTGGATCTTGCAATGAAGCTAGTAGTACTGCTTGTTATTAAATTCACTCAGAGTGCACAGCCTTAGTAAAGGGGGCTATACAAATATATATATATACATATATATATATATATATATTTATTTATTTTGGTACAGAAAAATTAGTACAACATTCGTATCGTCGGTTTTAAGCACAGATGGACTTAGCCATCCGGCCCTCTTCATATTGTGTGTATATATATATATAGGTTTCCTTCCTCTTATCTACTTACCTTTCTGGTACCTAAGGTACTTAAGCTTTATTTTTATTTTTTTAATTTATTTACTTATTTATATATATATATATTTTTTAATGCAACTTTAATTCCTATATAATTTTATTGCGAGCTACCATATTGCAGAATGGTTCTTGGGTGTAGTTTTTAGATAGTATTATTATTATTCTTTTAATTATTATTATTGTTATAATTAATGTTATTTGATATGCAAATTACCATATCATACGGTAGTCTTAAGAGTATTATATTATTATTATTATTTTATTATTATTATTATTTATTTATGTATATATTAGTGAAATTTTAAGCTGAATCATTTCGACACTTGATTATTGGGGAAATGGTAGTTTAATTAGTACCATTGGAGAGCCATGAATATTATAACTGTCCTGTTTTTAAATCTCCTAAACAGTTACATGATAAACAGCTGATGATCCTCGTGTTACTATTAGACGCGTAAGGTCTCCTATTTTTGTCTTACTGTTAGATACTTAAACCCCCTTCTTTTTTATTTTATTTACTTATTTTTTTTATTTATTTATGAATTTCCTAACGAATGTTTAGCTTGCAATATTTTGGATTTAGTTAGTTTCTCTGGGAATTTAAACTGCATTTTACTTCTTTTTTTTTTTTTGTTAAAATGACTCAAAGCTTCTTTAGACTATATATATATATATATATATATATATATATATATATATATATATATATATATATATATATATATAAATTTTAATTGTAAAATTCTTTTGTGCTATTAATAGATGTTTTTCTATACCTGTACATTTGACAGTCTTTCTTTCCCCTTTTGTGTCCTTTTATATGTTCAATTTCATTGCTTTGTATACTATTCAAAGTGAGTTGTACTTATCATATCCCAACCCTACCTAATCCTATCGAATCGCTGTAGAACTGAGAGCGAACTATACTCTAGTCCTCATGCTATGTTTGAACTTTGAAGTTAATCTCTCTACCCTGTGCTGATGAAGAGACTTGAAATCAATAAAATCAATATCGTCTGAGAAACGATCGTACACGAAACTGTTGTTTATGTTGAATTCTTAGAACGTATGTGAATGAATATGTCATAAATTTGTTTAACTAGGATCTTTACCTCATCACCGAGATGATTGCAGAGGAAGTAGGCAAGATGAAAATGGGTTAGTGTTAGGCTGTAGGACATTCGGGAGTTACAGCGGAGATGCTGAAGTTCACTGGCAAGATTGGTATTACCATTATACGAGATCTATCAGAAGCCATCATACGTGAAGGTCGTATTCCTGTGGATTGGGAATAACGCTACATCGTCAGCATATATATAAAGGGAAGGGAGATGTCCTTGATATAGGTAACTACCGAGAACTGAAGCTTCTCGAGCAGACCATGAAGATATTTGCGAGAGTGACAGAGCAGCTGATAAGACAACGGATGCACATCGATGGGATGCAGTTTGGGTTTATGCCTGGCAGGGGGCACCACTGATGCCATTTTCATCATCTGACAACTCCAAGAAAAACACTTGGCTGCAAACAGGACCCTATATATGGCTTTTGTCGACCTCGAGTAGGCTTTTGATCGAGTGCCAAGGAGGATCATATGGTGGGCGATGAGTAGGCTTTGACTGGAGGAATGGCTGGTGCGGACTGTGCAGTCAATGTACTCGAATGCTAGAAGCCGTGTGCATGTGGAGGACGGGTACAGTGAGCCATTCAGTGTGAGGGTTGGTGTGCACCAGGGTTCGGTATTGAGTCCCCTTCTCTTCATCACCGTTTTGGAATCACTGTCACGCGAACTAAGAACCAGATGCCCTTTGGAGCTCCTGTATGCTGACACTTCACTCGAAGCTCTAGTTAAGAAATTCACCCCCTGGAGAAATATCATAGAGGCGTTCCTAGCGGGGAATTTGGACGGGGCTGCCCAGGCATTTTGTAGGCCAGAGTGCTCTTCCTCTAGGGCGCTGGATTTTCAATCCCACTTTTCGACCATGTCACCTCTTACCGCTGTGGCAGGGAGATATGAAAAAAAAACAAAAAAAACCCCAAAAAAACCTCTTCATCCGTCGTGAGTGCTGCCGCATAGCGTGCTAACCACGAAACGTTGACGTCGTATGTTGGATTTTTCATCGGGTGTAGAGTCGATACTTTGATCGAATTTCACGTCGTATGTTGGAAAAATTCGTATATAGACGCAATCGTATGTACATATTTGACTGTATAGATTATCATTTATGATGAGCTACAGAATAAAATACAACCATTCTATGATGAACTGCGATTCATTCGTACACAAATCATACATTTAACTTCCGAGTCAATATAGCTAAGACAAAGGAAATTCCATGAAAAGATCAGGAAAGTTCCCTTGCACGGTCTGCCTGAGTGGTACAGAGAGAAACTCTGCCCCATCTGTTCCTACAAGAGATGCAATGGAATCAGTGGCCTACTCCGACCGGATCAGCAATACAGGTGTCATCGCTATATGGGTACAGAAAAACCAATCAACAGTAGGCCAGTGAAAGAGGTCGCAGTTGGGGATAGCAAACTGGAAGCTGTAGCTGAGTTCTGCTACCTGGGTGACTCCCTTTCAGCTGATGGTGGTTGTGAGACTGCTTCTAATGCAAGTCTATCTGCAGGTGCTTTAGAGAACTCCTGCCCATCTTGACAAATCAGCATCTGCCGATCACAATTAGAGGACAGGTGTACACCAGCTGTGTGAGGAATGCTATGCTTTATGGCTCTGAAACATGGGCTGCATCAGCAAGCACTCTCAAGAGACTGCAGCATAACGAAAGAGCCATGATTAGATGGATCTGTCATGTCAGGCCGGAAGACGACACTCTCTTCAAGACTCTTCTCTCTAGGCTTGGTATACAGGAAATAACTGATGTCCTTAAGCTGGGCAGGATGAGATGGCTTGGCCATGTCGAGCGAAGCTCCAGCTGGATCTCCCAGGTCAGAAACATGTCCATCGCATCAAGTCGGCAGGCTGGAAGACCGAAGCTTTCTTAGAATGGGCTATGTAAACGTGACTGTGCAGCTCTGGGGATTACAAACTTAGATCTTCATGACCGTTGAGTCTGGAGTTGAAGACTTTGATCAAGACTGACATGTAGGCCCCACCCTCTTATAGAGGACTAATCAAAGGCCTGTTCAAAAATAAATTGGATGAGGATGATAATGATGAAAATTTTAAATTTCAAATATAAATTATTTTTTTATAACACAAAGGTTTTTGCAATAGCTAAATATTTTTTTAATAAATATAATTTTTTGCCAAGAATAATCAGTGTGGCTATATACCACTGTCCTGCTGGTCGCATGATTCGAACCCTTGAACCCCAGGCCCCAGTCACCATTAACTGTCAAGATCAGACGCGCTAATCAATGCGACCACTGACCTAACCCTAACCCTATTATATATATATATATAATTATTTTTATTTATACAGACATGTACAAAAAGCCGCTACGATGGCATGTCGATGCTATCGATCAATAGTTATTAGAAACTTAGATCTCATCAGGCGGAAAAGAAAGTCTGATCTTTCACTCAGATGTTCCTATTAGGAAAGCAAGGTTATATTTTATAAGCCCGATTGAAAGTCTGTGGATTTTTATCCTGTGGAGGTTTACTTTTCCTGGATTACTATATATATATATATATATATATATATATAAGTTGAGTTTATCAACGTTTGTTTTCCTAAGTCTTTTCCTAAGTCTTTTTTCTTATATATTTTACTCACACAAAATAAATGTTAAAATATTCCTTAGTATATTGGTGTCACAAAAATGGATATTTTCGCTAGGAAGGATCTTTCCAACTCCAACTTTGCTTGCTTCTCCCTTTTCGCTGTTCCAGATGGGTAAACTCGTTTCTGTTTCTCCTTCGATGCTTGATTTCCAGTAAGCTTATTACATGACATCTACAAATAAGAAAATTAAACAATAAATGCAATCAAAATAATTGAATTATGATATATTTAAATATAAATAAATAAAAACAAAAATTGTTTTTCTCTGAAAAACAAAAACATTTGCCCCCCCGTGGGACAACTGCCCCAATGCCCTACCCTTAAATCCGCCACTGAGTACAACATGTTTAATCCGAAAGATTATCAAAGTACAATAATCGGATGGTTCAAGACATTTTGCAAGTGTTGCAAAAATCTTGACAATCGGGCAAGGCGAGGTAAAGTAAGCCTAAAAGTTCAAACTATAAAGGAAAATGAGAGAACAATGGGCAAAGTGAGCATCTTACAGACATCTTTACATTTAGAATTGCACCTTATGTTGTTACATAATGTGAGAGAGAAGAGAGCACAAGTTGCCTTCCTGGAGGCTGGCTTCATAAGTCAGGTGACTTCCGTTTTGCGGTTGGCTCATTTTTTTGAGTTTGTGATTTCGTCCACGTCAAGCCTTTTGGTCCCCTGGGGCAGACAAGACTTTTATACAACATAAAAACATACAAAGATCTGATTCATATGGTACTGCATATTATTTTGTTTTATTTTTAAGTACCACATAAAAAACAATGAATTTAAAAAACTGATTTAAACAAATTTATAAACACATGTAAATGATTTCTATATAGAATTACTACAATTTACTGTTTGCAACTGTAAAATATATTACACAAAAGTAAATACTGGTTCATAATAAAGAAGTATATTTGACTACGAAATATAAGAGCATTTTTATTTATAATACACCATGTTATATTTTATATTACCGCAGATAGGCTAGCAACATTCACGTTTAATTTATAATTTTAACTTATTAACATATTAACGAAAAATGTTTTTCTCTGAAAAAAAAAAAACTCATTCGTCTCGTGTTGGCCTCTACAGTTTGCCCTGTGGGGCAACTGCCCCAATGTCTCACCCTTAAATCTGCCACTTCGCATCGTGTATCTTGTCTGATCGTCCATGGTTATTGCAATGTAAAAAGAAGACACGAATAGAAAAACCTTTTCTAAGGCTTTATTCAATTAATTCAAAACTACAATGCCAACAAGGCAAGAGGCCAAGAACGTATATATGGTAAAAGAAAGAGAACGCATTTAAATTAAAAAGTCACGTGGACAAGAAAACCCAGTAATTTTACTTTAACGGAAATATATGCAAGTGCACGTAATCCATCTCGTAATCCCAAGGTGCTGAGTTCAATCCTGGGCAAATGCAGCTGAAGAAATATAATATACATAACATTCTCCCCCACTTGTAACAGAGATTGTTATCAGAAAGTTTTATAAATCCAGACGCTGAGCTGGTTTGCGAATCCTGCTAGACCGGCGGGGAAGTAGTTCACTATCAGAAGCACCATATCTCTGGGAAGGTTGATTCTCTGAATTCTGATTCACTAATTCATTTTCTGTATAACTTTCCCTAGGTGAAGGAGTATTTGTGGAACTTGTATCAGGCAAAGGGCCCATGTCAGGTAGAACGTTTTCAGCAGAATCTTGAGATCGACCCGAGCGTGGAAAACGTGCTAAATGTCTTAGTGCTACTGAATCTTCCCGGCCATCATGATATCGTATTCTTGCATGTGTAGGGTTAGCCTCGAGGAGTTCCACTACCTCAACGATCGGGTCATATTTACTCCTGTTACCAAATCGCTTTAATAACACCTCCCCAGGCTCACAGAGCCAAACAGGTAATGCAGTGCCAGTGGAAGAGCGCCTTTTAAAATTGAACATGCGTTCGTGAGGCGTAGCATTTGTGGAGGTGCATAGTAGAGAGCGAATAGTTTGTAAAACATCCTGTAGAACATCCTGCCAAGCGCTAATGGGTAACCGTTTTGATCCTAAAGCTAATAAGATGGTGTTCCAAATAATGCCGTTATAGCGCTCACATTGGCTGTTACCTCTTGGGTTATACGCAGTAGTGTTACTGGATCCAATTCCAAGTCGCAGCAAAAATTGTTTGAATTCCTCCGACATAAACGAAGTTCCTCGATCGGAATGGATGAATGAGGGAAGTCCAAAAATAGAAAAAATATTCACCAGGCACTGAATCGCGGTTTGAGAGGAGCAATCACGACAAGGGAAAGCAAACGGAAATCGACTGTATTCATCGACGACTGTAAATATGTAACGGCAACCTGATGAAGATGCCGGGATAGGTCCTTTGTAATCGACAGAAAGACGCTGGAATGGAGCAGTAGAACGGATAAGAATATTATTAGTAGAAGTTAAGAATTGGGGTTTTATTTTGGCGCAAGTAGTACATTGAGATGTCACACGTCGGATTTCATCAAGTGAATATGGCAAATTTTGTGACCTTACAAAATGCCAAAAGCGTTGTACTCCAGGATGTATTAAGGAATCATGAATTGATTTTAGTTCCTCCAAGGAAGAAACAGCAGCACCACATACTCTGGATAATGTGTCAGCGACAATATTTTCATTCCCGGGACGGTGTTTTATATCATATGAAAAGGGAAGAAGTTCCATTTTCCACCGTATAATTTTATCGTTTTTAATTTTTCCACGATTAGCAGGTTTAAACACAAAAGATACGGCTTGTTGATCAGTAATAATAGTAAAATGTTTCCCAACAAAGAGATCGCTCCATTTACGAACACATTCGACTATGGCATATGCTTCTTTTTCGACTATATGAAGTCGCATTTCAGAGAGGTTTAACGACCGAGAAAAGAATGCTACAGGTCTCCCAGCTTGTAAAAGAGTGCCTCCGATAGCCTTTTCTGAGGCATCGGTTTCAATAATAAACGGCAATTCATCATCAATAACTTTTACGGATGATTCAGCAATGTCTTTCTTGAGTTTTTCGAAAGAATTTACAACTATAGGAGGCATAGGGAATTGTTTATTTTCGACCAGTGGACGAATTTTGTATGAATACTTAGGTATCCATTTCGCATAGTAAGCAAACATACCAAGACACCTTTTTAACGATTTTGAATCGGAAGGGGGAGGCATTTGCAAAAGAGGTCTCAAACGCTCTGGATCAGGTTGAAGAGTTCCGTTACAAATTTGGTATCCAAGCACGTTAATAGAACGAAGTGAAAACTTTGATTTTTCCCGGTTTATTTCGAGGTTGTATGTCGAGGCAGCTTTTAAGAAATACTCCAAATTGACGTCATGCTCCTTCTGGGTTTTACCGCAAATAGTTATATCATCTATATACGAGAAGGTTCCAGGTAATTTGTTATCAGAAATGAAAGAATTCATAAATCGTTGAAAGGCAGAAACCCCGTTTGTGACCCCCATGGGTATTCGTTTAAATTGGTACAGACGGTTTCCAGCCTGAAAGGCCGTATAGGGGCGATCTTCAGGGCAAATTTCAATCTGATAGTATGCTTTGGACAAGTCAATTATACTAAAGATACGATACTGGGCTATTTGGTCAACAAGATCCCCAATTCGTGGCAAGGGGTATGCATCAAGTAAGGTGAAACGGTTAATAGTTTGGGAGAAATCGACTATCAATCGTTTCTTTTTATTAGTTGACGAAGTCACAACAATTTGAGCGCGCCACGGAGAGTAACTTGGTTCAATTATATCATCCTCAAGCATTTGTAGAATTTCTTTTTCAATGAATCGAGAGTCCTCCGCACGGTAATTTCGGGACCCAGTAGCAATAGGTTTGCAATCACGGGTCAAGTTTCGGAACAATTTAACGGGTGCACAACTGATTTTGGTTAAAGCGCAGATTTTTAGAATATCCTGAGACCCTCCAAAAGAAATAGTGATACTCTGGTGTAGTTTTAAGAAGGGCACTCCGAGTATAATATCCATACAGGAATCAGGAAGTACTGTGAAGTCAATTTCTTTATATTCGTAACCATTGAAGATAACGTCCTCAGTACAATATTCAGATAGCTTGAGGGAAATGGCCGATGATGCCATGGAAATTACGGAATTCCGTTTAGAAGTAGACAGTTTCATTGTTTTAACAATACGAGCACTGATAAAGTTATCAGAACTGCCGGTGTCTATGAGAGCAGTTAATCGTTTACCCTTTAATTTTACAATTTTAGTAATAGGAGGGAACCTATCATCATCTTTAGCACGGGCTACTATAATAGCTGAGGTGGAACGTGAAGGTGTAGACATGGTAGAACGGCAAACTTTGGCAAAATGGCCGAGTTTGCCACAGTTTCGACATACTTTATCGCGGGCAGGACAGTGGCGGCGATCATCCTTAATGTGACGTTTCCCTCCGCAGTTGTAGCACTTTCCATGAGCAGGAAGGGCAGCAGACAATTGTACAGATTCACACTCCATAGGAGCAGTAATAGTGGCCTCCTCGACAGAATCAGTAAACACATTTTTAGTCGTGGTAGCAGCAACGGTAGATCCAATCTGAGAAGCGTATGACTCAGCACGAAATTGAGCCTGTTCTAAAGCTCTAGCACATTGAGTAGCCTCCTTGAGATTTAACGTATCATTTTCAAGTAGTCTGGCACGTATTACGGAAGACCGGAGACCACGTATAAATGAATCACGGACAGATTCATCTCTGTAAGTAGTAGCAGTAACATCTTTGAAGCAACAGTCTGCGGCAAGTCGGTTCAAGGCCTGAAGGTACTGGTCTACAGACTCATTTTCCTGTTGTAGACGTGTAGAAAGCAAATGTCTAGCATGAATAACGCTTGGAGACTTATCATAAACACTTTTCAGCAATTCAACAGCATGTTCGAATCCAGAACAACCCTCGATAATGTCAGCAACGGTAGCACCAATGTTTAAATAAAGGACTTCGAGTTTGTCTGGATTTAAAGAAGCAATAGTAGATAAGTAATAAGTAAAATTACGGTACCATAGTCTCCAGAGCTTGCCAGCCTGAGGGTCTGCAGAAGATATATCAAACTTGTCCAGACGAATAATCTTATCCATGAGAAATTTAGTAACTGAATTAATTGAATAAATTGTAATGTAAAAAGAAGACACGAATAGAAAAACCTTTTCTAAGGCTTTATTCAATTAATTCAAAACTACAATGCCAACAAGGCAAGAGGCCAAGAACGTATATATGGTAAAAGAAAGAGAACGCATTTAAATTAAAAAGTCACGTGGACAAGAAAACCCAGTAATTTTACTTTAACGGAAATATATGCAAGTGCACGTAATCCATCTCGTAATCCCAAGGTGCTGAGTTCAATCCTGGGCAAATGCAGCTGAAGAAATATAATATACATAACAATTTACTCCAAAATGAATGCGTCATCTGGGCATCACACGTCACATGTAAAATAAACAACGAAAAAATACCCATGGTCCAGGGTTTTTTTTCATCGCTTCAGTGCTTTGATCTGACCAAAACATCTCCCAGATCCGGTTCTTTTAGCCACATCCTACTATTTCGGGGATAGTTGAAATTCATCAGCACTGCTCTGGGACATTTTTCCAGAGATCTGACCCCCTCCCCCAAATCATCGAAAATCTTCATAAAAAATACAAAAATGTGGGTCACTCACTTTCCGATCAGGCTACCCCCCAGACCACGACCATCTTGAATCATATATTTTTAACTTAATATTTACAAACTCATAGTAAACTAACTACACTGTTTCTTCATTCATGAAATAATAGTTTAGAATTCACATCTCAAAAGTGACACCTTAACCCGGTCGCCATTGTTGGCCTGTTTACAAATCGCTTCATAATATACATGCAAATCTTAGTTAAAATTAATTTCTACAATACAATTACTGTTTCAAACACAGTTTTCAACCATCTTATTATTTCTTTTCACATAATAAAAATAATTGTCCTCAAATTATATCACTCTTTATTTGTTTAATTTTATTTTATTGTTGATGTGAATTTCTTCATATTTTTTCGTGAGTGTGTGTTTTGACAATAAAACTTTTTCCTTTTTTCCTCACTGTTACAGTCAGTTCTTCTGTTATCAGTTTTTCTCTTTGTGGCTGCGTGTAACCATTTTTTTTTATTTGTCAATTTTTATATTCGTGTACAATTTTCTAATGAATGTTTTCAATGGTGAGTGGAAGTTGTGAGAGGAGGCGAATGGACTGAACAATTACGAGAGAATAGAAAGAGAGAGAGTGGGGGAAGATAGAAAAGGGGTAAGAGAGATGAGAGAGGGAGAAGAGAGAGAGAGAGGTAGAGAGAGAAGGAAAAAAAAAGAGAAAGAGAAGGAGAAAGAGAGAAAGGGGGGAGAACAGCGGATGAAAACAGATGATTATTATGAAGACATATATATATATATATATATATATATATATATATATATATATATATATATGATTGTTTTTATTCAAACAGACATGTAAAAATCTGTGACACTGGCATGTCGATGTTATCGATCAACACTTGTTAAAAGCTGAGATCTCATCAGGAAGAATTAGAATTTGATCCTTCCCTCAGATGGTATTTATTCCCAAATACCATCTGAGGGAAGGATCAAATTCTAATTTTTCCTGATGATATCTCAGCTTTTAACAAGTGTTGATCGATAACATCGACATGCCAGTGTCACAGATTTTTTACATGTCTGTTTGAATGAAAACAATCATATACATACAGCTCTATTTGATATTGAGCACTCTTATAAGCCCGGTTGAAATTCTTTGGATTCTTATCCTGTGGATATTTACTTTACTTGGATTACTATATATATACTAAAAGTGTGTTTGTTTTTTTTTGTTTTTTTAAATATAATTTTAATGGTTGAGAAACTTCCGAGACTATATATATATATATATAGTAATTCAGGTTCATTTTATATTCCAATAACCATGCTGTTTTATTTTAATTTTTCCAAAAGACATAACATTTCTGTGAGATATATTTTTTACGGTCCGTTTCATTTCTCGTAAGCCAAACAATATTTTTATATCAATATCGTCTCTGCAACACTACAAAATCATCAAAAAAATCCACAAAGAAGAAAAGTTCTTAAATTGAAATGTCTTGAAAAAACCTACACCACACAGTTGGATATTGTTGGCGAAAACAAAGAAAAAAACAAAAAAAAAAGCAATTCACAGGTAGGGAAAACTCGCTAGGACGCCATTTTGAATTTTTTTGAATTTAAAAAAAAAAAATTTTTTTTAATTTTCTAATGTACTTTCCTCCCACAGCAGAAAGATGGTTAGAATGTGGGATTGGAAAGCCAGCACTCGAGAAAGTGAGCACTCTGGCCTATAAAAATGCCTGGGCAGCTCCGTCGGGATTCCCCGGTAGGGGCGCCTCAGGCAATTTGCAATAAACTAACCCCTTCTTAAAGGATGAGAAGGTAAAGCCTGGGAGGGTGGACCTCACAGAACTGCACAGGACAGTACTCCAGAACGGCGGAATCAAGGCCTGAAGGACAAGACGATACCGATCTATAGGGTGTAGTATCCATTGGAACAGATACTACACTTTGATCTAAGCCAAAAGGCCAATAGCAAAGTTTGAATTTTACCAGAAGTTAATTTTGTAATATATATATATATATATATATATATATATATATATATATATATATATATATATATATATATTTACTTAAAAAATATGACATCACAAACTGAGCTTCATTTTTCCATAAGTTGTCAAAAGTTATCATTCATTCTTTATGATGTCATCCATTTTCAAGTAAATACTTTTTTGTAAAACCATGATTATCAACGGATGTGAAAGTGAATAAATTATACATTTTTTAATATATATAACATGTACTGATCCGATGGGTCACAGATGGCCTAGTTATTGTATAAATATAGATTTATGTGGGATTTGAATTATGCTCCATTGATTAAACAAATCTCCGGATATAACAGAGATATCTTACCAAGATTCTAACAGTCTGTTCTCTGTGTATGCGTTTAAACTGCATAGAGCCTAAAAATACGAATTTATTTATCTATGATAATTTGTTCAAGTTAAGTTTTTCCATCAACATGGAACGCGCCCTTTGTCCAGACAAGTTTGATATTGACCTGACCTCACCAGCTGACAAGAAATATTGATATTAGCATAGAATGTTTGAGAACTTTATCGAAGAATGCACAGACAATACTCCTAAGAAATTGTGCTGTCGAACGAAATACGTCTCCACAAATGTCTACAGATATTTTGCTGGAAGTTATAAGGAGGCACTCGAAATTCTAAACAAAATTTCCCAAAAGCAAAAGAATGAAATATTCGGTAGACACATTCTTGTAACAAGACAGCAACAACCCTAACCCTAACCCTCGGAAACACGAGACTTTCTTTGTGAACTTTACAGTGAAAACCGTCACAGTGGAAATAGTACCGTAAAGAATTGATCACCGATGCCTTCATTGGTTTGCTTTGTTTTGTTTTACGGCATATCAACCCTTTTCAGGTCATTTAATGTCGAATCAATTGTATTTTTTAAAAGTTCTTTGCAAAAAAAAAATTATTTAAGCAAAGAAAAATAATATTTTTCAAAACATTTGTTAAACGTTTATTTTTTATTTTTTACGGCATATCAACATTTTTCAGGTCATTTAATGTCGAATCAATTGTATTTTTTTAAAGTTCTTTTGTTGAAATTTGTTAAAGCCCCCCTCACTGATTGGTTGTTGCCATGTCCCTTAAGGGCCTCACGGATTGGCTGTCAGGTATTGCGACCCCTTTTTAGTAAAGGTGTCACGTGAGCCAGCCCTTAAAAACCCTTGTATACGGCTTCTCGTCCTCTTTTTCCACGACTCCACTCCAGTCAACAACACATCGGGCGGTCTTCTCAGTGATACAGCCCACGACGGCATCACAGAGAATGATCTCCCGCCGTTACCAGAACTCTAAAACAGATAAGTTCTCGCGAACCACGTTTTCGCAAACCATCCTCTCTTCCATCCTCTCTATGATTTACCAATGCCTAAATGAACTTTTCTGAAACTGTAAATACTCAATCCAACTTTCTCTTTCTTACTAAATTGATATGAAATTACACCCTTGTGTTTTGTGTTCCTTCTTCAGACTTCCATCCTATACATATCTTTGATGAATTTATCTGCACATGGTTACCCCATTCTCACGTGGGAGAATTGAACTTTATTTCAGGATTATTTTAATCCCAACACTTTGCAAAAAAAAAAATTCTTTAAGCAAAAAAAAAATTATATTTTTAAAACATTTGCTAAACTTTTTTTCTCTTTTTTACGGCATATCATCCTTTTTCAGGTCATTTAATACCAAATCAAGCTGGATTTATATGTTTTTAGATAATTATATTTTTTATGATGCCTTCATTAACGGATTGTATTCGTCACAAAATACACCAGTGTTTACTGGAAAACGTAACTGTCTCTCTGAATATTATGATTAAGGAGGGGCCCATAACCTTGTGCAGCGTAACTTCCAGCCATTGGTTTCTATTGATGCAGGGTAGAATACTTCGATTTAGGTAATAATTATGTGTCTACTGCCACTCAGAATAATAGTGGTGTAATTGTTTCGAGTGTGGCTCTGGTTAGGGTTAGGGTTAGACTAAAGACAGAACAGTGTTGGTTTTGTGGTCGCAACCTTCATGCACATACACAATTTCAAGTAGAAGATAGCGATTTTTCTTCATTTGAAAAAAGAGGTCAATCTGCCTGAGTTTGTCAAACCAAGAATAAAAGTAAGGCGATCGCAGCAATATTATCCCCCTCCCACTCTCTGTGCTACTGTTGTTTCTGTTACCCCATGGAAAGCAGCAGCAGCAGTCCTAAAGTCCAACCCCTCCTTAACACAGTAGGGCTGTGAGAATGGGTAGTGTCAGACCTATATCGTCAGGAACTACAGTTCCTGTCAGGACCACTCAAAGCGTATTGTTCTGACACCCAGCTATATTAAAACTGCAACCCGGCTAAAGGGGTTCTGGTGAAGCCCAAAGGTGTCTGTACTGGGATCTGATGGCTTCTGGTTATTCTTGCCAATGCGTCTGTGTAAAATCTACAGCAAGCAAAGTCGTTCTGTCATCTACACAATGTTGTGTTGGCGTATATGAAACTACCACTCAATACCTACAGATGACGACCTTCCTTGACAACTTGGAGCAACTTCTGGTCCCTGTTAACCTCTGTGTCAAGGGTAACCTGAAATCCTTTCAGGAACATGAAGTGCTCCAAATCTACGAGAAGGACCTCGATCAAAACAGACGACATCGACATCTCCATGTTTGACGCTGCATTCAGGTCCAACTCGCTCAGCACCAGCACCAGCACCAACAACAGCACCAGCACCAGCAAATGTCGTTTAAAAGTATTGACTCTCAATTAGAAAAGCATCCCCAATCAGCAGCTTCTTTTAGCCAATCAAACGCGCAAAAGTATTCACCTCTGAATTTTCTACATAATAAAAAAACCCAAACACTACAATTCTCACCCTCTTTCTGGTTTTCCCTTCAGGCTCGACATACATGAGTTCACCCCAATTTCAGCCTAGGCTCTTGTGTCGAAGGCTCTCGGCAATACAACAAAAAACATTCACGAACTCATACACACACAAGTTCACACATACACTGTAAGCATACATATGCACACTACTCACCTAGTCTATCGAACTTACACACTATCACATACTAACTCATACAGCGACAGTCTACTCAACTTCGTACGAACAACAACTTTTTCACATCGACTCTCATTATCTACAAACTCTTTTATTTGTTATTTTGAAACGAATCTTATCAAATAAATATTATTAACTGTAAAATGTCTTTGTTATTACTTGTTATTTTAGCCTTTTTCTCTGCAACTAATTGTTTGAATTCTTCTGTTGTAGTTATGAAAGTGAATTGAAAATAAAGTTTCTGCTCTTATTAGCTCAACAGGTTCTTCTTTCTTTTTAAAACGGCATGTCAACCCATTTAAAGTTATTTAATGCCGAATCCAGTCGTTTATTATTTTTTTTTTTCGTTTCAAGTTTTTAATATTTTCAAACATTTATTCATGAAGTTTACTTTCATTAGTTATTCAGAATAAAAGTTGTGAATACAACTGGATGCTATTTCATGTTATTTTCAGAAGAAAAAAAACATTATTTTATCCATAAATGGAACCCTGACAGTTACTACAATTCCGAGCCAGAGCGGACCTGGAAGCAGTGGTAACTAAGGGGTTATTCCACACTCTCCAAAGCTCCCAAGTTGGGGCCTCATCACCGGATGCAGTTTAATGTTGTTTAATATTGTTTAATGTTGTTTAATGTTGTTTAATGCAGTTTAATGTTGTTTAATGCAGTTTAATGTTGTTTAATGTTGTTTAATGTTGTTTAATGCAGTTTAATGTTGTTTAATGTTGTTTAATGTTGTTTAATGCAGTTTAATGTTGTTTAATGCAGTTTAATATTGTTTAATGTTGTTTAATGCAGTTTAATGTTGTTTAATGTTGTTTAATGTTGTTTAATGCAGTTTAATGTTGTTTAATGTTGTTTAATGCAGTTTAATGTTGTTTAATGCAGTTTAATATTGTTTAATGTTGTTTAATGTTGTTTAATGCAGTTTAATGTTGTTTAATGTTGTTTAATGCAGTTTAATGTTGTTTAATGTTTTTTAATGCAGTTTAATGTTGTTTAATGCAGTTTAATGTTGTTTAATGTTGTTTAATGTTGTTTAATGCAGTTTAATGTTGTTTAATGTTGTTTAATGTTGTTTAATGCAGTTTAATGTTGTTTAATGTTGTTTAATGTTGTTTAATGCAGTTTAATGTTGTTTAATGCAGTTTAATGTTGTTTAATGTTGTTTAATGTTGTTTAATATTGTTTAATGTTGTTTAATATTGTTTAATGCAGTTTAATGTTGTTTAATGTTGTTTAATGCAGTTTAATGTTGTTTAATGTTGTTTAATGTTGTTTAATGCAGTTTAATGTTGTTTAATGTTGTTTAATATTGTTTAATGTTGTTTAATGCAGTTTAATGTTGTTTAATGTTGTTTAATGTTGTTTAATGTTGTTTAATGCAGTTTAATGCAGTTTAATGTTGTTTAATGTTGTTTAATGTTGTTTAATGCAGTTTAATGTTGTTTAATGTTGTTTAATCCAGTTTAATGTTGTTTAATGCAGTTTAATGTTGTTTAATGTTGTTTAATGCAGTTTAATGTTGTTTAATGTTGTTTAATATTGTTTAATGTTGTTTAATATTGTTTAATGTTGTTTAATGTTGTTTAATGTTGTTTAATGCAGTTTAATGTTGTTTAATGTTGTTTAATGAAGTTTAATGTTGTTTAATGCAGTTTAATGTTGTTTAATGCAGTTTAATGCTGTTTAATGCAGTTTAATGTTGTTTAATGTTGTTCTCAAGACAACAGCAACCTTTTTTTATCAATGAAGAATTCAGCATGGTTCTAAAAGCTTTATTGATAAAAAAGTTGTCCCCAAACTCACCATTTTCCATAGTATACAATGTTACCCTAGCAGTTGACCTCAAGGAAATTTGCCACTGGTGAGTGCAAAGTGAATCTGTATTTAAACAAATAAATTTTACCTACAAACAGCCAAAAAGTTCTTGACGATCTCAGAAATGATGTTTTATTAGGCCGGGAATTCCAGAAACAAAAATCTTCTTTTACGATTGGAGTTTCCAGTACACAATTCTGTTTGCAGGTGAGCAGTGTGGCATTATTCTGTTTGTAGTTGAGCAGTGTGGCATTATTCTGTTTGCAATTTAGCAGTTTGGCATTATTCTGTATGCAGTTTAGTAGTGTGGCATTATTCTGTTTACATTTGAGCAGTATGGTATTATGCATCATAAAATAGAAAGCTGTTTGGAGACACATTCTCTTTCAGCAAATAAAATGCCGAAACAAGAAATGTTTTTGATTGTTTACATTTTATTGTAATGGAACTTTTTTGGCACACTCACCTTTTCGTACACGGTTAACTCCTCAAGCCATGCTAGAGGAAGCAAAAGGTCGAACGTCTACTCACCTCAATCTCAAGACCAGCTCTGTTATTTTTCCTCGATTCTCTCTTGATCGGTGACCATAATCCTGAAATTTTTTATTACACATTCCACAATCCAACATAACTTAAACAACAAATAACAGATGTTATTATTTCAATTTTTCTTCCTAACCTTGGAATTATCAAAACAACCTCAGTCGCCTTACAAACACAATGTTTACCCAAATAATCCTTTCTTAGATACATTTCTCATTACTATCAATATTGTAAGTCATTATCCTACTTCTTCGATCACCTCGGTTGATCTCGTTACAACAGCAGCAGATTTTCTCTGAACCTCTATCATTTGCAAACATGCAGAAAAATGCTAAAGCTATGGCCGCTAAGTAAACAAAATGCCGACCCGCCGACCAACTATACACTTTTCCATGGCATGGACAAATTGTTCTAGGAAAACTTGAAGGCCTACAAGAAACGAATCTGTATAGACTATTTGTGACAATGTGCTGGGGGGGGGGGGGCTACAGCGAAATTGGGGTCATTAAATGTTCTAGTGCCTATTTGGGGCAATGTACTGTGGAAAGAAAAAATTATCAATTCACAATTCACACGAAATTATCAGAATTTTCTGAAAAACTGACTAATTTGCTTTGCGTAATTGTTTTTATAACCAAGCAGGGTTATCTGTGACACATCCTTTCGTCATGACCAATACACATTTTGATTGGCTGTCGGCTACTTCTAGCCTCGTTTTGGATTTCATTTGAATGTTCGCATGCATTGGGTAATCCAGACATATATTTTTGCCACTCATGCCATACCTGACCCCCCAGCTGAGCTCTACAGCTACCACCAGTACTTCCTTTTGTAGTTCATATAATCAAAAACACTCTTCAATCAAAAAGTAGAGTTTTTATATTTATGACACTACCTCATATGCAAATGTACTGCCAGCCAGAGCCATCTGGCTTTAGATACTCCAAGCAGTCAATTTGCAAAGGGGAGATAATTCAATTAACGGCTGCAAATTCAGCTTACAACAGTTTTGCTTATCCGTAGACAAAACAATAGTGTTATATTTTCCCGAATCCTTCCTTAACCCGCGTGAATTGTGAATTGATAATTTCTTGTTTCTTCAGTACATTACTCCAAATATATACTAGTATATTTAATCAGCCCAATTTCTTAGTAGAGCCCTCCAGAACATTGTCAAATATTGTGAAAATGCACGTATGTTACTTAACATTGACACGATGGTGATCAAACTATTTTCTTCCTGTAACCTTAAGAGTACCTGCCACCTGACCCGGATCAACAACTCTAATAAATGAAATACAGCCGCCTTCGAAGCAGATAGTAAATTATGCCAATTTGGCATTGGAAATAATCCTGCAGTTTTCCAAAGATCCATTGAGATTTGCTATGGAAGAATAACGGACGACATTACAATATTTGGACGAAACCAAAGGGAACGCGACACTAATGTTGAAAGATTTCTTGCTGCTACAGAAAAGAAAAACTGACCTTCCAGAGATCAGTCTATCGTCTATTATTCTACTAAAGCCAAATTAATCAACGTTTGTTTCCCTAAGTCCGCTATATATTTAATCACACAAAATACATGCTAAAATATTCCTTAGTGTTGGGATAGATTTATATTTAAAAAATCCATTTAAAAAAATTGCAAATTACGGCTAATTAGAAAAAATTAGCGTTAATTTGCAATTTTTTATGGGCATTGCTCCAGACAAGACATGAAGCCACTTGATGTAAGAAGCTAACAAGAACAAATATGGTTATTGCAAAGACAGGAGATGCCTATTGGCCTTAGTCTTGAAAAGACCAAGGTTATAGGTAGGAGGAAAACAGTCAACAGGAAGAGAGTTCCACAAGCCTGCGGTTCTTGGAAAGATTCTACTTGAATTAGCTCACCAAGTGACCCATCGCTTACTAAGTATCTGTTGACTGCTCTCTTTCTTTCTCATTGTTTGTTGTTTGACTCCCTCAAACTATTATTTTATACAGTTTTTATCACCCTTGCTTCCGTCGCCCTCTCTCTGTTTCTTAACAGTTGAAGATAATGAAGAAAGGAGAGAGTAAAAAGGTTGGAATAGTCCATCACAAACAAAACACAAGTAGTACAACTATTTACTCAATAGTCAAGAGAGAGAGAGAGAAAGAGAGGAAAAGAGAAAGAGAGGAAGAGAGAGGGAGAGAGAGGAAGAATATTATCGATAATTCGATAATATTCTTCCTCTATCAACTGACAATCATTCTATCTAATCAACCCGTATCCTCGAATGCCTTTTGGCCTTGGTAAGTGATGATACATTAGTAAAATAAATAAATAAATAAATAAAACATATAGCGAGTAGAAAGCGACTAATTTTGATTTTGTCTTTATTTCTTTATATTTAAGTAGTTTTGAAAACACACTTTTTTCTGAATCAAACAAGCTAACCCAAGCTGAATGGGTGACCAAACGGTCATATTTTTTTAAAGTATCCACTAGATCCATTAATTCATTGGGATACAAACTTAGAAATGGACAAATTATGGAAAAATTATATGGGATCTGGAAGGGTTGAAACTACGACTGAGCCTTCTACAACCAACTACTGATTCAGCCCTTCAATGTATCTTGGCATGTTTGCATGCTATGCTAAGTGAATTCCACAAGTTTCAGATAAGGTGTGTTCCCCAAGAATAATGTAGTGTAGCAGCTGGCACATTGTCAAGGGCATTCGGTAAATCAGTTCCTTCATGGAATCTCAAGGATTTTCATGAAGGGCTATGCCACCCTGGTGAAAGTAAAATGCACCATTTCATTCAAACAGTAAAAAAAAAAGTAGAGTCTAACATAGGTTAGTGTCGTGGCCAGAACAAATTCAACAAGCCGTGCATGCGTGGTCGCCCTCTGTATGTGACTCGATGTGGCGAGTGTAAAATGCAATAAATTTGGGCAATTTGGGGCATTTTTAACCCCCATTGTACCTCCTGGAAGCACAAACCAGAATTTTTCCAAGGTCAGCGATACTTATTTTCTATTAGGAACAATTGTCTCCATATTTTGGCCAAGTTTCAGAAAAATTGAATGGATGGATGAAAAGTTATGGGGCAAAAAATGCCATTTTTTGCCATTTTGGGGCCTTTTCACCCCCTAGGGGGCTAACCAGATTTTTTTTCAAAAATCGGAGAATGTCACTTTCTAACCTGACAAAAGTTACAACTTCATGCAAAATTTCAGAGAAATTCAATGGATGGTTGAAATGCCTCAAAACATAGGTCCCCCGATTTTATAAATCGGGGGACCAATTAAACTCATAAATGGAACCTGATTTTCTTTTTTTTTATAGCAGTCACTCCAGACAAAGCATGAAGCCACTTGATTTAAGAGGCTAAAAAAATACTACTTCAAAGATTAGTGTCAGATGGATAGATTCCAACCCAGAAACCAGCAATTCTTCTTCCTTTGTCAGAAACATCACTCATAGAATGTGAGGACTAAAGGACAAAATAAGGGAAGCGAGAGTTACGAGGCTGTCGAAAGTAAATCCAAGTTAGTCACTTTCTACTCTCCTTGGCTGAATAGTGCCATAAAATAGTGGGAGAACAATACAATCACTATCTCAGCCGTTTCTTTGCAAGGGCTTCTCATCTGTGTAATACATTATAACAAGTTTGCTTCCCTACAGATTACAGCATGGTCGTCTTCAAATCCAATGTCATAAACCGTCCCCATAAGTAATCCACTTAGTTTATTCTATTAATTACGGGTTAGGGTTAGGGTTAGTTCATTTCATTAATCATTTTGGCGCTTGTTCGTAATTGTCCACAACCCATTTTTCACAACTTTTTTACTGACCAAATTTTATTCTTTTTTTTCGATGTTACAATTACCCATCATGTTGCTAGAGAATTCAGTGTATGGAAATTTTTTTCAAGTATTTTAGATTTTAGAAGGGGGGATCGGTTTCCTATATAAATTTAATGTAAACTGAACCCCCACTTTTTGACCAGCACAAATTTTTATAAAAGTTTCTATCATGTCGCTAGAATTTAAAAATTTTTTCCAAATATTTTACATTTTAGGAGGGGGGATCAGTTTCCTATATAAATTTAACGTAAACTGATACGGGATTTTGTGACCATCACAAATTTTTCCCAAAATTCCCAAACAACCCGGAATTCTCTAGCGGCATGATAGGTAATTGTTAACGGAAAAAAAAAAAATTTAGTCCGTAAAAACGGTGAAAAAAAAAATGGGTGAAGAAACAAAAATAATGCAACATGGTCAAAAAGTGGGTGATCAGTTTATGTTAAATTTATATAAAAAACTGATCCCTCCTTCTAAAATGTAAAATATTTGAAAATTTAAAAAAAAAACGGGTTCTCTAGTGATCTGATAGGTAATTGTACACCTAAGAAAAGAATAAAATTTGGTCAGTAAAAAAGTTGGGCACAACGGGTTGTGGACAATTGCTAACAAGCGCCATCATTTTTAATACTTCGATAATATTCTTCATCTTTCAACTGAAAATCATTCTATCTAATTAAACCGTATCCTCGAATGCCTTTTGGCCTTGGTCAGTGATAACTCATTAGTAAAATAAATAAATAAATAAAAAACAATTATAGACACAGATTTCCCAAATATGTCTGATTTCTTTCATTCGGATCAAAAATATATAAATAAAATTTTATTTATCCAGAAAAAGTTCCATTAAAAAAAATTCTTTTGTTCTTCAAGATTTTTTTAAATTCAACGATTCTTGTTTCTTCAGCCCCCCCCCCCCCCTCGGGTAGACAAGTAATGGTACAAGATGGTACTAATTAGCTGACAATCACCACACGTGCAACATCTCCAGTCTAAATTGAAAGGACATGAAATGAAAAGACAGAAAAAAGAAAAATAAGTACTTTTCCTTTTTCTTTTTGTTTTTCAAAAAAAATTCGTTTTATGATATTATATTTTTCCTGTTCTGTTTCAAGTGTTTTAATTTAGTTTTCAAACTTTCGCTTTAAGCAGAAGTGTTCTGCACACAAAAGCGAGTCCAGCCATTGCGTCTTCTTATCATTTTATTTCATTGTTATTGTTCTCTCAATTTCTAAGATCCTGGTGAAAAGAAAACGTTCTTGCAAGTAAGACTGATGAAAATACCATCTCTATAATAAAGTAAAGTCGGTCTGATTTTCGATTTTTGTCATCGATGTGTACCGTCTTACAAAATGAATACTTCTGAATAGCCAGTTCTTTTTGAGGATCGTGCCACCGTGTTCTTCAGAACAGTAAAATGCAATTCTCTTTTTAAAAAACACTTTTATTCACCTCAAACAAGGCATATTACCACTGAGACGTAAGGGGCTACTGTGATTAGGGGTCAGCTGTATGGGAAGCATCTTAAGTGGGGAGTTTGAAAACAAGATGTTTTTTCACATTGCATTTACATTTCTGCATGTTGGTATAGTCACGGAAACAAGAAGCAGGGAGAGAATTCCAAAGATATGCCGTCCAAGTTAAGAGTATAAAGTTACCCGGCATCTGGGGACCTTTACAGTGAAAGGGTGGGATTTTACTGTTAGTTGGGACAAAGGTGTAGCATTTATGTACAAGTTGTGTGTTTCATATTTAAACTATGCAGTATTTTCTTTCCAAAATATTATTTTTGTGTGCAAACAAAGGGAAGCAACTATGTAAGGACGAATAAATAGTTAACCCCCCCTCCCCCTTTTTTATAATTGACTGCACTTTGAAAAGAGAGAAGAAATTGGACCTTGGGTTTACTTTTGGTAGCCTCGTAAATCTCGCTTCCCTTATTTTGTCCTGTAGTCCTCACATTTCATTCCAGAATTTCTGTTTTCTGGGTCGGAATCTATCCACTTAACAGTTATCGTTGGCTAGTTTTTTACCTTGACGTAGTATTTTTTTAGCTCCTTACATCAAGTGGCTTCATGCCTTGTCTGGAGCGATTTCCATTAAAAAAAATAAATAAATTCGACCCTGTCTAAGTATTTTTTGGAGGGAATTAATCGAATTTATTACTGGACGAATATTTAATATAATGAGACCCTTCTTGCCTAAAAGAAAGATTCAGGTGGTTCTTGATAGCCGTGCACTAAACTAAATCACATTAATGTGGGTGCGCCCCCAGGGGTCGATACTTGGACCTTTATTATTCGTGATCTTCATAAATGACCAATGCAATTGCGTCCGAGATGGGTATATTTGCTGATGGTTTAATGCTCTATTCTCGACATGCAAGCAAATCGAACGCACACATATCCAAAACATGCCTACCCGTCACTGGATATTGTAAACTTATACACACATGAGGCCCGACAAAAAATACATACTGTATCAAGATTAAAGGCGGTTGTAGCAAAATAATCTTAAAAACGGTATTTTCCCACATAAGGTTAGAGTAGTGGAAAATTCCATTAGAAGTTAACAGATTAGTTATGACTACGTGGCCGGATATGACGTCATGAGAAGAAGTACGTGGCAGAGAAACAAGATCGATTCTGTCATTTTGGGTGTACAATGTCAGAGTAAACAGATGTATTTTTTAAGGTCCACCAGCCTACGAGGATGGGTTGGGAGATTACAGTTCATCTAGATGTATATTGCTGTAAATTGCTGAAAAAAGTTAACTAAACCCCAGAAGCAAATAATGGAGTTATTTGCTGTTCTTTTAAATTCCTCCCATTACTATGACTACCGGAAAAAGAAGAAGAGAAAGAAGCTAAAGACGTCGCTATCACAGAATAACTTACAACGTGTTAGGCATATTTCGTTGTGGTCTGGAATCAAAGAATTGGTCCATCGTAGTGCTACACAGGCAACACATGAACACTTATTTCCATGGAGTATATGGTCCAATCAGGTTGACACATTGGTTCCCGTTAGATCAGCGCAGTTAAACGACGCTGAACCTGGTCAGTACTAGATGAGTGACCATTTGGGAATACCAGATGCTGTATTTGGGCACCTAGCTATGGGCAAAATAGCGTCGTCAACCTGCAGTGTCTAGTGTGCCCACTATGGCACAATCTCTGAATGAGAGACACCAATAAGGTGGAAGGAAACAAAGGAGGGGTTCCTCTTCCAGGAGTGATCACGAACCCTCATGATGATGAAAATGAAGATGATGAAGATGATGAAGATGATGATGCTGATGATGATGAAGACGATGATGACGACGATGAAGATGAAGTTGATGATGCTGATGATTATGATGATGATGATGATGATGATGATGATGACGAAGATGATGACGACGACGATGGCGAAGATAATGATGATGATGATGATGATGATGACGATGATGACGACGAAGATGATGATGACGACGATGGCGAAGATAATGATGATGATGATGATGATGATGATGATGATGATGATGATGATGATGATGACGACGACGAAGATGATGATGACGACGATGATGATGACGACGATGGCGAAGATAATGATGACGATGACGATGACGATGATGATGATGATGATGATGATGATGATGATCCAATTCATTACCTTCTCTCTTCCTTTTATGGAAGTTATGAGGCTTCTGTCATGTCAACACTGACCAAATTAAAAATGGTTCTGTACACTGAATACCCCCTTTTATATTTTTTCCTACTCACAATTCTTTCTTCTTCTCCCTGTTCATAAATTTCTGTCTCCTGTAGCATCACCAGCTTTTATTATCATCTAATCCCTCACCCTCCTACCCATTCCTCATATCTGGCACGATAATAACTCATCTGAAAATCAGCAGTTCGCTCCTCAACTCATAGGAGCGTCATTTTTTTTTTTTTTACTTCTACTAAAAGATTCAACATTTGGACCAGACTATTCTGGTACAAGGCTATTCAATATAATCACCAACGACACACACAATGGGGGGGGGGGGACGGAGTCGAGTCTATAAAAAAGAAAGTATTGTGAACCCAAAGACAGATCTGTGTTTATTAGTATAGATATATATTTATTAAGTTTACACATGTAAAGTAAACATATGCGTTAACATGAAGTGTTAGTTTCTATGTCTACACTGAAGCAACAAGAGAATGTGTAGAATGAAAGACTATATTTTCATATTATTACTAAAAAGGCAACCCAGCATTGCATGGAAGGGAGAGGGTCATATATATATATATATATATATATATATATATATATATATATATATATATATATATATGTAAAGGAGTAAGGCTACCAACATTTGTAGAATGTTTTTTTCAACATTTATTTATTATTTTGTTGTTTTATCATTTTATAATTTTATATAACGCGTTTCAAGCGGTGGTCCGCTTTCATCAGATATGTAAATCCATTTGAAGAAATATCTTTCGAAAGACATTTCTTCAAATGGATTTACATATCTGATGAAAGCGGACCACCGCTTGAAACGTGTTATATAAAATTATAAAATGATAAAACAACAAAATAATAAATAAATGTTGAAAAAAACATTCTACAAATGTTGGTAGCCTTACTCCTTTACATATATACTTTTCTCTCGTTGGAACTGCACTAATACTGCACTACCCTCTTTTATATATATATATATATATATATATATATATATATATATATATATATATATATATATATATATATATATATATGTTGGAAAGATTAAAAATAAACATTCACCTAAAAGCCTCAGTGATATGCTCCGTCTCTGTCGTTGAGTACTATGGAATGTTTAGGTGTTTATGCTCACCTCTTTCAGTGTAAATATCACTTAATTTCTCCGTTATTACGTGAGAATCCCTTATTGCCTAGTGGGACTGGGTGAATGTTTACACATTCAAGATGTCTCTGTTAACCGAGTCTGCGCTCCATGACTGTCTGAGATTGTTACTTCCCTGCGCTGATGAGAGGCATAAGCTTGAAACAACGTCGTACGTAGGTAAAATATTAAAAAATAATTTAATATTATTATAAGCCTATAAAATCTACAATAGTGTGATGAACAATGGACAATTGATAATTCCCCTGCTATCAAATTACAACGATGTTGTTTGTACGGCAACTGATAAGGCTGAACTACTACCCAAGCGTTTCACCGTAAACTCCACTTTGGACTCAGCAAACCACCCCCTCCTTAAATTTCCATTGCGGACTTAAGCCACACTTGAGAACCTGGTCATCACCCCATTCAGATCAAAGTTATCATAAAAAACCATGACACCTCCAAAGCTAGTGGGCCTGATCTTATACCAGTAATAGTAATAAAGAAATGCTCTGCTGAGCTGGCCCCTGTCCTCTCCAAACTATACAACAAATGCCTTGTTGAATCTTGTTTCCCTGATAGTTGGAAAATTGCCTCTGTGGTACCAGTTTTCAAGAATTCTGGAAGTAGAACTGATCCTCTAAACTGCCGCTCAATCAGTCTACTCCCGATCTTTGCTAAAATCTTTGAATCATTAATCAATCTAGTGATAGTTCGGCACCTAGTTAATGCTAAACTTCTTTCTGATCATCAATATGGATTTCGATAAGCACTATCTACCGCAGATATCCTAACGGTCATCTCTGAACGCATATATCATACACTCGACAAGGCTCAAGCCCCCCCCCACACTTTTTGACTTGCCCCCCCCCCCCACTTTACGGTCATCAATAATGAAGTTATATATGCATGTGTTTAACCGCCCCCCCCACTTTTTAGGAGAGCCCCCCCTCCCACTTTTATAACTGTCCCGCTGGTCCTGTATTTATCTACATATATTTATCTATATATACCTTACTCTTATTTTTATTTTGTTATTAAAACATATTTTGCTAAAAGATTTTAAGATGTTTGTACCACACGATCCAATAAAAACTTGATATTTTAAAAAAAGTAGAAAAAAGACGTGACTTTCGCTTGTTTAATTTTTCTGAAAATAAATAAAATCTCCATAAGACATAGGAACGTGACATTCGCTTAAATATGTGATACTATCTCTGCACAACATTTTTTTATTTAAATAAACAGCAGCACATTTGACTGCATATGCATTGCAATCTGTAGAAAGGAAGATATCACGGGCCGGCCACTGTGCATGTTAATCGCATGGTCAATGCCACAGGAATGGTAGATTATTCCAGTCAGTTATTTTCGAAAATATAAAATAAAAATGATACACACATTTTTTTATCTACTTATGAGTCACCCTTTATCAAGGCCAAAACGCAACTCGAGGATAAGGGGTTAACCATACTAGATCTGCGTGTTACATAGCTACTCCTTCTTGGGCCGCTGCAGTACACGTTCGTATACTCGTCGGGTAGAGGGTTGGTCGTGTCGTCCAGTGGATAGTCGTCTAGTGGATGAATTCTTTCCTCTCTGCCGTCGTCTGTTGTCTGCAATAAAAGCCATGTCGACCCCGAAGACAAACTCCGCTTTTAAATTTAATTCATTTTATTCAAGCGTTGTTATTTCATCTGTGGGAAATTCACCACGCCAAGAGAGACTAAGAGAGCAAATCCCACGTTATCGTAGTTAGTTATTAATGTTTTCTTAGCTATTCATAGAGAGGGGGGGAAAGGAGTCTTGCTCTTGTCTTCCCTGAAGGGAAATATTCCGTATGTTTACATTGTGAATCGCACGTCCTCTCAGTTTGCTTTCTGAAACAGACTGACTAAAAACTCGCTTCTCACGAGAACGAGTGACGTCACAGGTCCCTTTGTTTCCCACGCAAGGCCCGCGAAGTCACAGAGCCTCTCGCAGGTGTAGACTGACCCCTGATCTGGGGTCTCATCACACGATAACCTTGTCAGCTCTGACTGTGAGAACAAGCCCTGTTCTGCACTCGACTGCCCCGCGTTAATTCGCGCAAGTCAAATGCGATCTCCAACAGATATAGTGCCATTATCTAACATGCGATCAACTTTTCAGAGAAGGGAGGAGGAATTTTCTCCCCACAAAAGATTTATCTACTAACACAAAAGATTTATCTACTAACACAAAAGATTTATCTACTAACACAAAAGATTTATCTACTAACCCCATCTCAGGAAGCAAAATGTTCTCAGTTCTGTACTAAATATTATGCTCTGGCCAACAATAATCGAGCACTCTATTGGATTTCTTTTCACCGTCTAATGCCACCAAAGCATATATAAAATTATAAGGATAAATGAAATCCGACAGGATGAGAAAAAAAGGGAAAGAGGGAAGATCAAACACTCAGAAAACGCATCTGAACGTTTTGCTCAACTATTGCGAGAGCTTTTTCAAGAGTGATGTGAAGAAAAAGTGACAAAAGACGTGAAGACCTATAATAATTCTAGGTCTTTTCGTCTTTTGCTACTTTTTTGATTTGTCACTCTTGAAAAAGTTGGGCGAAACGTTGACATTCATCATTTGAGTTTTTGATCTATCTTCCCGCTTTCATTTCTCTCTCTCTCTCTCTCTCTCTCTCTCTCTCTATATATATATATATATATATATATATATATATATATATATATATACATACATATATATATATGTATATATATATATATATTGGTCGGCCCCTGATGAGGTACAAAGATAAATTGAAAGATGCGCTGACAGCAATTGGAGTACCCCCAAAAAACTTTGAAGACTGTACAAAAGACAGGAAGACATGGCGAGCAGCTTGTTGCATTGGACTGGAAAGATTCAACGAGACCTGTGTGGATAATATGAGAACTGCCAGAGTTAGGCGAAAAGCTAGAGAGAGTTCTCCACACCTGGCATCCGATTACTCACACTCTTGCACTGTCTGCGGCTTTCCTTGCAGGTCTCTTGCCGGACTCAGGTGTCATGAACGATCTAAACACAAATGAAAGTTGTTGGAACCTCATACGTCGCAATCGACAGGAGAGTCCATCATATATATATATATATATATATATATATATATTCTTTAGCGACCGTATCACTTCCACCATCCGCAATGCCATCCGTAGTGAGAACCTTAACATACAGCTCTCTCACACAGACACTTCTCTCCGACAACATTTATCAAAAAAAAGCCACTACACTCCAGACCCCTGCTCTCTAGCTAATTGCCCCATCCCCAACTCTGGCCTCTGCCTCCGCACCTATACAGTATATAACCTACAATGCTCTAAGTGTCAAAAGTTCTACATCGGTAGTACCGTTAGGCCTCTACACCAACGCATTAAAGAGCATCTAAACACCCACATTTCTTCCTTCCATAAACACTTAATATCATGTGGCAACACACATCGCTCTATTAGTGTCCCGCATTCTTAACTCTGTCCGCAATATAGGTCAGCTTCGAATTTCGGAAGCTATTCTAATCTCTAAATTTCGTCCAACTCTGAATAACAGATTTGAGTTGCCTTCCCCTTTCACCCTCTGATTCTTATATCCTCACACTCCCACCCCCAACTTACTTGTCTTTGACTCCTCCTTCCTTTATTTGCCAGCGCCATCCACCCCACACCTCAATGCCTCTCATCCTGTGTTTAATTTTTACGTTACATATTTATAAATAAATCATTATAATTATGGACATAAATGTAAACAAGAATAGAATAATATACACTTTATTTACATATATTTAGGCCTTGTGTATGTGTATACATATATACATGTACGTATATATGGGTGTATTCTCATGTGTGTGTATGGGTATGCGGATACATTTGTAATCCCTAAACTAAAGTTTGAAATTCAATAAAATAAAATAATAATAAAAATTTAAAATAGGAAAAAAAAGAGGAGAAGAAAAAAATAAATAAAATAAATAACAAAAGAAATTATAATAATAAAAGAATAAATAAATATATGAATAAATAATAATAACAAAGGAAAATTAAAAAAAAATTTTTTTTAAATTAATAAATAAATATATAGAATAAATTTATATAAATTTAGTTCTAGGAGTATTATACGCTTGAAATACCCTTAAATAAAATAATTATGTATTTAGATATTTACACTTTATATATATATATGTGTGTATGTATTTTTATCCCTTAATTCACCCCTCCCCCTTTCCTACGTTTTTTTTCTTATTCCCCCCCCCCCGTTCTAACGGTTTCCTTCCTACCCTCATGACATTAATTCATTCCAAAATTGATTTAAATTTCTTCTCAAATTTCAAATCTCATTTCTAAACATATTTTTCTAAGTTATCCCCCTTTGTTTGCACATATAATAATAACGGCCCACACGTAAATTTAAATTTAGAATTGAATAAATAAAGAAAAATTAATAAATCATATAAAATAAAATATTATAAAATTATAATAATTAGTATATAAATAAACAAATGTTAATAAGATGTTAACTTTAGCTGAATAATTATTTAATTAAATTTTGACATTTTCTGCGTTCCTACTCCCAACAGTCTGCTGTGGTGTTTCAATGGTTTGATTCGTTTTTTTCCCGTTTTTTCGACCCTCTCGGTCTTTTATTGTTTTCTTTTGATAATGAAAGTTTTCTTTCAAAGATTTAAGATTACCCTTTGCCGAACTTTTTATTTACCTGACAGTATTTACAATTCTGGTACTTAATCCGTTTTTCGTGAAATATTAATAAATCGTTTTGAGATTCGTTTTCTCTTCTCGTTTATTTCTGTTCATCCTTTCCACCTTCCGGCAACTACATCGCATTGCTACAGCCTCGGACTACTAACCTGCACTTATATATATATATATATATATATATATATATATATATATATATATATATATTAGTATTTCATGTATCCACATAAAATTTTATAAGGAGATATAATTTTTTATGTATCAATATTCAATATGTACTTCAACAGTGCTCGATACGTAAGTACAGCTAGGTAGTAAGCTATGAAAATATATTTATGGCAATTAAGCTACACAGAGGCTCCCGCGTTTCATCCCCGGGGGAATCTTCAGGCTAAAATATGTGATATATATATATATATATATATATATATATATATATATATATATATATATATATATATATATATACTAGCAGAGTGCTCAATTAAATGCTCAATTAAATTAAATTAAGAGTGTAATATTTTTTAAATTTATAAATACAGATTTTAATCAGACATATGGACCGGCGGTTTCGCACAGGAAAAAGGTTTGATCCCCAAATCCTGTCTTCGTCAGCACAGCCTGAAATGGTACAGGATTTTGGCATCCAACCTTTTTCCTGTCAGAAACCGCCTGTCCATATGTCTGATTAAAATCTGTATTTATAAATAAAGAAATATATATATATATATATATATATATATATATATATATATATATATATATATATATATATATATATATGAATAAAACTGGGGATAAGATGATCCGACATAATGGAAAATGAAAGAGGAAAGCCAAAACTATGTTATTTATGTATTCATTAAAATTTTCGTCTTTATTGAAAGATTTCCTCAAGATGTTCACATCCTTTGAGTGAGACAGACTGCTGCTGATAACGCCATATCCAAAATCATGATTTTCATTCTCTGCTTGTTTACGTCAATAACCATGCCGAAGTTTTGACATTTTTTGACAAATCAAAATTAATATTCTGTCTGATTTTTCTACATTGTTTTCTTCATCCTGAGGAAGTCTTTCAATGAAGATGAAACGCTTATGAATACATAAATAATATAGTTTTTGGCTTTCCTCTTTTTCCATATATATTGGCTATGTATATTTTATTTACCTCCTCTCCAGGAGGTTAGACATAAGGTCAGGTGCGGGTTTATTCTCAAAAAGTGTATTCTACAATAAACTGGATTCGAACCCGGCACACCCAGGTCCTCAGTCCGCGTCGTTAACCACTTAGCCACCATGTCATCCCATTGGCTATGTATATTAGTAATTAAGTTTATATTAAACATAAGATGCTACTGTGAATTAGGGGCCAGATTTATAGGACATCCTTAGTGGGGAGTTGTGCAGCGAGATGGTTATTCATATTACATTTAAATTTCTGTATGTTAGTACAATCATGGAAACAGGGAGCAGGGAGGGAATTCAAAAAGCAAGTGGTTCGAGGAACGAAGCTATTAGAGTAGAAAGCCTTCTGGCATCTGAGGACGTCTACAGTGAAGGGGTGGGATTTTGCTGATTGTCGGGTTTGTCAGGAGTATTTACGTTGAGGGACACCAGTGCAGCACATTCGGTAGAGCACATTCTATTGAAGTACTTGTAAAACAAACACAGGGATGACACATTGCTGCGATGGGACAGAGGCTGGAGCTTGGTAGACAGTGTGGGGCCTATTAGTCTGGAGACTCTTTTTAAGACTTTGTCTAAGAAGGAGAGACTAGTGGTTGGTGCACCAGCCGAGATATGGCAACAATACTCCATGCATATAGGATATTATAAAAAGCTACTGATATGTCGTAAACAGATAAACCAACCAGCAACCACTGATTGTTTACAATTAAATTCTTATTCATTGCAAATCATTAATTGTTATGAAAACGAGGTTGTAATAGGAGGCCAGAATCGGGGCGGAGGTGTATACGGAATTTATTCAATGCATTCGCGGAGGCGGATGCGGGGACTGGGTGAGAACCTCCATCCCGACGCCGTTCTCAACATCTGAGCGTCATTTTGTTGTTGCAGTTGGAAAGAGTGTTGTTGTTTTAGGAGAAATGATGAGGTTCCACGAGTGTGAAGATTCTGCCACAGACGTCGGATGTGGAAGACGAGATGGAACGTTTGTAGGTCAACAATTTCTCAATCTCACCCCCCTACCCGCCCCCCTACACAACACCAACCTATTTACCATATTTCTCAATGTCTATACCCTTCCCCTACCCTCCCATTTATTTTCAAGATCGTTATTCTCAAAAAGTGCATTCTGCAATAATTGGCATAGAATTCTTTCATTTGAAAAAATATTAATGCATATACATTATTTCTTTTATTATTTAGTTTTAGTAATTTATATAAAAAAACAATTATTTCGTTTATTCTTTATTTTTTGTTATAACACAAGTTTAATGACAACGGAGAATGATGGATTTTTAAGACTTGAATAGAAGCCATTTTTTATTATTATATTTTTATGTCCATAACTAAAAAAAAAAGACTTGAAACAAATTTCATTATGCTTCTGTCTCCTTCCACCCTCTCCTATCTGTAATAGAATCCCACTCAAAAATGCATTGCAGATAATACACGTATTTATACATCAACACACACACATTATAACATATCACTCAATAAGTCCCAGGCCTGACATAACACCACTAATAAAAAAAAAAATCTATATGATTTTTATAAGGTACTAACCTTCAAATGACACGTGTCAAAATTTGAGCCCAATCGTATTATTCCTGTTATTTAGATTATTTGGACTACTGTTCTCATCTTGGATGTTATCCTCACCACGTTTCGGCCGATGTAACCTTTGACTTAGTGGTGTGGTGGTATATGCCACATCCAAAAGCTTGAAGCCATTCAGTGGTCCTTTCTACGGAAAATTCAAGCTGGTCGGAACTACTGGTCATGTCTGAAGAAGACAAAAATGTTCTCGCTGCAAAGACGACGTGAAAGGTACCGGATAATTTACATCTGGAAGATATTGGAAGGAAAGGTACCGAACATTAATGGCCACATTCAAGCCCGAGACAATGAACGCCGCGGGAGGCACTGTATTGTTCCCTCGCTAAAAACTGGTGGGAAAATACGAACCATTTTTGAAACGAGCTTACCTGTACAGGGGTCACAACTCTTCAATGCCATGCCTAGGTGTATTCGGGATATAAAAAATGCTGCTGTGGAACAATTTAAGCGCTCTCTTGATGCCTACCTCGCTAATATCCCGGACCAACCTCAAATTGTCGGATACACGGCGTGCAGGCAAGCCGACACCAATTCTATCGTGCACATGCAAGCACATGCTGGTGCGGTTCCTTTGTCTCACAGGATCCTCACATCAGCCAGGGCGAGTTGAACAACCAGCAAGCCTGAACACGCCTGTTCGAAGCACCAGACAAAAAAAAAAAAAAAAAGGTGTGTGTGATGTGTAAAGTGGTGTTGCTGTGTGTAGATGTGGTTGCATATGCTTCCCACCTACCGCTTTCAGCCTCATCTGCCAGCTAGTCCTTGGACGAAAAGAAAGCCGAGTGCGTAAGTCTTCCCTACTGGTATATACCTTTCCACTGATAAGACCCCCCCTTCCGTGGTACACCATGGATACTGGATGGATGCCTTGCGGTCCCAGGCTAATTGACTAAGAATCTCGGAGTAGGTTGGAGCCCTAGAGATGCAGTGCCTATTGGTATGTGGACATGTCCTGACACTCACCAATCCAATTCCCGGCCACAGGGCATGTGGCAAATGCTATCTTTGGATGGCTTGTCACAACCTGGGTGAAAGTAGTGTATGCGGTAACTCACAGGTAATATGTGACATTGGTGCATGCTCAAGTGGTAACCACATCAGCCCTAGTTAAATGGGAACGGTGGAGGTCTTGGACTGCCAAAAGTGTTCAAGTTGGTGAAGGGTAGGCATCCAGCCGTAAAACTGCCTTAAAAACTATGTCTAGTCGAAATGAGACTAGACAATCAGACTATTAATTGTGGCCTGATTAAACAAATAAACTAAATGATGATGATGATGCATCATCATCATCATCAACATCATCATCATCTTCTCCAGGTGTATCTTGTTGAACTCTGGAATCTTTCTGTCGAACTCTGGAATCTTTCTGTCGAACTTTGGAATCTTTCTGTCGAACTTTGGAATCATTCTATTGAACTCTGGAATCTTTCTGTCGAACTTTGGAATCTTTCTGTCGAACTTTGGAATCATTCTATCGAACTCTGGAATCTTTCTGTCGAACTCTGGAATCTTTCTGTCGAACTTTGGAATCTTTCTGTCGAACTTTGGAATCTTTCTGTCGAACTTTGGAATCTTTCTATCGAACTCTGGAATCTTTCTGTCGAACTTTGGAATCTTTCTGTCGAACTTTGGAATCATTCTATTGAACTCTGGAATCTTTCTGTCGAACTTTGGAATCTTTCTGTCGAACTTTGGAATCATTCTATCGAACTCTGGAATCTTTCTGTCGAACTCTGGAATCTTTCTGTCGAACTTTGGAATCTTTCTGTCGAACTTTGGAATCTTTCTATCGAACTCTGGAATCTTTCTGTCGAACTTTGGAATCTTTCTGTCGAACTTTGGAATCATTCTATCGAACTCTGGAATCTTTCTGTCGAACTTTGGAATCATTCTATCGAACTCTGGAATCTTTCTGTCGAACTTTGGAATCTTTCTGTCGAACTTTGGAATCATTCTATCGAACTCTGGAATCTTTCGTCGAACTCTGGAATCTTTCTGTCAAACTCGGGAATCTTTCTGTCGGACTCTGGAATCTTTCTGTCGAACGCTGGAATCTTTCTGTCGAACTCTGGAATCTTTCTGTCAAATTCTGGAATCTTTCTGTCGAACTTCGGAATCTTTCTGTCGAACTCGGGAATCTGTATGGAATTTCGAACAGAAACCTTCTCTTTACTCCACGGAAAAAACTTGCTCCCGTTCTGTCAGTCATCATCGGGTAGAAGTCTTAAGTAATTCGCAATTGTATTTTTGGCTTCACCCACAATTGCGAAACACAATCATATTATTAGCTTACAAATTACAGTTAAGTGAATTTCAAAACACTGGAAAAATCTGAATTTCGTGTGTTGTAAAAGCATCGCTTTCTGATAAAAAAAGAATCACTGTTCATGCAATGACTTGATACGTGTTATTCAGACTCTGCTATGTAAGAAACAACAGTTTAGAGATGGTGTGCTGAGTTCAAACGCGGTCATACAGACACAAATGATGCTGAACGCTCAGGTCACTCAAACATAAAAAGGCCACAAACTTATTTGGGCCAATCAGATGTGAGATAGTAGCGAAATTGAAAATATCAGAAGGCAGTGTATTCACCATCTTGCATGAACATTTGCCAGTGAAAAAGCTGTGTTCAAAGTGGATGCCGCGTTTTCTTACAGTCGATTAAAAACAACAACACATTGATGATTTATAGCGTTATTTGCAACTGTTTCAATGCAACAAACAGGAGTTTTTGCATCAATATGTAAACATAGATGAAACATGGATGTATTAATTCAGAGTCAAATCGGAAGTCAGCTGAGTAGACAGCAGCAGGTAAAAGCCTTTCAAAACGACCAAAAAAGGAAAAATTAGCAGAGGAAATGTTGGCTTCCGTATTTTGGGATGCAAGAAGTATTAGCGAGAAAAAGATTGAAAAAGAAAGATGAAGTTCGAAAGATTGAAAAAGAAAGATGGAGTTGGAAAGATTGAAAAAGAAAGATGAAGTTCAAAAGATTGAAAAAGGAAAATGAAGTTTAAAAGATTGAAAAAGAAAGATGGAGTTTGAACAATGGGTAAAAAAGATGGAGTTCGAAAAACTGAAAAAGAAAGTAAGATGAAGTTCGAAAGATGGAAAAAGAAAGATAAAGTTCAAAAGATTTAAAAAGAAAGATGGAGTTTGAAAGACTGAAAAAGAAAGAAAGATGAAGTTCGAAAGATGGAAAAAAAAAGATGAAGTTCAAAAGATTTAAAAAGAAAGATGGAGTTCGAAAGATGGGAAAAGAAAGATGAAGTTCAAAAGATGGAAAAAGAAAGATGAAGTTCAAAAGATTGAAAAAGAAAGATGAAGTTCGAAAGATTTAAAAAGAAAGATGGAGTTTGAAAGACTGAAAAAGAAAGAAAGATGAAGTTCGAAAGATGGGAAAAGAAAGATGAAGTTCAAAAGATTTAAAAAGAAAGATGGAGTTTGAAAGACTGAAAAAGAAAGAAAGATGAAGTTCGAAAGATGGGAAAAGAAAGATGAAGTTCAAAAAATTGAAAAGAAAGATGGAGTTTGAAAGACTGAAAAAGAAAGTAAGATGAAGTTCGAAAGATGGGAAAAAAAAGATGAAGTTCAAAAGATTTAAAAAGAAAGATGGAGTTTGAAAGATTGAAAAAGAAAGATGGAGTTCGAAAGATGGGAAAAAAAAGATGAAGTTCAAAAGATTTAAAAAGAAAGATAGAGTTTGAAAGACTGAAAAAGAAAGAAAGATGAAGTTCGAAAGATGGGAAAAGAAAGATGAAGTTCAAAAGAATGAAAAAGAAAGATGGAGTTTGAAAGACTGAAAAAGAAAGTAAGATGAAGTTCAAAAGATGGAAAAAAAAAGATGAAGTTCAAAAGATTGAAAAAGAAAGATGGAGTTCGAAAGATGGGAAAAGAAAGATGAAGTTCAAAAGATGGAAAAAGAAAGATGAAGTTCAAAAGATTGAAAAAGAAAGATGAAGTTCGAAAGATTGAAAAAGAAAGATGGAGTTTGAAAGATGGGAAAAGAAAGATGAAGTTCAAAAGATTTAAAAAGAAAGATGGAGTTTGAAAGATTTAAAAAGAAAGAAAGATGAAGTTCGAAAGATGGGAAAAGAAAGATGAAGTTCAAAAGATTGAACAAGAAAGATGGAGTTTGAAAGCCTGAAAAAGAAAGAAAGATGAAGTTCGAAATATGGGAAAAGAAAGATGAAGTTCAAAAGATTTAAAAAGAAAGATGAAGTTCGAAAGATGGAAAAAGAAAGATGGAGTTTGAAAGACTGAAAAAGAAAGAAAGATGAAGTTCGAAAGATGGGAAAAGAAAGATGAAGTTCAAAAGATTTAAAAAGAAAGATGAAGTTCGAAAGATGGAAAAAGAAAGATGAAGTTCAAAAGATGGAAAAAGAAAGATGGAGTTTGAAAGACTGAAAAAGAAAGAAAGATGAAGTTCGAAAGATTGAAAAAGAAAGATGGAGTTTGAAAGACTGAAAAAGAAAGGTGGAGTTTGAAAGACTGAAAAAGAAAGTAAGATGAAGTTCGAAAGATTTAAAAAGAAAGATTAAGTTCAAAAGATTTAAAAAGAAAGATGGAGTTTGAAAGATTGAAAAAGAAAGATGGAGTTTGAAAGACTGAAAAAGAAAGTAAGATGAAGTTCGAAAGATGGGAAAAGAAAGATGAAGTTCGAAAGATGGAAAAAGAAAGATTAAGTTCAAAAGATTTAAAAAGAAAGATGGAGTTTGAAAGACTGAAAAAGAAAGAAAGATGAAGTTCAAAAGATTGAAAAAGAAAGATTAAGTTCGAAAGATTGAAAAACGAAGATGGAGTTCGAAAAATAGAAAAAGAAAGAGAAAGAAAAAAAGAAAGAAACTTCTTACTTTTCCACAATACATTCTTTTTGTTTCTTCACTGCTAATAAAAAAAAACAAATCTCTATCTAGCTTCGTCTAACATATTTTTTAAGGACGCCATTTTTTTAAAGGGGCCATTGATTCCTGGCATTTTTCTGGATCAACTTGATATAAAGCTAGGCCATCATGACATTCAGCCGGTTTTCAAATCAGATTAATTTCAAATACAAAAAAAAACCCTCAACAATACAAGAGAAATCGAAAGACGCCATTTTGAAAGGATATTCGCGTTTCTTCGCGCCTTACGGCCATTTTGTGCTGACTTCTAAATTTAACTCGCTTGTTTACGCGAAAGAGTTAGGCAGAATTTGAATCGGATAAAATCCGCTGCATTGAATATCGGACGCTTCTGGGTTTATCAGCCGCTTCAACTGAGCGCCACCAAATGGGCTTTCTACCTCGTGACGAGCAGATAGTAACAACATGCAATAAATTGATCCAGTGAGAATAGTTGCAACTTGTTCGATTTCACGTGACTCGAGGCTGCATTGAAAAAGCACTCAATCAGAGGTAAACTGCATATTTATGTCTTGTAAGACTGTCTTGCCAGTAATCACTGGGATACTTGTTTTAAATATATGTACTCAAGTAGTCAAGGTGAGACGATTGTAATAGCTTTTTATAATCTATTATTATACGAAATGTGTGTTAATCAACGTTGGTTTTCCTAAGGCTTTTTATACACAAAATACATCCTAAAATATTCCTTAGTTCTGAGATTGAGTTATAGTTTAATTGTTCTAATTAGTCGTAATTGATAATGGACAAATATAAGTAGATCCTTCCAAACCAAAAGAAAGATCCAGCTTGTCCTCGATGGCTGTTCATCTAAGCAACATGACAGAAATGCTGGTGTACCCCAGGGATCAATCCTTGGACCTCTACTGTTCCTGATTTTCATAAACTACCTCCCTGATGTCATTCACACTGAGATAGATATATTTGCTGACAACACCACGCTCTACTCTTGTCATGTTGGCAAAACAGATGCGCACATATCCAAGGCAATGGCTGAATCCTTAGAAAATGACCTCCAGGCTGTAGTGGATTGAAGTTATAAATGGATAGTAACTTTTGATGCCGCAAAGACAAAGCTCCTTTCCTTCAATAACTACAAGAAACCTCTTGAACCACCGATTGCCATGGAAAATAACACTTTACCTGACATTATTTTTATAACATTATTTCTTTTAACATTATTTTTTAACATTGCTTTTTTATATTATTTTAAAACAATATTTTTCTTTTTTGTAACATTATTTTTTAACATTATTTTTTTAACATTTCTTTTAAAATTATGTTTTTAACATCATTTTTATAACATTATTTCTTTTAACATTACTTTTTTATATCATTTTGAAACATTACTTTTTTATATCATTTTGTAACATTATTTTTTTATATTATTTTGTAACATTACTTTTTAATATTTTTGTAACATTATTTTTTTAACATTATTTTTATAACATTATTTCTTTTAAAATTACTTTTTTTAACATTATTTTTTAACATTATTTTTTAACATTTTTTTAACATTATTCTTTTAACATAATGTTTTTAACATTATTTCTTTTGACATTATTTTTATCACATTATTTCTTTTAACACTACTTATTTATATTATTTTTTAAACATTATTTTACTTTTCTTGTAATATTAGTGTTTAATATTTATTTTAACATTATTTCTTTTAACATTACTTTTTTATATTATTTTGTAAAATTATATTTGAACATTTTCTCAAACATTATTTTTTATATTATTTTTTAACCTTATTTTTCTTTTTGGTAACATTATCTTTGTAACATTATATTTTAACATTATTTTCAGAACATTATTTCTTTTAACATTACTTTTTTATATTATTTTTTAACCTTACTTTTCTTTTGTGTAACATTATTTTTTAAACATTACATTTTATATTATTTTTTCAACATTATTTTACTTTTCTTGTAATATTAGCGTTTAACATTTCTTTTAACATTACTTTTTATATTATTTTGTAACATTGTTTTTACACATTTCTTTTAACATTATTTTTATATTATTTTTTGTAACATTATTTTTCTTGTTTTTGTAACATTATTCTTATAACATAATTTTTAACATTATTTTTTAAAAATCTGTTAACATTATTTTTACACACCTGCATCCGATCTTGCTTCAGTATCAATACAGCTTTTTTGTATATATTAACAAAAAAACAGATGACAACTGATTATTTCACAACTTAATATAATTACGACAGTTTGGCTGAGAAAAGTATGAGCCAAATTTTGTAGAAGAAAAATGTGTAAAACAGAAAACAGCTCTAAAAATGTAACAAATTTGTATCATGTAGAATTATGTATAGAGTTATTACAACAAATAATGTATTGTGTTATTACAACAAATAATGTATAGTGTTATTACAACAAATAATGTATTGTGTTATTACAAAAAATAATGTATAGTGTAATTACAACAAATAATGTATTGTGTTATTACAACAAATAATGTATTGTGGTATTACAACAAATAATGTATAGTGTTATTACAACAAATAATGTATTGTGTTATTACAAAACATAATGTATTGTGTTATTACAACAAATAATGTATTGTGTTATTATAATAAATAATGTATTGTGTTATTACAACAAATAATGTATTGTGTTATTACAACAAATAATGTATTGTGTTATTACAACACATAATGAATAGTGTTATTACAACAAATAATGTATTGTGTTATTACAACAAACTATGTATTGCGTTATTACAACAAATAATGTATTGTGTTATTACAAAACATTATGTATTGTGTTATTACAACAAATAATGTATTGTGTTATTATAATAAATAATGTATTGTGTTATTACAACAAATAATGTATTGTGTTATTACAACAAATAATGAATAATGTTATTACAACAAATAATGTATTGTGATATTACAACAAATAATGTATAGTGTTATTACAACAAATAATGAATAGTGTTACTACACAAAATCATGTATTGTGTTATTATAAAAAAAATGAATTGTGTTATTACAATCAAATAATGTATAGTGTTATTATAACAAATAATGTATAGTGTTATTACAACAAATCATGTATTGTGTTATTACAACAAACAATGTATTGTGTTATTACAACAAATAATGTATTGTGTTATTACAACAAATAATGTATTGTGTTATTATAACAAAAACATATTGTGTTATTACGAAAAAAAATGTATAGTGTTATTATAACAAATAATGTATTGTTTTATTACAACAGATAATGAATAGTGTTATTACAACAAATAATGTATTGTGTTATTACAACAACTAATGTATAGTGTCATTACAACAAATAATGAATAGTGTTACTACAACAAATAATGTATTATGTTATTACAACAAATAATGTATAGTGTTATTACAACAAATAATTTATAGTGTTATTACAACAAATAATGTTCTGTGTTACTACAACAAATAATATACTATGTTATAACAACTAATAATGTATACTGTTATTACAACAAATAATGTCTTGTGTTACTACAACAAATAATGTATTGTGTTATTACAACAAATAATGTATTGTGTTATTATGACAAATAATGTATAGTGTTATTACAACAAATAATGTATTGTGTTATTACAACAAATAATGTATAGTGTTATTACAACAAATAATGTATTGTGTTATTACAACAAATAATGTATAGTGTTATTACAACAAATAATGTATTGTGTTATTACAACAAATAATGTATAGTGTTATTACAACAAATAATGTATAGTGTTATTACAACGAATAATGTATAGTGTTATTACAACAAATAATGTATTGTGTTATTACAACTAATAATGTATTATGTTATTACAACAAATAATGTATTGTGTTATTACAACAAATAATTCACAGTGTTATTACAACAAATAATGAATAGTGTTACTACAACAAATAATGTATTATGTTATTACAACAAATAATGTATTGTGTCATTACAACAAATAATTTATAGTGTTATTACAACAAATAATGAATAGTGTTATTACAACAAATAATGTTCTGTGTTACTACAACAAATAATGTATTGTGTTATTACAACAAATAATTTATAGTGTTATTACAACAAATAATGAATAGTGTTATTACAACAAATAATGTTCTGTGTTACTACAACAAATAATATACTATGTTATAACAACTAATAATGTATACTGTTATTACAACAAATAATGCATTGTGTTATTACAACAAATAATGTATTGTGTTATTACAACAAATAATGTATTGTGTTATTACAACAAATAATGTATTGTGTTATTACAACAAATAATGTATTGTGTTATTACAAGAAATAATGTATAGTGTTATTACAACAAATAATGTATTGTGTTATTACAACAAATAATGTATTGTGTTATTACAACAAATAATGTATACTGTTATTACAACAAATAATGTATAGTGTTATTACAACAAATAATGTATTGTGTTATTACATCAAATAATGTATTGTGTTATTACAACAAATAATGTATAGTGTTATTACAACAAATAATGTATTGTGTTATTACAACAAATAATATATTGTGTTATAACAACTAATAATGTATACTGTTATTACAACAAATAATGTATTGTGTTATTTCAACAAATAATGCATTGTGTTATTACAACAAATAATGTATTGTGTTATTTCAACAAATAATTTATCATGTTATTACCACAAATAATAAATAGAGTTATTACAACAAATAATGTATTGTGTCATTACAACAAATAACTTATAGTGTTATTACAACAAATAATGAATAGTGTTACTACAACAAATAATGAATTGTGTTATTACAACAAATAATGTATTGTGTTATTACAACAAATAATGTATTGTGTTATTACAAAAAATAATGAACAGTGTTACTACAACAAATAATGTATTGTGTTATTATAACAAATAATGTATTGTGTTATTACAAAAAATAATGTATAGTGTTATTACAACAAATAATGAATAGTGTTATTACAACAAATAATGAATAGTGTTATTACAACAAATAATGTATTGTGTTATTATAACAAACAATGTATTGTGTTATTACAACAAATAATGAATAGTGTTATTACAACAAATAATTAATAGTGTTATTACAACAAATAATGTATAGTGTTATTATAACAAATAATGAATAGTGTTATTACAACAAATAATGTATTGTGTTACCCCAACAAATAATGTATAGTGTTATTACCAGAAATAATGTATTGTGTTATTATGACAAATTATGTATAGTGTTATTACAAAAAATAATGTATAGTGTTATTACAACAAATAATGAATTGTGTTATTATTACAAATAATTAATAGTGTTATGATAACAAATAATGAATTGTGTTATTACAACAAATAATGTATCATGTTATTACAACAAATAATGAATAGTGTTATTACAACAAATAATGTATTGTGTTATTACAACAAATAATGTATTGTGTTATTACAACAAATAATGTATAGTGTTATTACAACAAATAATGTATAGTGTTATTACAACAAATAATGTATTGTGTTATTACAACAAATAATGTATACTGTTATTACAACAAATAATGTATAGTGTTATTACAACAAATAATGTATTGTGTTATTACAACAAATAATGTATTTTGTTATTACAACAAATAATGAATAGTTTTATTACAACAAATAATATATCATGTTATAACAACTAATAATGTATACTGTTATTACAACAAATAATGAATAGTGTTATTACAACAAATAATGTATTGTGTTATTACAACAAATAATGTATTGTGTTATTACAACAAATAATGTATAGTGTTATTACAACAAATAATTAATGGTGTTATTACAACAAATAATGTATCATGTTATTACAACAAATAATAAATAGTGTTATTACAACAAATAATGTATTGTGTTATTACAAGCAATAATTTATAGTGTTATTACAACAAATAATGAATAGTGTTATTACAACAAATAATGTTCTGTGTTACTACAACAAATAATATATCATGTTATAACAACAATAATGTATACTGTTATTACAACAAATAATGTATTGTGTTATTACAACAAATAAAGAATAGTGTTACTACAACAAATAATGTATTATGTTACTACAACAAATAATGTATTGTGTTATTACAACAAATAATTTATAGTGGTATTACAACAAATAATGAATAGTGTTATTACAACAAATAATGTTCTGTGTTACTACAACAAATAATATACTATGTTATAACAACTAATAATGTATACTGTTATTACAACAAATAATGTATTGTGTTATTACAACAAATAATGTATTGTGTTATTACAACAAATAATGTATTGTGTTATTACAACAAATAATGTATTGTGTTATTACATAACATAATGTATTGTGATATTACAACAAATAATGTATTGTGTTATTATAATAAATAATGTATTGTGTTATTACAACAAATAATGTATTGTGTTATTACAACAAATAATGTATTGTGTTATTATAACAAATAATGTATTGTGTTATTACTACAAATAATGAATAGTGTTATTACAACAAATAATGTATTGTGTTATTACAACAAATTATGTATTGTGTTATTACAACAAATAATGTATTGTGTTATGACAAAACATAATGTATTGTTATATTACAAAAAATAATGTATTGTGTTATTATAATAAATAATGTATTGTGTTATTACAACAAATAATGTATTGTGTTATGACAACAAATAATGAATAGTGTTATTACAACAAATAATGTATTGTGATATTACAACAAATAATGTATAGTGTTATTACAACAAATAATGAATAGTGTTACTACAGAAAATAATGTATTGTGTTATTATAAAACATATTGTATTGTGTTATTACAATCAAACAATGTATAGTGTTATTATAACAAATAATGTATAGTGTTATTACAACAAATCATGTATTGTGTTATTACAACAAATAATGTATTGTGTTATTACAACAAATAATGTATTGTGTTATTACAACAAATAATGTATTGTGTTATTATAACAAATAACATATTGTGTTATTACGAAAAAAGATGTATAGTGTAATTATAACAAATAATGTATTGTGTTATTACAACAGATAATGAATAGTGTTATTACAACAAATAATATATGGTGTTATTAAAACTTATAATGTATTGTGTTATTACAACAAATAATGTATTGTGTTATTACAACAAATAATGTATAGTGTTATTACAACAAATAAAGAATAGTGTTACTACAAAAAATAATGTATTATGTTATTACAACAAAAAATGTATTGTGTTATTACAACAAATAATTTATAGTGTTATTACAACAAATAATGAATAGTGTTATTACAACAAATAATGTTCTGTGTTACTACAACAAATAATATATCATGTTATAACTACTAATAATGTATACTGTTATTACAACAAATAATGTATTGTGTTATTACAAAACATAATGTATTGTGTTATTACAACAAATAATGTATTGTGTTATTACAACAAATAATGTATTGTGTTATTATGACAAATAATGTATAGTGTTATTACAACAAATAATGTATTGTTTTATTACAACAAATAATGTATTGTGTTATTACAACAAATAATGTATTGTGTTATTACAACAAATAGTGTATAGTGTTATTACAACAAATAATGTATTGTGTAATTACAACAAATAATGTATTGTGTTATTACAACAAATAATGTATAGTGTTATTACAACAAATAATTATTAGTGTTACTACAACAAATAATGTATTGTGTTATTACAAGCAATAATCTATAGTGTTATTACAACAAATAATGAATAGTTTTATTACAACAAATAATATATCATGTTATAACAACTAATAATGTATACTGTTATTACAACAAATAATGAATAGTGTTATTACAACAAATAATGTAATGTGTTATTACAACAAATAATGTATTGTGTTATTACAACAAATAATGTATAGTGTTATTACAACAAATAATATATTGTGTTATTAAAACAAATAATGTATAGTGTTATTACAACAAATAATGAATAGTGTTATTACAACAAATAATGTATCATGTTATTACAACAAATAATAAATAGTGTTATTACAACAAATAATGTATTGTGTTATTACAACAAATAATAAATAGTGTTATTACAAAAAATAATGAATAGTGTTATTACAACAAATAATGTTCTGTGTTACTACAACAAATAATATATCATGTTATAACAACTAATAATGTATACTGTTATTACAACAAATAATGTATTGTGTTATTATAACAAATAAAGAATAGTGTTACTACAACAAATAATGTATTATGTTACTACAACAAATAATGTATTGTGTTTTTACAACAAATAATTTATAGTGTTATTACAACAAATAATGAATAGTGTTATTACAACAAAACATGTTCTGTGTTACTACAACAAATAATATATCATGTTATAACAACTAATAATGTATACTGTTATTACAACAAATAATGTATTGTGTTATTACAACAAATAATGTATTGTGTTATTATGAAAAATAATGTATAGTGTTATTACAACAAATAATATATCATGTTATAACAACTAATAATGTATACTGTTATTACAACAAATAATGTATTGTGTTATTACAACAAATAATGTATAGTGTTATTACAACAAATAATGTATTGTGTAATTACAACAAATAATGTATTGTGTTATTACAACAAATAATGTATAGTGTTATTACAACAAATAATATATTGTGTTATTACAACAAATAATGTATAGTGTTATTACAACAAATAATGTATAGTGTTATTACAACAAATAATATATTGTGTTATTACAACAAATAATGTATAGTGTTATTACAACAAATAATGTATAGTGTTATTACAACAAATAATGTATAGTGTTATTACAACAAATAATATATCATGTTATAACAACTAATAATGTATACTGTTATTACAACAAATAATGAATAGTGTTATTACAACAAATAATGTATTGTGTTATTACAAGAAATAATCTATAGTGTTATTACAACAAATAATGTATAGTGTTATTACAACAAATAATATATTGTGTTATTACAACAAATAATGTATAGTGTCATTACAACAAATAATGTATAGTGTTATTACAACAAATAATATATTGTGTTATTACAACAAATAATGTATAGTGTTATTACAACAAATAATGTATAGTGTTATTACAACAAATAATATATTGTGTTATTACAACAAATAATGTATAGTGTTATTACAACAAATAATATATTGTGTTATTACAACAAATAATGTATAGTGTTATTACAACAAATAATGTATAGTGTTATTACAACAAATAATGAATAGTGTTACTACAACAAATAATGTATTGTGTTATTACAACAAATAATGTATAGTGTTATTACAACAAATAATGTATTGTGTTATTACAACAAATAATGTATTGTGTTATTACAACAAATAATGTATAGTGTTATTACAACAAATAATATATTGTGTTATTACAACAAATAATGTATAGTGTTATTACAACAAATAATGAATAGTGTTACTACAACAAATAATGTATTGTGTTATTACAACAAATAATGTATTGTGTTATTACAAAAAATAACTTATAGTGTTATTACAACAAATAATGTATTGTGTTATTTCAACAAATAATGTATTGTGTAATTACAACAAATAATGTATAGTGTTATAACAACAAATAATGTATAGTGTTATTACAACAAATAATGAATTGTGTTATTATTAAAAATAATGAATAGTGTTATTACAACAAATAATGTATCATGTTATTACCACAAATAATTAATAGTGTTATTACAACAAATAATGTATAGTGTTATTACAACAAATAATGTATTGTGTTATTATAACAAATAATATATTGTGTTACTACAACAAACAATGTATTGTGTTATTATAACAAATAATGTATTGTGTTATTACAACAAATAATGTATTGTGTTATTACAATAAATAATGTATAGTGTTATTACAACAAATAATGAATAGTGTTATTACACCAAATAATGTATTGTGTTATTACAACAAATAATAAATAGTGTTATTAAAACAAATAATGAATAGTGTTATTACAACAAATAATGTATTGTGTTATTACAACAAATAATGTATTGCGTATTACAACAAATAATGTATTGTGTTATTACAACAAATAATGTATAGTGTTATTACAACAAATAATGAATTGTGTTATTATTACAAATAATGAATAGAGTAATTATAACAAATAATAAATTGTGTTATTACAACAAATAATGTATTATGTTATTACAACAAATAATGTATTGTGTTATTACAACAAATAATGTATTGTGTTATTACAACAAATAATGTATTGTGTTATTATAACAAATAAAGAATAGTGTTACTACAATAAATAATGTATTATGTTACTACAACAAATAATGTATTGTGTTATTACAACAAATAATTTATAGTGCTATTACAACAAATAATGAATAGTGTTATTACAACAAAAAATGTTCTGTGTTACTACAACAAATAATATATCATGTTATAACAACTAATAATGTATACTGTTATTACAACAAATAATGTATTGTGTTATTACAACAAATAATGTATAGTGTTATTATGACAAATAATGTATAGTGTTATTACAACAAATAATATATCATGTTATAACAACTAATAATGTATACTGTTATTACAACAAATAATGTATTGTGTTATTACAACAAATAATGTATGGTGTTATTACAACAAATAATGTATTGTGTTATTATGACAAATAATGTATTGTGTTATTACAACAAATAATGTATTGTGTTATTACAACAAATAATGTATAGTGTTATTACAACAGATAATGTATTGTGTTATTACAACAAATAATGTATAGTGTTATTACAACAAATAATGTATTGTGTAATAACAACAAATAATGTATTGTGTTATTACAACAAATAATGTATAGTGTTATTACAACAAATAATGTATTGTGTTATTACAACAAATAATGTATAGTGTTATTACAACAAATAATGTATAGTGTTATTACAACAAATAATATATTGTGTTATTACAACAAATAATGTATAGTGTTATTACAACAAATAATGTATAGTGTTATTACAACAAATAATGTATAGTGTTATTACAACAAATAATATATTGTGTTATTACAACAAATAATGTATAGTGTTATTACAACAAATAATATATCATGTTATAACAACTAATAATGTATACTGTTATTACAACAAATAATGAATAGTGTTATTACAACAAATAATGTATTGTGTTATTACAAGAAATAATCTATAGTGTTATTACAACAAATAATGTATAGTGTTATTACAACAAATAATATATTGTGTTATTACAACAAATAATGTATAGTGTTATTACAACAAATAATGTATAGTGTTATGACAACAAATAATATATTGTGTTATTACAACAAATAATGTATAGTGTTATTACAACAAATAATGTATAGTGTTATTACAACAAATAATATATTGTGTTATTACAACAAATAATGTATAGTGTTATTACAACAAATAATATATTGTGTTATTACAACAAATAATGTATAGTGTTATTACAACAAATAATGTATAGTGTTATTACAACAAATAATGAATAGTGTTACTACAACAAATAATGTATTGTGTTATTACAACAAATAATGTATAGTGTTATTACAACAAATAATGTATTGTGTTATTACAACAAATAATGTATTGTGTTATTACAACACATAATGTATAGTGTTATTACAACAAATAATATATTGTGTTATTACAACAAATAATGTATAGTGTTATTACAACAAATAATGAATAGTGTTACTACAACAAATAATGTATTGTGTTATTACAACAAATAATGTATTGTGTTATTACAAAAAATAACTTATAGTGTTATTACAACAAATAATGAATAGTGTTATTTCAACAAATAATGTATTGTGTTATTACAACAAATAATGTATAGTGTTATTATAACTAATAATATATAGTGTTATTACAACAAATAATGTATTGTGTTACCACAACAATTAATGTATCATGTTATTACAACAAATAATGTATACTGTTATCACAACAAATAATGTATAGTGTTATTACAACAAATAATGTATAGTGTTATAACAAACAATTAATGTATAGTGTTATTACAACAAATAATGAATTGTGTTATTATTAAAAATAATGAATAGTGTTATTACAACAAATAATGTATCATGTTATTACCACAAATAATTAATAGTGTTATTACAACAAATAATGTATAGTGTTATTACAACAAATAATGTATTGTGTTATTATAACAAATAATGTATTGTGTTATTACAACAAATAATGTATTGTGTTATTACAATAAATAATGTATAGTGTTATTACAACAAATAATGAATAGTGTTATTACACCAAATAATGTATTGTGTTATTACAACAAATAATAAATAGTGTTATTAAAACAAATAATGAATAGTGTTATTACAACAAATAATGTATTGTGTTATTACAACAAATAATGTATTGTGTTATTATAACAAATAATATATTGTGTTACTACAACAGACAATGTATTGTGTTATTATAACAAATAATGTATTGTGTTATTACAACTAATAAATATAGTGTTATTACAACAAGTAATCAATAGTGTTGTTATAACTAATAATGAATTGTGTTATAACAACAAATAATGTATTGTGTTATTACAACAAATAATGTATTGTGTTATTACAACACATAATGTATAGTGTTATTACAACAAATAATATATTGTGTTATTACAACAAATAATGTATAGTGTTATTACAACAAATAATGAATAGTGTTACTACAACAAATAATGTATTGTGTTATTACAACAAATAATGTATTGTGTTATTACAAAAAATAACTTATAGTGTTATTACAACAAATAATGAATAGTGTTATTTCAACAAATAATGTATTGTGTTATTACAACAAATAATGTATAGTGTTATTATAACTAATAATATATAGTGTTATTACAACAAATAATGTATTGTGTTACCACAACAATTAATGTATCATGTTATTACAACAAATAATGTATACTGTTATCACAACAAATAATGTATAGTGTTATTACAACAAATAATGTATAGTGTTATAACAAACAATTAATGTATAGTGTTATTACAACAAATAATGAATTGTGTTATTATTAAAAATAATGAATAGTGTTATTACAACAAATAATGTATCATGTTATTACCACAAATAATTAATAGTGTTATTACAACAAATAATGTATAGTGTTATTACAACAAATAATGTATTGTGTTATTATAACAAATAATGTATTGTGTTATTACAACAAATAATGTATTGTGTTATTACAATAAATAATGTATAGTGTTATTACAACAAATAATGAATAGTGTTATTACACCAAATAATGTATTGTGTTATTACAACAAATAATAAATAGTGTTATTAAAACAAATAATGAATAGTGTTATTACAACAAATAATGTATTGTGTTATTACAACAAATAATGTATTGTGTTATTATAACAAATAATATATTGTGTTACTACAACAGACAATGTATTGTGTTATTATAACAAATAATGTATTGTGTTATTACAACTAATAAATATAGTGTTATTACAACAAGTAATCAATAGTGTTGTTATAACTAATAATGAATTGTGTTATAACAACAAATAATGTATTGTGTTATTACAACAAATAATGTATTGCGTATTACAACAAATAATGTATTGCGTATTACAACAAATAATGTATTGTTTTATTACAACAAATAATGTATAGTGTTATTACAACAAATAATGAATTGTGTTATTATTACAAATAATTAATAGAGTAATTATAACAAATAATAAATTGTGTTATTACAACAAATAATGTATTATGTTATTACAAAAAATAATGTATTGTGTTATTACAACAAATAATGTATTGTGTTATTACAACAAATAATGTATTGTGTTATTACAAAACATAATGTATTGTGTTATTACAACATATAATGTATTGTGTTATTATAACCAATAAGGAATTGTGTTATAACAACAAATAATGTATTGTGTTATTACAACAAATAATGTATTGCGTATTACAACAAATAATGTATTGTGTTATTACAACAAATAATGTATAGTGTTATTACAACAAATAATATATTGTGTTATTATTACAAATAATGAATAAAGTAATTATTACAAATAATAAATTGTGTTATTACAACAAATAATGTATTGTGTTATTTTAACAAATAATGTATTGTGTTATTACAACAAATAATGTATTGTGTTATTACAACAAATAATGTATTGTGTTGTTACAAAACATAATGTATTGTGTTATTACAACAAATAATGTATTGTGTTATTATAATAAATAATGTATTGTGTTATTACAACAAATAATGTATTATGTTATTACAACAAATAATGTATTGTGTTATTACAACAAATAATGTATTGTGTTATTACAACAAATAATGTATTGTGTTATTACAACAAATAATGTATTGTGTTATTACAACAAATAATGTATTGTGGTATTACAACAAATAATGTATTGTGTTATTACAACAAATAATGTATTGTGTTATTACAAAACATAATGTATTGTGTTATTACAACAAATAATGTATTGTGTTATTATAATAAATAATGTATTGTGTTATTACAACAAATAATGTATACTGTTATTACAACAAATAATGTACTGTGTTATTACAACAAATAATTAATAGTGTTATTACAACAAATAATGTATTGTGATATTACAACAAATAATGTATAGTGTTATTACAACAAATAATGAATAGTGTTACTACACAAAATAATGTATTGTGTTATTACAACAAACAATGTATTGTGTTATTACAACAAATAATGTATTGTGTTATTACAACAAAAAATGTATTGTGTTATTATAACAAATAACATATTGTGTTATTACGAAAAAAAATGTATACTGTTATTATAACAAATAATGTATTGTGTTATCATAACAGATAATGAATAGTGTTATTACAACAAATAATGTATTGTGTTATTACAACAAATAATGTATTGTGTCATTACAACAAATAATTTATAGTGTTATTACAACAAATAATGTATAGTGTTATTACAACAAATAATGAATTGTGTTATTATTACAAATAATGAATAGAGTAATTATAACAAATAATAAATTGTGTTATTACAACAAATAATGTATTGTGTTATTTTAACAAATAATGTATTGTGTTATTACAACAAATAATGTATTGTGTTATTACAGCAAATAATGTATTGTGTTATTACAAAACATAATGTATTGTGTTATCACAACAAATAATGTATTGTGTTATTATAATAAATAATGTATTGTGTTATTACAACAAATAATGTATTGTGTTATTACAACAAATAATGTATTGTGTTATTACAACAAATAATGTATTGTGATATTACAACAAATAATGTATAGTGTTATTACAACAAATAATGTATTGTGTTATTACAACAAATAATGTTTCATGTTATTACAACAAATTATGTATACTGTTATTACAACAAATAATGTATTGTGTTATTACAACAAATAATGTATAGTTTTATTACAACAAATAATGTATTGTGTTATTATAACAAATAATGTATAGTTTTACTACTACAAATAATGTATAGTGTTATTACAAAAAATAAGTAATTGTGTTATTACAAAAAATAATGTATAGTGTTATTACAACAAATAATGAATAGTGTTATTACAACAAGTAATGTATTGTGTTACTACAACAAATAATGTATCATGTTATTACAACAAATAATGTATACTGTTATTACAACAAATAATGTATAGTGTTATTACAACAAATAACGCATTGTGCTATTATAACAAATAATGTATAGTGTTACTACAAAAAATAATGTATTGTGTTATTATAATACATAATGTATTGTGTTATTACAACAAATAATGTATTGTGTAATTACAACAAATAATGAATAGTGTTATTATAACAAATAATATATTGTGTTATTACAACAAATAATGAATTGTGTTATAATAACAAATAATGTATTGTGTTATTACAACAAATAATGTATTGTGTTATTACAACAAATCATGGATAGTGTTATTATAACAAATAATGAATTGTGTTATTACAACAAATAATATATTGTGTTATTACAACAAATAATGTATAGTGTTATTACAACAAATAATGTATTGTGTTCTAACAACAAATAAAGTATTATGTTATTACAACAAATAATGTATTGTGTTATTACAAAAAATAATCTATACTGTTATTACAACAAATAATGTATTGTGTAATTACAACAAATAATGTATAGTGTTATTATAACAAATAATATATTGTGTTATTATAACAAATAATGTATAGTGTTATTACAACAAATAGTGTATACTGTTATTACAAAATATAATGTATTGTGTTATTACAACAAATAATGTATAGTGTTATTACAACAAATAATGAATAGTGTTATTACAACAAATAATGTATTGTGTTATTATAACAAATAATGTATTGGATTATTATAACAAATAATCTATTGTGTTATTACAACAAATAATGTATTGTGTAATTACAACAAATAATGAATAGTGTTATTATAACAAATAATATATTGTGTTATTACAACAAATAATGTATCATGTTATTACAACAAATAAGTAATAGTGTTATTACAACAAAGAATGTATTGTGTTATTACAACAAATAATGTATAGTGTTATTACAACAAATAATGAATAGTGTTATTATAACAAATAATGAATTGTGTTATTACAACAACAAATGTATTGTGTTATTACAACAAATAATGTATAGTGTTATTACAACAAATAATGTATTGTGTTATTACAACAAATAATGTATTGTGTTATTACAACAAATAATGTATAGTGTTATTACAACAAATAATGTATTGTGTTATTACAACAAATAATGGATTGTGTTATTACAACAAATAATGTATAGTGTTATTACAACAAATAATGTATTGTGTTATTACAACAAATAATGTATGGTGTTATTACAACAAATAATGTATTGTGTTATTAAAACAAATAATATATTGTGTTATTACAACAAAAAATGTATAGTGTTATTACAACAAATAATGTATCATGTTATTACAACAAATAATGAATAGTGTTATTACAACAAATAATGTATTGTGTTATTACAACAAATAATGTATTGTGTTATTGCAACAAATAATGTATAATGTTATTACAACAAATAATGTATTGTGTTATTACAACAAATAATGAATAGTGTTATTACAACAAATAATGTATAGTGTTATTACAACAAATAATGTATTGTGTTATTACAACAAATAATGTATTGTGTTATTACAACAAATAATGTATTGTGTTATTGCAACAAATAATGTATAATGTTATTACTTAAATAGAAGGTCATTTTAATCATGATCAGAATTCTATTTTATAACTGCGCGGCCATCTTGAATTTGATTATACATAACGATTGATTTGCATGAATTAATCGATGACTAAGAATGAAGTAGAATATTTAAAATTTGCTGTATCAACCCGATGATGCCCGGAGGTCTCTTTACTGTCATTTTAATTTCACAGTTTTACTATCTACGCCCTAATTTTTTTTTTTTTACAAAATTATGATATTTAAATAGGTTTTTTAAGATTAAATTTAATTATTACGTTATAATTTGGTCATTAAAGTTTAAAGTATTAATTTAAACAAATTGTTTTAAAACTATAACCAAATTTGTTAAGGTAATGTTGTATAAAATTACTGGATGTAAATAGTTTACAAAACATTCAATTTGGTAATAAATACGGATTTGCTAAAAAATCTCTTCAAAGCCACTATCCGCCCATGCATGGAGTATTGTTTCCACATATGGACTGGTACATCATCCCATTGACGGCGGCACCGGGGGGGATGGGGCCAAAGCCCCCCCCCCCGCCCGCCACTTTTTGATTGCCCCCCCCCCCCCACTTTACGGTCATCAATAATGAAGTTATATATGCATGTGTTTAACCGGCCCCCCCCACTTTTTAGGAGAGCCCCCCCACACACACTTTTTTAACTATGCCGTCGGTCCTGCATCATCCACTAGTCTCTCCCTCTCAGACAAGGTCCAAAAAAGAGTCGTCAACTTAATAGGCCCCTCACTATCCACCAAGCTCCAACCCCTACCTCACCACCACAATGTTGCTTCCTTGTGCCTGTTTTACAAGTACTTCAATGGACTGTGCTCTGATGAACCTGACCAACCCAACAATCTGCCAAATCCCATCCATTCACTGTGGAGGCCTCCAGATGCCGAAGAGCCTTCTACTCCAAAAGCTTCTATCCTCGTGCTGCTAGACTCTGGAAATCACTGCTCCCTGCTTTCCTGACGATATTGACATGCAGAAATTTAAAACTAATGTGAACAGACATCTCGTTGCACAGCTCTCAATTTAGGAAGGCCACCCCCTAAAAAAGCCCCAAAAAACTCTCACCCTTTTTCTCAGTAGCCCCTTATGTCTACAGTGGCGGTCTGCCTTGTTTTGGGGTTAACTATGTTAAAAATAAAAAATAAAAAATTAAATTTTTTTAATACATATTCACTAACAATTTTAAAGCCGGAAATGACTTTCTATTCAACAGTTTAAATGATTCCAAATTCACTTCAAATTTCGAATGCTCGCAAAGTAATTCCTTCCTTTCCTTGTCAACTATTAACGAAAGATGAAAATGATTAGCTTTTTATTAAGACACTGAAATGCATTCTGATGGATTTAATTTTGAAAATAATTTTTTGTTTTCTTAAATAGCATTTTTAACAAATTCGTTTTATTTTACGATATTGCATTTTTGATTTCAATAAATGATCGATTATTAGTAAATAAAATATAATAGTGTATTAGTTATGTAGAAGTTAGAAACACACACACACATGCATATACACGAGAAGTGGTCACACAATTCTATTAACATGAAGATTCTCAGTTATAATGTTTAAAGGGTTAACGACTCTTCCGCATGAGCAACTGTTTGTGGCTTTTTTTTGTGGCTATTAAACATGTTATAAAGTGCAGCTATTAAACATGTTATAAAGTGCAGGTATTAAACATGTTATAAAGTGCAGCTATTAAACATGTTATAAAGTGCAGTTATTAAACATGTTATAAAGTGCAGCTATTAAACATGTTATAAAGTGCAGCTATTACACATGTTATAAAGTGCAGCTATTATACATGTTATAAAGTGCAGCTATTACACATGTTATAAAGTGAAGCTATTAAACATGTTATAAAGTGCAGGTATTAAACATGTTATAAAGTGCAGCTATTAAACATGTTATAAAGTGCAGGTATTAAACATGTTATAAAGTGCAGCTATTAAACATGTTATAAAGTGCAGCTATTAAACATGTTATAAAGTGCAGTTATTAAACATGTTATAAAGTGCAGCTATTACACATGTTATAAAGTGCAGCTATTACACATGTTATAAAGTGCAGCTATTAAACATGTTATAAAGTGCAGCTATTACACATGTTATAAAGTGAAGCTATTATACATGTTATAAAGTGCAGCTATTAAAAATGTTATAAAGTGCAGCTATTACACATGTTATAAAGTGTAGCTATTAAACATGTTATAAAGTGCAGCTATTAAACATGTTATAAAGTGCAGCTATTAAACATGTTATAAAGTGCAGCTATTATACATGTTATAAAGTGAAGCTATTACACATGTTATAAAGTGCAGCTATTAAACATGTTATAAAGTGCAGCTATTACACATGTTATAAAGTGCAGCTATTAAACATGTTATAAAGTGCAGCTATTAAACATGTTATAAAGTGCAGCTATTAAACATGTTATAAAGTGCAGCTATTATACATGTTATATAGTTAAGCTATTACACATGTTATAAAGTGCAGCTATTACACATGTTATAAAGTGCAGCTATTAAACATGTTATCAAGTGCAGCTATTACACATGTTATAAAGTGCAGCTATTAAACATGTTATAAAGTGCAGCTATTACACATGTTATAAAGTGCAGCTATTAAACATGTTATAAAGTGCGTCTATTAAACATGTTATAAAGTGCAGCTATTACACATGTTATAAAGTGCAGCTATTACACATGTTATAAAGTGCAGCTATTAAACATGTTATAAAGTGCAGCTATTACACATGTTATAAAGTGTAGCTATTAAACATGTTATAAAGTGCAGCTATAAACATGTTATAAAGTGCAGCTATTAAACATGTTATAAAGTGCAGCTATTATACATGTTATAAAGTGAAGCTATTACACATGTTATAAAGTGCAGCTATTAAACATGTTATAAAGTGCAGCTATTACACATGTTATAAAGTGCAGCTATTAAACATGTTATAAAGTGCAGCTATTAAACATGTTATAAAGTGCAGCTATTAAACATGCTATTAAGTGCAGCTATTAAACATGTTATAAAGTGCAGCTATTACACATGTTATAAAGTGCAGCTATTAAACATGTTATAAAGTGTAGCTATTACACATGTTATAAAGTGCAGCTATTACACATGTTATAAAGTGCAGCTATTATACATGTTATAAAGTGCAGCTATTAAACATGTTATAAAGTGCAGCTATTAAACATGTTATAAAGTGCAGCTATTATACATGTTATATAGTTAAGCTATTACACATGTTATAAAGTGCAGCTATTACACATGTTATAAAGTGCAGCTATTAAACATGTTATAAAGTGCAGCTATTACACATGTTATAAAGTGCAGCTATTAAACATGTTATAAAGTGCAGCTATTACACATGTTATAAAGTGCAGCTATTAAACATGTTATAAAGTGCAGCTATTAAACATGTTATAAAGTGCAGCTATTAAACATGTTATAAAGTGCAGCTATTATACATGTTATAAAGTGAAGCTATTACACATGTTATAAAGTGCAGCCATTAAACATGTTATAAAGTGCAGCTATTACACATGTTATAAAGTGCAGCTATTAAACATGTTATAAAGTGCAGCTATTAAACATGTTATAAAGTGCAGCTATTATACATGTTATATAGTTAAGCTATTACACATGTTATAAAGTGCAGCTATTACACATGTTATAAAGTGCAGCTATTAAACATGTTATAAAGTGCAGCTATTACACATGTTATAAAGTGCAGCTATTAAACATGTTATAAAGTGCAGCTATTAAACATGTTGCCTACGAGACCTTGGAGATGAGACCGATTTTTTTTTTAGCTATTTTGTGGGTGGGCGACAAAGTGACGTATATGGGTGGGAGGGGCTGCATACTTGTCATTATAACTTCCTTACTGGTATTTTTGTCATCAGTCGAATAATGAACGTTTCTGTTCCATCCTTCGTATTGGCCAAGCCTCTACCATGGACAACAGAAACCTTTTTATTTCCTGAAACAATTTCCTCCAAGAGGATTGAGTGTTTAAATTCTTACTCATCTCTTATCAACTTGACCTCTTTTCCTTGATCTTCTCTCAACCAAACATAATTATTTTGTCTTCTGCCATAAAAGAATGGTGCGCGGGGGGGGGGAGACTTTTACTAGCACTTTTGACCTGACCGTGTCTGCGTAGCACTGTTGTAAGTGAGATCGCTGTCATTAGCAAAAATTCAAAGTTCTTCGTGAAGACAAAAAATGGAGCACTCTTCAGCGGTTGACAGCATTTATATAAAACATTGAGATTTCGCTAGCTCACGGTTTGTGATTGACGGCTTAACGGTTAGAAGCGCCAAAATCAACTAGACTGTCGAGTTTCGATCTCAGCTTGAAAGATTGCCTGCTAGCAACACTGAAGAGCTGTGATATAGCAAAACAGTCTGTGGATGATCATCTGGGCTGGTGCACCAGGGTCCAAAAAGAATCTCTAACCTAATAGGTCCCACACTGTCTACCAAGCTCCAGTCTCTGTCCCATCGCTGCAATGTTGCATATCTGTGATTTTTTTTACAAGTATCACAATGGAATGTGCTCTGACGAACTTGCTGCACTTGTGCCTGCTCAATTTAAATACCCCCTACAAATCCTACAAACTCGACAAGCAGCAAAATCTCACCCCCTCACTCTAGAGGTCCCAAGATGCTTTTTTTTCTTGAACTGCTTGCCTTTGGAATTCTCTCCCTGCTCCCTGTTTCCCCGTCTGTACCAACATGCCCCTATAAATCTGGCCACTAATTCTCAGTAACTCATTACATCTCAGTAGCAGTATGTCTTGTTTGGATAATTTACATTGTTCTGGTGATAACGTAAGTCGAAAGCCAAGAAAGAAAGAAATTAATGAAATATATGAATTCCAAACCAAGGGTATTTGCAGCAGCCTATTAATGAAAGGAACAGGTTTAGCATGACACCGTATCTGACGTCTCTCAAACACTAAACCTAAATGTAAACAAAACAGTAGAACGCATATTTTAACATTTATATATATATATATATATATATATATATATATATATATATATATATATATATATATATATATATTGAATGTGAGATGATATATATAATTATTTCCACAATCAGACAACGCCGCAGCCCACAACCCATGAAAGAAACAAACCGGAAGTCCTAGACTCGAGTGTTGCCCTCTTTTGGGCTCATCAGTAGAACATATCCGAAGGCATAATTCAAAACCTGAGTTACTTGCATGTGAGGCGAGTACTCTGCCACCTTGCCACCTACAAGACAGTTTTATTAACTAACACACATTAAGCAAACCACGGCGAAGACCGACTGTGGAATGTACCTACTCTTCTCAACAAGGGGTGTAGTCATCCAACTACTAAGAACCCAGGCCGATGTCTCATGTTATATCCTAAATTACACAGGACATACTAAATTAAGAATACGCCGAGTGGTTTGCGTTTAACAGGGATCCGGTAGGAAGTAGAGACGTTTACTCTTCGCTCACTTCCAGATATTACTGCCCGTCTTATATACGTACTTTCGTATATAGTCAATACCTGATTACTTCCCTTTATGTTAGTTTCGTATTTATGCCAATCATGACCTTTACAACACCTTCCCCTGAAGCTGAAATCTTCCCGATTTTAGCTTTAGTACCGTTTCCTTTTAGGATCAGGGCCTAAACGCCTGATGCTTTTCCTTTTTCTGGTGCTCTTCCTTCTGGTCTGCATTACCTGCGGTAAGGAATTCTGTTCACTCCGTATGGTATGTTCAGGGGATACATTCATGGTTTAAGGTATACACACTGGCTTTGGTATATCAAATGTATCACATAATGTTTCCATTGGAATTTCTTCTGTATTTTGCGAAATTCTGGGACGGATTTGATTTATGTGTCTTTTACAGACAAAACTTGGGCCTTGAATGGTATAAACCATGTTCCCAATTCTTTTCATAATGAAACCGTCCACCCAATGATTTTTTCCATTCTGAAATTTTTTAAAATACACTTTGTCCCCTGAGGAATAGCACTTTACTTTCAAGTTTTCTCCTTTAGAACTTTTCTTCTTCTCAGGTATAAGTCTGTCAAAGATAGATCTAATTTTTCTAGCAAACATCAGTTCTGCAGGGGATGAATTAACATTATTATTTGGGTTCGGGGTTACCCTGTAGATTGCTAGAAATGTTTGTATAGTTTGCTCATCTGTTCCCAATTCTTTTCATAATGAAACCGTCCACCCAATGATTTTTTCCATTCTGAAATTTTTAAAAATACACTTTGTCCCCTGAGGAATAGCACTTTACTTTCAAGTTTTCTCCTTTAGAACTTTTCTTCTTCTCAGGTATAAGTCTGTCGAAGATAGATCTAATTTTTCTAGCAAACATCAGTTCTGCAGGGGATGAATTAACATTATTATTTGGGTTCGGGGTTACCCTGTAGATTGCTAGAAATGTTTGTATAGTTTGCTCATCTGTGTCCATATTCAGGTTTTTTTTTATTGCCCATTTAAATGTGTCCACAAATTTTTCTGCCAACCCATTCGACCTAGGATGGTAACAGGTGTCGTGATATGTTGAATATTCAGCGATTTGCAGAATTCTTTAAATTCGTGACCTGTAAATGCTGTACCATTGTCACTTACTATGGTTTTTGGTACACCAAAACGGCTAAAGATTTCGTTAAGTGCATTTACAGTGTTCCTTGCAGTTGGATGTCTGGTTTTAAATATCTCTGGCCATTTAGAGAAAGAATCTACTACAATTAAGTAGAAAAAACCATTTAGAGGTCCGGCATAATCAATATGTAGACGTGACCAGGGTAGGTCCGTTTTCGGCCATGGTGTCGTTTTTACTGGCGGATCTCGGGCTGCTAACTGACATCCTTTGCATGCTTTGACACAGTTTTCTACTTCTTTGTCCATACCAGGCCAATATACGTATCCTCTAATTAAGGATTTCATTCTTGAAATGCCAGGATGACCTGTATGGAATTCCATTAATATTTTCCTTCGTAATGCCTGTGGAATTACGATTCTATCAGCATATATAAGTACACCTTCACAAATTGAAAAAAATGTAGTTTGTCCTACTTTGTTACTTTTTTCCCTCAGTCCTAATTGAGTTTTCATTTTCTTTATGAAAATGTCTTTTTCAGCTTCTCTTTTAAGGGTTATTGGAAGTTCACGTATCATATTACACATTGAACTTGTACATTCGCTTTCATCTTTAAGAGCAGCAATTACTGTCTCTTCGAAACTTTCGTTTCTGTTTGGAATCAACCTTGATAGTGCATCCGCGTGTCCTAACTTTTTCGATGACACATGCTCCATCTTAAACTGATAGTTTTAGAGAGTTACATCACATCACTGTAGTCGATTTGCGGTATGCTTAGGAATGCCTTTCTTTGATCCAAATATCGTAATCAAGGGTTTATGGTCTGTTTGCAATGTGAAGGTCCGTCCATGGAGAAATCGATTATACTTTTTGACTCCAAATATTATCGACAGAGCCTCCTTTTCAATCTGGCTATAGTTTTTCTCAGCTGCAACCAAAGTTCTTGATGCATGAGCGATTGCTTTTGTTGTTCCATCCTCATACTTATGGAGTAATGCAGCGCCAACGCCGTAATCACTGGCGTCCGTTGCTAGTACTAACTCCTTGTCTAGATCAAAATGCGCTAATGCCAAGTCTGATAGTAGACATTTCTTAATTTTTTTGAAGGCAGATTCACATTCCTTATTCCAACTCCATTTACTACCCTTGTTTAGTAACTCGTTAAGAGGAGCTCTCAAATTATTCACATTAGGTATGTATATCGCGTAATATTGAACCAATCCCAAAAATGATTGTAGTTTCGGTACTGAGTCTGGAGCAGGCATCTTTTCAATTGCTTCGGCCCGTTGTGGATCTGGTCTTCGTCCCTCTTTGTTGATTATTTGACCAAGGTATCTGATCCTTTTCATAAAGAAATCGCATTTCTCCGGGCTCAATCTGAAACCAAACTCCTCTATTCTCTTAAATACTTCTCTGACGTGCTTCTTGTGTTCATGCAAATTTCTGCTCTTTATCAGGATATCGTCAAGGTATGCCATTGAAAATTCCAATCCTGCGAGCATCGTATCCATAACCTGTTGAAACAGAGCAGGGGCGACCTTTAATCCGAACGGAAGTCTTTTTAGTTTAAAAATACCCTTATGCGTGCTAATGCACAGGTACTTTGAACATTCGTCATTGACTTTGATTTGCAAGTATGCATCCGAGAGGTCTATTTTGGAAAAAAAATTTCCTCCGTTTAGTTTTGAGAATAGATCTTCTGCCGACGGAAGGGGGTAATTGTGGTCCTGCAAACAATCATTAAGGCCCGTCGAAAAGTCAGCGCAGACTCTTATTTTGTTATTCTTTTTCTTCACATATACCGTCGGACTTGCCCAATCCGTGTGGTCAACCTTTTCAATGACGTCTAATTGTTGAAGTCTCTCCAACTCCTTCTCTATTGCGTCCATCGATGAAAAAGGTACATTTCTTTTAGGTTTGAACACTGGGGTGGCATTTTTCTTCACCTCAAATTTTGCTTCTGTTTTCACACAGTATCCAAGTTTTTCGGCAAAAACTTTTGGGAATTCTGCATTTAAATCGTCCATGAAGCCTTCTATTTGGTTTAATTTCTCTGTGGTCAACCTATTACAAAAAGAATTAACCGGTCGTTCCCATAAGTTGAACAGGACAATCCAATCCACTCCAAATAGACCTGTGTTCCTTCCTGGTACTACGTACACTTTGGACTTGTGTGTTTGACCACCAAATGACACATTGCACCTCAGTTCTCCTTTGAATTCCAACCTTTTGCCGCACACACTCTTCGCCATCTTGCTGGTTTCTCTTAGTTCAGGTCGACCGATCCTTCTCCAGATATCTTCATCTATGATGCTAATGTCCGCACCACTATCCAGGAGTAATGTTACAGGATGTCCATTTATCTTTACATCGACATATTTACGCCTTTCGCAGCTTTTCTCTTTC
>OY744525.1:14692949-14717949 GCA_963556195.1 Sepiola atlantica | reverse complement strand
AAGCGCAAACCAGATCTCCACTGGAAGAGCGCGGACAGCTCTGGGACCTTGGGGAGGCTTGTTGCCACTCGAGCCCCAGAGGGGACCAATGGCCCTTATCAGCGGGAAATCGTTGGTAAGTGGCTGTTGCGATTACCGCAAGGTCATCAGCGGTGATGAACGAAAAGAGGTGGAGCATACTGGAAGTCTGAGGAGACTTGTTGTCACTCAGACTCCAGGGAATACCACAGGTTGTCGGCAGTGGGCGATCACTGACGATGACCAGTGTGATAACTCCTAGTGAGTAAATAATAATAATAATAATAACAATAATAATAACAATAATAATTGCAAGGCTAATATACTTTTATGTTGGGTACTGCAGGCAACTTTATAAAACATCTTAGTTACCTTTCTATCATGCTCTGATCTCATCATCTGAAGGAAAGACAGAAATACTGAGAAGAAATCCAGTAATGAGTGGTGGCTTGACGTTATGGACTTTAGTTTCTGGAAGTGAGATTCTAACCTGTTATTTGTCCTCTCACCAAAAGACATATGTTGATGCTTGACTCCCCCTACCCACTGTTCTGTTATAGGGTGCCAGTTGGTATTATAATATTTCAGTACACTGTTGTATAGTTGTGTGGCTTTCAGTGTTTCGTAATGCATTTTATACTCCTGTTCTGATCGCGAGTATGCCAGTTTTTGGAGGATTTCTAATACATTTGTTTTTTCATCACTAGAAATACCCATTCTTTCCACTGTAATTTCACGTCTAAAGGTTCTAAGAGCATAAAAGAGACAGATTTGTAGGTGACAGTTTGGCATTTCTTCACTGAATACTTTTCTTTCAACCATGTCTTTGTCAGTTAGCACAACTCTAACATGTGTCCACTTTGGATTCTTAATCTTGAAGAGTTGAATCATCTGACGGATCATATGTTCCTCTTCACTGTTAACTATGAATGCTGCTATGATTTCTGTTTCTCCATTGCCGTCAACAACAGTCATGAGGTAGAATGGCATTCTTAGTTCATTTGTCTTGTGCGTAGCATCTGCTAGGATGAGTTCAGGAAACTGACTGAATGTGTATCTTGGATGAAGATGCCTGTCAGTGTGTTGGTCTCATCTACTAGATACTCTACACAAAGCCCTGGCTTGGACTTTAGATAATCTGCCAGCTGAAGCAGTTCATTAACATTAGTATGTATTTTGAGCTTGGCAGCCGTGACAATATTGTGAATATCCTTCATAAAGATGGATTTGCCTGTCATATCAGACAAGTGTTGACGGACCATCTTCCTGTTGGCATTTACCTTCAGCATTTCTTCAGCTTTGTCTTTGGTAGATTGGCTTAGTCGTCTTTGTGCTGGAAAGAGTTTGGATAGTGGCTTAGACACATCATGATTATGTTCATTAATGTGTTTGGGGATGACTAAGCTCTGTCCATTTTCACTAGATCTCACTTTCAGCTGGTATCGGCAGTTAACCATGAATGTAAATTGGTTCGGTCGCAGGCTTTGAGAACTACTGGTGTGCTTTTTTCCACCGTGAATACAAGAATACCACAGTTCATTGTACTTGACATCAGAATTGAACTGGCGATCTGACATTCTTTTCCGAGCTGCAACAATGGTTCGACTGTCTCTTTTCCACAATTGCACAGAGTTAACAGATTGGTAACTGTTAAGTTTTTTTTCTAGCTCAACATATGAACTGAATGTATTTCCAACACTGAGTTCCATTGTAAGCTTTTTCGAATGAAGATTTTGAATTCGAATTAATAGCTGAATAATAGGTGTTGCTTCGTAATCCTTGAACCAAGACCAAACTTTTAAAAATAATGAAGTTATTAAGTTGTTGAATTAACTTGTTAAAAATGTGCTTTAATAGGTGTTGCTTCGTAATCCTTGATCCAAGGCCAAACTTTAAAAAATAATGAAGTTATTAAGTTGTTGAACTAACTTGTTAAAACTGTGCTTTACAAAGGAAAGATTTTAATGTAAAATTCTGATTTTCTTTATGAAGAAAAACTTCGATAATGTTAAAATATACAGAAAATCACTGGATTTAAACAGTTTCTATTTTAAAATGTTCTTTCAATGAAATCATAAAATAAGTCGTAATTTTGAAGAGTTCACTCCTAATCGAATCAACCGGAAGTAAAAATTAATTTCATCGTTATTTTAAAATATATTGTCGCTTAATAAAGTTTTAAATTATACAAAAAATCAATCAGGCAAAGTTTAATTAAAAACAAACAAAAAAAATCAATCAAGCAAAGTTTTAAATAAAAAAAAAACAAAAAAAACAATCAGGCAAAGTTTTAAATTATAAATAAAATTTCGTTTGATAAAGTTTTAAATAATACAAAAAAATTAATTTAAATAATAAAAAAAAATATAATTTATAGTTAAATAAACACGAGCCGGCAAAATAACGTAAGACTCATTATTGTGCCGGGCGTCACTGTATGTTTAACAATTTAGTTAAATATACATGAACCGGCAAAATAACGCAGGAATCGTTATTTTGCCGGGACCGGCAATATAGCCTATTCGTTTTCGGTTCATATACCCAATAATTCATATAATAATGTAAGTTATTTATACAACTATTAAAAAAGGTTATATTATTCTTAACTATTTATAATGAATACTAAATTGAAAATAAACATATTTTATACATAATTATATTTTAATATTCCAAACAATTTAAATTTCAATTAATCATTTTAGTATTTAAGGTCTCAAAGTGTTATGGGTGATGATAATCTACCCTATTTCGTGACTATGTGGACTCTTCTAAATGTTTTTTTTTTGTTTTCTTATTTCTGTTTTCGTTAGCAGAGGGACGGGGCATTCTTCCAAATGCCAGACTATCACCTGCTATGTAGAGGCTCCAACCGAGTGCTCTTTTAAGGATTTTGGCCGTTCCGTTAAGTGCAATTATTTGGATTTCTTTTGCACTTGGTTTTCCGGGAATACTTTCCAGATACTTTTTGAAATTTTACTTCATGAGGCCTTTATCTCCTATTTTAACTGGGATAATGTTGATGTTTTTGAGGTTCCAGTTTCTCTTCATATCATACATTAGGCTTTGGTATTTTGTCACCTTCTTCCTCTCTGCTCTGTTTAAGCCACTGTCATTTGGAACACTCACCTCAATCAGTAAGGGAGTGTACGACGAAGTCGCGAAGCAGTCTCAGAGCAGTCTTTCTGTAACATATTATTCTGTACTTCTGTAAATACACACTCTTGTAAATATACCACCTTATTGTCTTATTTATTATCGGCTCTTCAAGGTCATAACACTGGTGACAAAACTCGGACTTTTTTAATCACAACATAACCTAGACTTATGTGGCAACGAGAACTTAGACTTATGTCAGATAAAAATTAATCATTACTACAACTGGCAATGTTGGGTTTTTGAAAACAAGACTTAGATTGTGTGATCAGTAATGTTTTTGATTACAACAGTAACAGCGAGAATTTAAAAGATGTACGTGTTTTTTATACACAAGGTGTGTCAAATTGGTGAAAGTAAATACTCGAACGTCAGAAAATAGGATTTAAAAAAAGGTTTTTGTTCTTGAGTAGGACGAAATAGATTTCAAATCATTCTCAAACACGAGGTTTTGAAATCTAAATCGTTCAACCACAGTAAAACAAAAACAAAAGGTCTGTTCGTTTTTCTTAGTTTTTCTATTGTTTAAGCAGTAACACGGAAATAAATTTGAACAAGTTTACTGTTTTGTCTTGCTAAGAAGTGAAGAGCTATCTTCCAGTGAGTAAAGTTATGATCGTGTAAAAACAAATGAAAAAGTCGGTAACCTATTTTAAGTTACGAAAAATAAAAGAATTTAAAAGTGCTATGTTGGACATTATTAAGCACTAACAAGAACAACAGCTTCGACAAGAAGAAAAAATCCGAGAAAAATAGAAATTTCAAGGAAAAAAATTGGAGCAAATGAAAAGATTTGAGGAAATGTTTCTTTATACACTGCCAGAATAGAATAAACGTTGAAGATGAAAGTGCATTTTCACAAAATGCTATTTGGAGTGCTATCGATATGTTTAATTACGACCCTCAAAACGAATTTACGTTTGCTTCGTATTTTAGATGATAGGAAGAGCATTATAATACGAACTGTGGGAATTGGACCGATTTTAGTAAGTGCGTTTGCTATTAAAAAAAGTTGGGTACGGTTGAACATAACAAATTCGTCAATTATATATTGCCACAAAAACAGCAACCTTACATTTGTTGAAGCGGTACAATTATTAACTAAATTGTTTCGCCCTAAAACGTCTCCTTTTCACAAAGGGTGGAAATGTACCAATCTTACAAGGAAAGAAAGCGAAGACTACACTACTTTCGATAGCATAGTTAACAGACACTGCGATAGTTTTAAATTGTCGGAGTTGAGCGCTAACAATTTTAAATGTCTAATCTTCGCGCAGGGTTTAGTATCAAATACGGATGCTGGAATCAGAACAATGAATGAGCCTGGTTAAACGCTTTTTAGTGTTCGTCAAGATTCAAGAGACATTGAGCAAAGTGGAGTGTCACATATTAGAAAATCCGAAACAAAAAGAAAATTGATTCACCCATTAAATTTGATCAACAAAAGTAACATAATCTGCCTCCTAAACCGTCTTTTGGTTGCGGGCAATCGCATTGGTACAAAGATTGTCCAACGTTTTAATTGCGGTCACATGGGACTCAAAAGTACACATTGCAGAGTTAAAAATAAAATTTAATAAACTTTATTAAAATTGTTTTTAATTCACGAAATGACATGAAATTCCTTTACTATTCTTTTCTGTAATGCTGCATGAATAACCACTCGATCGCAGTACATCAACTACTTTTTTAGGAATGCCTCTAGTAGAGAGTCTGAGTATTGTGAACGTATCCGTGTGAGTGGAGAAAAGTTCTTACATCCCAAGGTAGTGTCCTTGTGCGTGTGTGAGCACGTGGTGATAGTAGCCGTCAACCCGAATAGGGAGAGAGAGACAGTCTGGCTGATGTTATCTGTATCAAGTCATGAGAGCAAAAGAGAGGGAGCGAGTCTGTGCATCCCTTGGCGTCACGATAAGGGGAGATAAACCGAGTTTGGCACCACCTGGTGGTATGCGTGTGTAATTGTGATTGAGAAGGGAGGTAATGCTATACACTCGACAAGCTAAAAAGACTGACTGCAGTTACAACGATATTTTTTACAGGAAAACAATAAAGAAATGTTTTGCGGAAGGCGGAAACAACAAACATTCAAATCGGTTTTAGCAAATAAATCAGTTTCAGTTTTAGTGATAATCATATGAAAACCGGTTTCATAAAATCGCTTTCAGTTTTAGTGATAATCATATGAAAACCGGTTTTATAAAATCGCTTTCAGTTTTAGTGATAATCATATGAAAACCGTTTTTATAAAATCGGTTTTAGTTTTAGTGATAATCATAAAATCGGTTTTGAGCCCTAGTCTGTACAGCAGTCTGTCCAACACTATCACTGGATTCCAAAAATGCTTGGCTTATTGCGTCTTCATCTCTTTGCAAATCTGTGGCAAATGTCACCAGTAAAAGGAAAGTAAATTCGTATGAATCAACACGGTACAACTTTATTGACCGGTTTTGATTCTGTTGTCGGCATTCTTGCAGGAGGGACCACATAATGGTTGCTAACATCTCTAAGTGAAAGTAGCATTACGGAATCGACTGGATTCGAACTTGGCACACCGAAGTCGTCAATCCGTGTCGTTATCCACTTAACCACCGTTGAAACACGGGCATGTAGAATAGATGAACGCACACCCCAGATTGTTATTTTATTTTACCCATAATATTGAGTCACGACCAGAGGTTGTGTTACCTTCGTCTAAATGTACGCCCAGCGCCACACTTCACAGCTTCATAAAGAACGGGACACACTAGCCGGTTCAGTACTGTGTACACAGTATCGTCCCCCCCCACACACCTTTTTTTTTTAATTTACGACCTGGTCGTAGGCGGGTCTCGCATCGTATGAAGGGGCGGCTGATTCGATTGTAAAAAAAAATGTTAAAAAGTATCGTTTCTTCCTTTTTGTTGTTGTTGTTGTTGTTTAGTTGCGAGAAAAGTCTGCCAGATGATGACAGGGTTGAGAGACGATGTGGGTGTAATGATTGGTGGGCGATGGAAAGAGTTTAAGACGGGGATGAGGGGAAACTGTTCTGTGAACAAATGACAGGTGATGGAGATGGAGGGTGCGGAATAAGGAAACAGGGTGTAACAGGGTAGCAAATAGGTAACGGAAAGAGATGGGGTGAACAAGTAAATAAATGACTTGGTCGAAAGAGGTTTCTGGGTGCCCCACACAAATCATCTATTAATATGGTTGTCACTGGCACAGGGGCCCTCACTCTTACATCGGAGTAAAGTGCATTTCTGTTCGGTTCTAGGAGGCCGCCATCCTGCCAAGTGTTACCCCCCCCCCTTTTTTAATTAATTAATTGCCGGTCGACTAAGGCGCCCCTACCGGAGAATGTCGCAGTTCCGATCCCGACAAATCTGGCACCCGTCCAAAGTGCTCCTTACTTTTTGGAGCTGGATTCCCCACTATAAACTGACGACATGTCTAATTTTTCTGAAGTGGGAAGAAGGTAAATATTATCTACGCACTTACCAATGTTCCTACACACGTTTCGCTATATATTTTAACAAATGAAAATGCTTAATATTTTTACTTAAAAAAAAAAGAATTATATACATTTATTCAATAAAGAACAAAAAATTATAGTTAATTAATAAAATGTCCTTTTTCAAAACCAATACGCAAATATCGGGAAGTTTCGTCGGATGTCGCGCTGGCTTGGCAGGCCGAGAGCAGGCTGAAGGCGTTTCCACGAATAACTTTTATCATTTTTTCTGGATTCGAACCCGGGACGTAAACATTCAAAATAAAATTGAATACTACTACTACTACTACTACTACTACTACTACTACTACTACTACTGCTACTACTACTACTACCACTAGAGAAAAATGAAAGTATATGACTACAATCAAATAACGACAAGCTGATAGCCTGCTGTGAAGGGTGTGCGGACAAAAGCCCACCGGACAAAAGCCCACCGGACAAAAGCCCACCAAAATAAGTCAAACACGGACAAAAGCCAACCAACGTAAAAATAAATTAATTTTAAAAAATAAAAAAAAATATTTTTGCATTTTTTTTACATCATAAAAACACGTACCCTTTTTACTACTAACCCTAAGTCCGGTAGTAAAACGAAGAATACATTTTAGAAAAAATGATGTATTACTCATCTTTTGCGGAATGAAAAAAACAATTATTTTAGATTGAAATTGGAGGATCAGTTTTGCATATAATTTTAACATAAAATGATACCCCATTTCCGGGCCATTCTAACTTTTTAGGGCATCAACCCTTTTTTGCGATGAGAGATACATTCTATGCATTGTTTTTCACCTAATTTAGTTAAAATGGCACCGGTAAAAATGGCACAAGTTAATAAATAGGAAAAGATGGTGTAGCAGTTACCTCCTCCTTTCAAAACATAACTACACCGGTTTGCCGGTAGGTGGCGCTTTATCACCGACAGGTGGCGCTGTAAAGCGACACCAGAGTTATCTGCCCTTCGGACTATAAAACCCGCTGCAAGACGGAAATTCTCTCTCTTTTTTCACCGACCAGCATCGGCAGAAGTGCGCTGGCACTAGCGTTCCATTTCACTCTTCTCTGGTCGGCAGAACGACGCTAATACACTAGCGTTTCGTCTCACGCTTTTCTCTTGAACTGGTCTCAGCAAAACAACTACCAGCACACGTTTCTTCCGTCAACACGTGGGCAAACAACGGTAAGAGTTCACAACTCGTTTTCTTTGTGTTACGGCTTTCAAAGACTTTTCCTACGCCGGATTCATTTCTTCTTATACCTTTTCAACAACTGCACAGACTCACTTGTGCTCATTCACCAACAACTGCACAGACTCACTTGTGCTCATTCATCAACAATTGCACAGACTCACTTGTGCTCATTCATCAACAACTGCACAGACTCACTTGTGCTCACTCATCAACACTGCACAGATTCACTTGTGCTCACTCATCAACACCGCACAGACCCACTTGTGCTCACTCATCAACAACCGCGCAGACCCAAGCACCAAACATTCCCGGACAACACTGACAATTCAACGCTTGTTCATCAGCTCCGCATCACGCAGACTAATCAACATGAACAACGCCACCAACAAGTGCAAATTCACTTGCACTACACATTTTTTGACCGCAAACTCACTAGCACTCAAACTTGATGCAGACCCAAACAACACACAGATCCACATGCGTTACAAACACTCAATTCCGCAGATGCACTTGCGATCAATCATTCAATGCAGAAACAGAAATAAGTAGCGTGCACACTACTTTTTCTAATCTTCAACAGCAAAACAGACATACCCACAAAGAATGCTTCTCATCTACAACTGTACATATTGAATAATATTCTCAATATTTTTCAATCTGGGGGGGAGTCCTTGTAGCAGTTACCTCCTCCTTTCAAAACATAACTACACCGGTTTGCCGGTAGGTGGCGCTTTATCACCGACAGGTGGCGCTGTAAAGCGACACCAGAGTTATCTGCCCTTCGGACTATAAAACCCGCTGCAAGACGGAAATTCTCTCTCTTTTTTCACCGACCAGCATCGGCAGAAGTGCGCTGGCACTAGCGTTCCATTTCACTCTTCTCTGGTCGGCAGAACGACGCTAATACACTAGCGTTTCGTCTCACGCTTTTCTCTTGAACTGGTCTCAGCAAAACAACTACCAGCACACGTTTCTTCCGTCAACACGTGGGCAAACAACGGTAAGAGTTCACAACTCGTTTTCTTTGTGTTACGGCTTTCAAAGACTTTTCCTACGCCGGATTCATTTCTTCTTATACCTTTTCAAGAACTGTTTTTCCATCGACACACATGCATACATCACACACTTCACCATTCCACGTACACACACGTTCAATAAACGTTATTTTAACTACTTCATTTTTGTTTATTAATTATTACTCTGTCTTTGCATGCAACATTGCTTGATTCAACTTTACACGTTTATAATCGGGGGAACACGACCCTCGATCCTAACAATGGTACAAGAGAAAAATATAGATGAAAATCTCACAATGAGTTTAGCAAAATCTTGAGAACAATACGTAAAGGGAAAAAATAAAAGTATCGCCCTTCCAAAAAAAAAAAATTAGATTCTAACTTTTTTATGTGAAAAAAAGAACCCAATTATTCTTTAAATTTAGAGTAGGGGATTAGTTGCACATATAAATTGAACTTAAAATGATCTCTCCTTTCCGTGCCATTCTAACTTTTTTTTTACCACTAACACTAAGTCCGATCGGCAAAGTCGTAAAACCACACGTAACCGCTTTAAAAAGTAGAAACCACCCACCCCGCCCGAAAAACAATGCATAGAATGTATATCCAATTGCAAAAGAAAAATAATTAACTGACCTAAACAGTTAGAATGGTCCGGAAATGGTGGATCATTTTATGTTAAAATTATATGCAAAACTGATCCCCCAATTTCAATCTTACATAATTGTTGTTTTTTCTTCCTGCGAAAAAAATATTTTTTTCGTTTTACCACACGGACTTAGGGTTAGTAGTAAAAAGGGTGCGTCATTTTTTTATGATGAAATCTTTAAAAGAATGCAGTATTTACAAAGTGCCGGAAAAATGTTTAAAAATGAAATGTAAAAAAATTTGTCAAGAAAAGAAAATTACAGACAGACTTATTGATAATTGTAAAAATAATAAATATCAAAATATTTTTTAAAAATTGTTAATAATTAATTTATTTTTACGTTAGTGGGCTTTTGTCCGGGTTTGACTTATTTTGGTGGGCTTTTGTCCGGTGGGCTTTTGTCCGTTGGGTTTATGTCCGGTGGCTTTTGTCCGGTGGGATTTTGTCCTACCACCCTGTGAAGCGGTCCCTTTCTGGGTGAGTGGATCGCAAGAAGATACAGTTTATGTTGGATTCTAAAGTGTCGTCTGCTATCTTTCGGGCCAGGTGTGTGGGGGGTGATATCTTCCCGGGGAAAGACTGGAACCGAAACGAAATATATAGTCTCTTTCTCATTCCCGAAATAAATAAATAAAAATTTTAAATGCAGCACGAGGTAATCTTTGGTGCTTCTGTAGTTTCACAATGACATGTGAGGCTTCTCTTAAAAAAATAGCCAAAGAAATGTATAAACTTGGTTATGTACTTACGTGTTAGTCGAAAAGAAGACTGTACACCAAAAATTACGCAAATTCATCCAGTATTTATTAAATTAAAAATAAACAATTTTATCTCACGGTCGCCATTTTTCTTATATTTTGATTTTTTTCCGGAAAAATATCGAGTTATCTCCCTTGCCTAATCGGTAAGCTGAAATGTCTACCGATACGTAAGATTGTTTTTTTGGTGTATCTCCAGTTTAGCGGATACTTTCGAAAAAACAAAAACAAAAAACTGAGGAATATCTGTTTGATGTACGTACCTGTCACGGGCTGAATATATCCTATGCCAAAATGCACGTAAATTAATCAAGTAGTTTTTTTTTATAAAAGAAAATTAAATTTTAGCAATTTACGAAGAGGAAGTGCAAATATGACAGCCATTTTGATTTATTTAAAGGGGGATAAGCGTAATTCATTTACGGTTATCCCCCTTTGAATAAGCCCAAAATGGCTGTCATATTTGCACTAAGTCTTTGTAAATCGCTAAAATTTAATTTTCTTATATTAAATAAAAACTACTTGATTAATTTACGTGATTTTTGGTATAGGATTTATTCAACCCATGACAGAAACGTATATCAGACAGATATTTCTCAGTTTTTTTTTGTTGTTGTTATTTTCGAAAGTATCCACTAAACTGAAGTTGCACCGTTTTTTTCCTTCTTTTTCTTATAATTTAATAAATACTGGATGAATTTGCGTAATTTTTTCTGTACAATCTTATTTTCAGCTAACACGTTTATACATTTCTTTAAATATTTGAATGTCATTGTGAAACTACAGAAGCACACAATCTCTTTTTGGCGTGATATTGGGGTTCGATAAACATTACCCATTTCAAGGAGTTGTGACATCGATCCATAGCTTAAAACCCAAGTGGCGTAACGAAAAAGTACCATTGATTCTTTTGGGTGTAACACCAGCTGGCGTACTTGATATAAATTTAATTTCAAACGCAAAAAATAACTTTTAATTGCACTCTTAAAATGTGTATATTAAAAAATGCATTTAATAAGATTTTATTCAGCTAATGAAATAAAGTTGAAGTATGCACAGTTCATCCAATATCGAGGTTAATAGAAATGTACGAAGGAGGTGGAGAGGGGCAAGCACAAAGATTAATGACCGGGAAATCGAAAATAAATAAACTATACAATAGCTTTTACTAAACGCAAGAAAATTTAATTTTTTACCGACCTGTATAATTTTAAAGTGTTGAAACTGATTGTAATATATATGATATCTGAATTTGTTATTGTCACTTTTACTTAGCCAAACACGAGTAAATAAAAAATGGCAGCCAATTTTGTTTGGAAATAGTCGCTAATTTCAGGCTTAACAGATAGTAATAAAAAAAAAAGGCTTACTCTACCATTAATCCTATGTCGGTTGCCAGTTTGACTTAGGGTTAGTGGTAAGATAAGTCATTTTTTTCCAACTATCTTGTAAGGAATGACACACCAACACCAACATATGGGTCGACCATACTGGATTTTTTTATTATCTCCGAAAAACGGTTATCGACGAAATCTTATATTGAAATTAAAAAAAAACAACAACTGTAAAACAGTTTCAAAACCTTAAAACTTTATCGGTTGGTAAAAAATTAAATTTTCTTGCGTTTGGTAACAATTATTTGTTGATTATTTTGTTTTTGTTATCTGATTTCTGTTAACTGTACCACGGTAATGTCAATGGGTATTCCTATTAAATTATTATTTAAATATCAAAATAACACAATTTTTCACTGAATATTGAAAACCAAAAAAAAAAAAAACAACAGTGTTTTTAATGGAATGTAGCTGTCAATGAAATGTTTTAATACTATTTAGCCCAATTTTCTGACTTTGAAAAAGGTTGATTTGAAAAGAAGTGTAACATGAACTACACTATTACCTAGATACGTTACCATCACCACTTTTAAGAATTCCCAGTTACAACTGTGTAGCAGTTTCCTACAAGCCGCCATATTGTTTAAATATCAATGACTTCTTAGCTGCCTGTTGATTGGTTCAAGCAATCCACTTCCTCCTTGGCTCGACCAATCAGTGCCCTTCTCTTTTAGGCGAATCTCGGATGGCTAGCATAACTATATAAACACTTGAGCGCAATCCGCTCTCCCTATTTTCTTCTTTGGCATTGCCAAACACACGTCTCCCTCTCTGGTGACGCAACAACATCTTCCCGAGCCTTTGGCCCTGGGTTCGACTTCGACAAGAAGACAAGAAGCCAAAATGGCTACTGCCACATACACGTGGAATTAATATCCGCTCTCTCTTTTTCTTGCCTCTCTCGACATGTAGACAACTACTACCCCTGACCGGGCTACCTAGCTCTGGCCACTTCGACACGAAGTACCGAGAAGTCAAAATGGCTACTGCCTCATACACGTCGACTTAATATAACACACAAACACATAACTGCTTACATGTGAACTGACTTTCACACCGGTGTACAGACACACATACTTACATACACATATGGACACGTCCTAACATCGTAGCCGGTGTACAAACATTTTATTTGATAAACTATTCTCTCTTCCATACTAATGGGGAATTAAAGTAATGGACTTCCTTTACTTTTGCCGTCGTCCATATTTATGGACATACTAACCTCTTTCCTTTTTGTTCACATACTAACGAAGACGACCCAATAAAGTTGTTTTATGTATTTTCTATAACTGATGCTATAACCATAACAATCTCTTAATAGGCGTAACCGCTACCTACTTTATACATCCAAGAACTCTCCATCTGTGGAACACGTTACCACAGAATTGCTTCCCTGAGGGCTAAAACATAGTCATCAATGTCAACAAATACTTGTCAAAAACTGTCCTCATAAGTAATCAAATTTTATTCATTCCATTCATCATTTTCAATCCTCCCATAATATTATTCATCATTCGATCGACAATCTAACGATCCCTGTGCATCATTAATAGATAAAATTAAATTAAAAACCATTAGAAGCAAGATTAAATGTCTCGCTGTGTTTACATTTCAACGAATAAAACTATTTAAAAAATATTTATTTTCGAAATGTTATACTGGTTATGACGTCAGTCAGAGCCCGCGCTACTTACCCACCCATCGCCGCCTTCGACCGAGTTGGGACGGGGGGGGGGGGGGGGTCCACAGAACTCAGAAAGCCTCCATTTTATCCTCTTCCTTACAATGTTGCCGAAAATATTATTTAGAGTCGCTTTTAATAGTAACAGCATTTAGAAAAGCAGCAACACATGTTAATACGCGTCCACTGGTTTAAATATCGCCATGATGTTAAGATTTGAAAACTAGTATTCTTTATCTAATATATAAAATTATCTTGTGAGAATTCTAAAAGTTGGACCTAAATAGCATTTAAGTTGACATATCAAGCAAGATTATCAAGAAAAGCTTTTAAGAGGATGAGTGGTCTCAGCAACGACAAAAAGTGCAGGTTCTGCCACACAGAAGTAGAGAGAATGAACCACCTGACATCCAGTTGTTAGGTTATTCTGGGGTAAGTGGAAAGCTTGGCCTTTTGGCTAAGATCAAAGTGTAGTATCTGTTCTGATGGATACTGCACCCCATACTGGTGTTGTCTTGACCTTCAGGTCTTGATTTACGCCGGTCAATGGGCTGTCCTGTGCAGTTATAGAAGATCCACCCTCCAAGGCTTCGCCTCCCCTCTTTGGGGAGGAGTAAGTTCATTGCTTACTGCCTGAGGCGCCCCTACCGGGGAATGCCGACAGGGCTGCCCAGCCAATTTTTAAACCCCACTTTCCCGACCCGACCCTTGGGTCACATCTTACTTGTGGGAGTAAGATAAAAACTGGCCTTGTGCCTAACTCCTGGAGAGGACTAAATCAATACTATACAATGTGACGCACTGGAGTGTGTAAATATCTCCACTGGACCATCTGTAAAAAGTTGAATATCCAGTGTAGCAGCAAGTCCTGGGAACACATACCAGAAATAACAGTTGGAAATAAGTCATACACCATCCACTATGACTATGCAATTCCTACAGCTACATGACTAGAAAACAGAGCTACTAAATCTGACATAGTGATACGGAACAAGAGGGAGAAAGTAGCAACCCTAGTTGAAGTCAGTGTCCCTAATAATGCTGGCTAAAACAGAGCTGAAAGGGAGAAGATAATTAAATACCAAGGTCTTATGTACGACATGAAAAGAAACTGGAACGTTAGGAAGATCTTCATCATTCCAGTAATAATAGGATCAACCGGACTCACGAAAAAGAATTTCGAAAACTACCTGGCGAATATACTCGGTGAACCAAGTGGAAGAAATATACAAACAATTTTGCTTAAAGGGACAGTTAGGATCTTAAAAAAGATCTCTCGGTTGGAGTCGCTAAAATAGCAGGTGAATAACTGACACTCGGTAGGATGCCCCATCTCCAGCAAAAAAAAGATAAGAAAATTAAAAAATGAAAATAAAAAAGGAAGAAAAGAAGAATGAGTTGGTTTGGTCACGTCGCTAACGGTGGAAAGATTAGCAAAACACCGAAAAACATGGAAGGATTGAGTATCCAGAAAGTGTGCGAGGATACCTTGAGGATTATGCAATGAAGTAAAGTAATCAAACTTTGATTCTGGCTAGCCAATTCTCATTTGTTATTGTTGTACAATGTTATTAGCACTATAACATAATTCCCTAGCTTATTTAAAAAATTATGTAGTTCCGCCCAGACAACTAGTAATATGGTAATATTTTTCAGTTATGATCGAACAGCAAAAAAAAACAAAAAAACAGCAAGGGGAATTACTCATATTTTAATTGAAGAATATAAAGAGAGTTGTCTTCCTTACAACTAAAATTTTATTTATCTTTCTGTATTCGTTTAAAATGTACAAAGAAATGAACATTAAAAACTAAAATGGCTTCATTGCATCCCGGGCAACACCGTGTATGTAAAACTAGTCAAATATATGATTTAATGAATAAATGATAAACATTTCATTAAAATCGGATAATTCTCTGATTTTTGGTGTTGCTCTGGTGATGCCCCGGGTATCCAAATTAGGGAGGCATCGAATCATATTTAAACTATCAGTACTAGGACTTATACTTGAGTTTTAGGGGGCATAAAACTCAAGTATAAGTTCTAGTACTGAGAAATATTATGAGAAAATAGAGATAGTTTAAATATGATTCGATGCCTCCCTAATTTGGATACTCGGGGCCACCGCCCCGTCGCGGGTTCCCTTTTGCACGCTACTGGGTGTGGATGAAGGGCTTAAGTTCATATCGCCGGCACTGTTGTCAGTGTCCGTTTTGCGAGAAAAAATAGAAAATAATGGCTGAAAAATAAATTTTGTAATTGTTTTCTAAAATCCGAAATCGATAGAAACGAGACGCCTTTTTCTTTCAAAGAAAAAAAAAACGATCAATATAAAAGGCGAAAATCGATGCTGTCTCTGTTGCGAGACCCAACCCACCCCTTGTAACTTAGATTGCGAATGCTACTATCGACCCTTCACCCCTTTTGTCCCCGCAGCCTTTGTTTTGTAATGACTCCTTCTTCGCAAACACTATTAGATGACAGGTGCGATTGGCCACATGCGCCCGTCCGATTTCGTCGATTTTCAAGTTCGTTTTGCTTCGCTTTTTAATTACAGGGTCCCTCCCGCGTTTCCTTTCCGCCTGCTAAATCGGCTTTTATGTCACAGATTGTCGGTGTAGCCCAGAGGCGGGATGGGGAAGAGGGCTAATATTAAAGTGTTTTTTCTTTTTATATATATTATTTCTTTTTTATATATTTTGGTGAATTCTCTACACAGACGGATTTTTCCTTTGGTGTCTATTTTTGACAAAGGAAAGATTTTCCCGAAATATTAAATGATTTTTAATCATCATCCGGGCAACACACAAACAGCCGACATCACACTTGCTGTTATGTAAGATTTTAAAGAAAAATAAATAGTAAGTCCCCCCCTTTGATTTATTATTTTTGTTCTTTCCAGCTTACAACCTATCCGGCACTCTGCATTGCCTTCTTAACATATATATATATTTATATATATATATATATATGCAAGGAGTTACACTAATCCTTAAACCACATTACCGAATTTTATCCTCCGACGAGAAGAGTTTTATCTTTGAAAAACCATGGTTTAAGGATTAGTGTAACTCCTTCCATCTGAACTTTCGATGTGATAACATTTGTATCAATTTTATGTAATTTTATGCAATTTTTTATCTTCTTTCCTTCTTTAAATTGATGGCTCTACTCAACGTATTGAGCTTTACTTTATCACGATAGATCACTTTAACGATACTTCACTTATCGTTAATTATATTACTATCATATATATATATATATATATATATATATATATATATATATATATATATATATATATATATATATATAGTGCTTACCCAGATTAAGGGAGACATTAAAAAAACAAAAAACTGAGGAATATCTGTTTGATGTACGTACCTGTCACGGGCTGAATATATCCTATACCAAAAGTCACTTAAATTAATAAAGTAGTTTTTTTTATTTTATAAAAGAAAATTAAATTTTACCGATAGATGCACTCTGGCCATGCTTTTACCCCCACACCGCCAGAAACGATGCCCAAATCAACCCCGTATGCAATAGTTAGGGTTATCCTCCTTTAATATCTCTTGAATATGTTGTAATGGAGGACGCATTTTCCCGTCATTCGTTCATCGGTAAAACTTAATTTTTATTTATAAAATAAAAACTACTTGATTAATTTACGTAATGTTTTGGCATGTGACACATTCAGCCCGTGACAGGTACGTACATCAAACAGATATTCCTATTTGTTTTTTTTTCGAATGTCTGCCTTAATCTGGATATGCACCATTTTTTTTTATTGGACATGCTAGATAATAAAGGTTTTTTTAGAGGAACAAGTTATGTTTGGTCGAACAAGATCACGCGTTGTTAGAGAGAGAGAGAGAGAGAGAGAGAGAGAGAGAGAGAGAGAGGGAGAGAGAGAGAAAGGGGGGGATTTTGTAACAGACAATTGACGCAGTCGGCGAGAGACACGTAGCATACTGTTGACCGTATGGAGATATTCTTTGGATTTTTTATTACCCCCCCCCCCGAAAAAATCAGACAACATGTGGGTTGTAATAATCCATGTCATTGTGTAGTTTCATAACCAGATCGTTTCCCTTATATTTCGCCCCCATAAACTCACATAGATAGCTGTCTACCATTCCGTGATGCGTTCCACAGTGGCATTCATTCTGCATTTTGTACAGTCTAATACTACGTATGTCATGACAGGACTCACAAAAGTAGGTTACGGGTGTGTGCGCGCACTGCGCATTACTTTTGGGGTTATAATTATTTAAAAAAAAATTTATTCTTCATTAGTGGCGGGGCTCTTCTACAAACTCTACCTTTCTTTCCTTGTGCGTGTTTTTTTTTTTCATCAACTTTCACTTCTACATCTTTGGTCAGTCTTACAAACTGCCTATACCACTGCATCTTCTAACATTTTTCTTTTCTCTCCTTTTTGTTTCCAGTTTTGCTGCTCCCTGTATTTTTCATTTTGGTGGTGCCTCTTCCTGTGATGATCAGTCTTTCTGTGTTTTGGTTTATGTACTTTTTGAATTCATTTTTTTATCTCACCCACACATTCTTCTATACTTACTTTTCCTTTCCCTTCTTTTTTATATTGAGACTGTCAGTAGTGCATTGTGCATGATCACTAGTTTCCTAGTTTTCTGCTCCAGATGTCAGAGTTCTTCTTTTGTCCAGTCTATGAAGGGTCCAGAATATTTTACTAGGGACACTGCCAAGTATTTATTATTTTCATCAGATTTCTGCTATATAATTTTTTTTTTAAGAGTTTTTTTTTTGTCCTTCTTAGGTATTTTTTCCAATTTTCTCTTTCATTTCTGTTAATTTGATGGTGTCTATTTCACAAATTCCCCGATATTTATACTATCATGTTAGAAAAGTGCCCTCATCTCCTCTTGGTTCGGTAGTTCTATGTCCTCTGCTGTTTCAAGTTTTCCCCTTTACATCTCTAGTAGTACACACTTTTCTATTCTGAATTCCATTCGAATATCCTGCCTGAAGATTCTGGCTGTGCTTATCAGCTTTTCCAGTTCTAGTTCAGGTCGTCAATATACATAAGGTGGGTTTTTTTTCTGTCTGAACTTGTATCTGGTGTTACACTTCCTGAGTATTTTGTTGAGTCGCATCATGGCTATGATAAACAGTAGTGGTGACAGAGAGTCTCCCTGGAAAATGACTATATTCTTATCTCAGTCAGGTGTTGTTCTCCAGCTATCAGTTCCAGTCTCCATTAATTTCTTTACAAGATTGATAATTTCTTGTCCGATATTTTCTACATCCTTAGGCATCCTTGGGGTTTCTGTCATAGGGTTTCTTGTAGTCAATTCATGCCATGGCAAGGTCCTTTTAGTTGTTTTTCACTCCTCCAGAATTTTTTCATCTCTGTATAACATGCTATGTCTACTTCTTGCCATTTTCGGCATTCTTTTTATTCATGGAAGAGTAGTTTACGATTATTAAGGGAGTGGTAGATATGTTCTCTCAGTTGTACTAATAAGATGTTCTACATAGTTGGTAGGCAGGTTATTGGTCTGTAGTTGGTTGGTTTCACGGCCTTCTTGTATTAATGTAATTCCCCCTTTTGCCATCCATTCTGGTATGTTTGTTTCGTGTATAGACCATTCACAAAATGGATGGCTATTAAACACAACGCAAATCCATGCAGCTTATCGAACCCACGAATTGTGTCCAACGAAACAAGATGGAGGCATACTCATCGAAGCGATTGCTATAATACGTAAAATGGGAAAATACTTGTAATTAAAGTTCTAGTAGATAATTTTTCCTAATTTTTTAAACATTGAACAATAAAATACCACTGAGTAAGTATATACTATTGTTTTCATGTATAAATAATTTTTCCGTATGGCCGAAGCACTGAACAAGCACCAATTTATCCCTTACAGACAAAAAAAAACGCTTTCTTCAGCTAGAACGTTCTTTGGAAAACTTTGAACTCTTATTCATTACGAACTCTTTATTTTTCGTTGTCTTTACAAGTTGTCGAATAAAATTAAGTTTTTTTTTTGTATGGATAGACTTTGTCATTCTTTCGTTTGTTACTATTGCATTTTTCTCTACGCTACCGCCGCCGATGACGTAACAATAGCTTTGTCTGAAATGACGAATTACCATCAACGCTAAGTAGGGGTGAGGTCCATTTTGGAAAGGTGTGTTTTTTGTAGAGGGGGGGGGGGGGTAAAGCTGTGTATTGCGAGGCGAGACTTCTTGGTTTGTATAAGGGGAGAGAACAACAAAAGTTTGCTTTTGTTTCTCGGTCTGTTTGTTGCCCCCTTAAAATCTCTGTTCTCATTTATCACTGACAGCTTGACCCCCATCCCCCAACAATCGTTTTTTTTTTATTACTCGCAAACCCCGAGGGTTTAAGAAAACAATGTATGCTGTAACGATTCGCTGGTGATTTGACATGCATACAAAAAAGAAGGTTAATAGAATTGGGTGAAATAAATGTTCTTCTTCTTTCGTGTGAATCAGATGTTGGCATTAGTTTCCCCCGATGTTTTTCTAGGTAGAAATCTTTCTAGAACAACATCGGGTACTTACGGGAAAGACCACGAGAAGGTTGCTAACATCCCTAAGTGAAAGTGGTACTGTGGAACCGACTGGATTCGAACTTGGCACACCCAGGATTTCAGTCCGTGTCGTTATCCACTTAACCACCGTCACCTCCCAAATAAATGTTAATTTATCACTAACACTTGCACTTTGTTACTAAGGGTTTGATGATATAATGCGAGTTTTATTTGAAGCCCCCCCCCCCCCAAGAACACGATGGGCAGATAACTGGATGCTTTTATTCTTAAACTAGACAAAAATATTAACCGTTGGATCACCCATTGAGCTCGGATTAAATTGCTTGCATTAGGAAAAAGTGAGTTTGCAAAGCCAGTTAAATACAAAAACTTAAAACATTAAATTTAACTATTAGATTCTCTCTCACTCTCTATCTCTCTCGCTCTCTCTCTCTCTTTCGTTATGGGTTATTTTTGGAGGGAACTCCCTCGAGGCAAGGCATGAAGCCAAGATGTAAGGAGCTAACAAAAACAAATATGATTATCGCAAACACAGGAGATGCCTATTGACCTTAGTCTTGAAAAGACCAAGATTATAGGTAGGAGGAATACAGTCAGCAGGAAGAGAGTTCCACAAGTCTGCGGTTCTTGGAGAGAAGCTACTGGAATAGGAAGCTGTATTACAATGTATCAAAACAGCGAATTGATGGAGACCACTAGACCAACGATTCAAACGAGCTGGAACAAAAGAAGCAGGGAATAGATCACATAATTCTGAACAACACATGCCATGAAAGTATTTATAGAAAAGACTGAGACTAGCAACATCACGTCTGTAAGAGAGAGGGTGCAGAGAAGAAGAAAGGGTGGGGCAAATCAAATTACAGATACGTTGCTGCACCTTATCAAGGACCCTCAAATGGGACAGATTCATCAGCCGAAATATGACAACAGTACTCCATAACTGAGTTGAATAATATTACTACTCTGGTGATATTCCCTTTTGTTTATAATGGACTGTTTCAATCATTTTATTATGTCTTTTCTTTATTACCTTTGACTGTTAATAAACAGAGAGCGAAAGAGAGAGAGAGAGAGAGAGAGAGACAAACAGACAGACAGAGAAAGAGAATGAGAGAGAGAGAGTAATGACAGAAAGAGTAAAAGAAGGGAGAAATGCTGGGCAGTGTAAAAAGAGAGTGAAAGTGATAGATATATATGTAGTATAAGATATGTCACTTGATCAGTATATTACAAATCACGGCTAATTAGACAACTTACAATAGAATTTAAAAAAAAGATAACTCAATCCCAAAACTAAGGAATATTTTAGGATGTATTTTGTGTGATTAAAATATATAGGAAAAAAAGTCTTAAAGAAAAAAATGTTGATAAACTAAGTATTAGTATAATGATAGAAATACGCTTTCCTCGCCCACATACAAATTATTAAAAAAATAGGAGCGAGTGTTACTTTCAGCATCCCAATTATACTAGCAACTGAAAGGAACGTGTTTAGCATGACGCTATAGCTGACATCATTCAAGCATCATGTCTTTTCAAATATAAACAAAACACATATCCTCAAAAACATTGTCTTAAATTATTATTTTCTTATTAAAAAAATCCCAAACCATTTATATTTGCATCTTATAAAAATATATAAGTAAGAAAACTGTACATTATTAATGTTATTTTTTACTTACTTAATCTTTTGATACCGTTAATATAATTTACTTTTGGTTCTATAGCTTGAATAAACCCGTGAAAGTTTCATGGTTTAGAAATAACGACCACCAAAGATCAATATTTTAATTTCAGTGTCGTTTAAGAAAAATGAGATGACTGACCAATTAGACCACGTGGTATAACAGTTTGGTACTTTTTGAGATTATAACGTGAACCGTGATACGAATGAGATAGACTGGGACCTTTTGCCTTTGTTCTCATTACTTACGCTAACAAGTGAAAATAAAAAGGTGTTTGTGAAAAGAAGATAAAAAGAGAATTAACGAAACACAACAAGGTTACAAGGTAGGACAGTTTGTATGTGTGAATTGTTTATTTGTGTGCGTCAGTTCAGACAGTTTAATTATTTTTCTTTGTTTGTAGAATGGAGAAAAGGAATTAGTCTGTTTAAGAAGTGTGTGTGTTTGTCTCATTTTGTCAGTTTTTATGTGTTGAGAATCTGTGGCATCCATGTAAGGAGTTTGGTTGTTTTTTATACGGCATATCAATCCTTTTCAGGTTATTTGATGCCGAATCCGGTCATTTTCCTAAAATGTTGTTATGCTTCAAGTTCTTCATATGTTCAAATATTTATTCATGGTGTTTGGTTTGGTTGTTTTGTTTTGTAGAGGAAAAATGTTGGCTTAGTTTTTAGCTTTGCAGAACATTATTGAGTTTTGCAAATGGAAAAAAAACAAAACAATAACATCAATGTTTGGTGCATTTTAAGTCAGGAGGCTGGTATCTTAAGACAGCCTGATCTGGTAGCACCAGTCTACGTAAGTGAGTCGCTAGCAGTTTTCATCCTTCCATACTAGCTGGAGGAGTCCTCGCTTGAAAGCATGATGCATTTTCTTTTTTGATCGGCTTCTGGCCAGTCTGACTCCTTGTGTTAAATCCGTCTATATAAAAAATATGTACACCCTAGACGCCTGTTTGCTTTTTGGTGGGAAAATAAGTGTTTAGTTTGCAGACGTATTTGTAAACTATAACGTTATTTGTTTATATAATAAAATAAGGCAGTTTCATGTTCGTACGTACGTTATCACCTTCCTCCACTTATTTAAAAATGGGATTAAAAATTTATCTGATGTCGATGTTGTGTCGAACATGAAACTCAAAATAGAATAGACTTGGCCGTCGGGCTAGGATCAAAGTGTGGTATTTGTCTCTAGGTAGTACAATAATATTGTAGTGTCTACGTTCGCGGCGAACGTCCACAAAATGGAAATATGCCACAAACTCCTACAAGGGTTTTGGAGATAGACTATCATAACCATATATATTCTGAAACTACGTTATTTTTGCGGATAATTGTTGGTTGACATTCTTGTAATGACGGCAGCAATATACGACTGTGGAATTTCCACAGGTCCTGCTAGTTTTTATAATTTTGTTCTGTTCTGGTTCACTCCTCTTTTTGTACAAAAATTGTGAGACTTTTTAGATCTAATTTTGAAAAATGTCACTTAGTCCATGCCTGTGTATCGGTTCATAAAAATAAGATTTAAAGATCCTCGGTAACTGCAGTAAATACGATTCTAATTTTATGTTATGCAGATTTGTTATTTTGTAGAAAAGATTATTTTAATTTTCACATTCATTGAAAACGACTTTTTAAATGAATACGATTTTGACTGTTTACATGAGGGAAAGTCAAATTTGTAATAACTTACAAGAAAAGATAACTCTGAGCAGACTAAATAAAGGTTATGTCTTCAAAATGGCGGTAGGCCTGCTTCTGTTCACATAGTTCAGAATTATCCAGTCATCTCCCTTGGACCAAATCCAAATTATCTCCCCTGTATCATGACTAGTCAAAGAGAAAATTGCCTATTTCCTGAAATCAAAAATATATAAAATTCCACCTACATGCGGATTTAGAGAACCGGTGTATATCTCTTTCTGGCTTGGTCGCCCAGGGCATTGGATGCGAGCCGACAGCCTGTCATCTTTGCATAACACAACTTTAACATAATTCTCGTCAGATCACTGTTCTGGTTGCAGTATCAAACTTCCAGAACATCAACAACAAAGTAAGTCATATTTACTTGTACATTCTTTATTGTTTATCTCTCTCTATTTATTTACCCTGGCAACACATGCACTTCTCTTGCGTATGGGAGAATTAACGTGGCCTTTCATTTAATAACTATGTCCGTAGTTTTCACTTGCCTTCATACATCATATCTAGTATATTCTTCTTACCCAATATTTGACCGATATTCTTGTTCTTGACAGACTATTTCTGTGAGATTAAATGTATATAGATGTAAGTTTAACTGTTTTATAATTATAACACTCTTTTATCTTCTTCTGACCGCCTGTTTTAAAAGAAATGTAGTATTGCATGAAGTATTGTTGTCACATCTTGGCTGGTGCAGCATCCACTAGTCTCTCCCTCTTAGACAAGGTACAAAAAAGAGTCTCTAATCTAATAGGTTCCGCAGTATCCACCAAACTCCAACCCCTATCGCATCGACGCAATGTTGCATCCTTGTGCTTGATTTACAAGTATTTCAATTGAATGTGCTCCGATAAACTTGCTGCCTTGGTGCCTCCTCGACGTAAATACACTCGATCAACTCGACAATCAGCTAAATCCCATCCATTCACTATGGAGGTTCTCAGATGTTGGAGAGCCGTCTACTCCAATAGCTTCTTTCCTCGTGCTGCCGGCCTTTGGAATTCCCTCCCTGCTCCCTGCTCCCTGTTTCTCTGACCGTACCGACATGTAGAAATTTAAAACTAATGTGAACAAACATTTCGCTGCACAGATCCCAATTTAGAATCACCTCCAAAACATTCACCCTAATTCGCAATCGCTCCTTACGTCTACAGGGGCAGCATGTCTTGCTTGGGGGTGAACTAAGTTTTGAAAAATCAAAAAATCTAAACACATGATTTAACAAAAGCCTAAAAATGGAAAATTAAATATTTTAATTCGTGCAGAAGCTACAAAAATGTGAAAATCTTAAACCAAATAAAACTATTTGTTTGTTTTCACTAAAATTTGAAATATTACTTACAACGTTAGTATTGGTGATGGCGGTGGTAGTGGTGGTGTGTGTGTGTGTGGTCATTTGTTGCGATACTGTTCTATGATTATTGGCACCCAGTGTTTGTCATGCAAATATTGTTAATAGGCTTCCAATAATTCGACGATGAATTGTTAGTCCGGAAATATCTGAGTTATTTCCCATGGATTTATTCTTGGTCAACGTTAGATAATGAACTCTCATGTCCGAAATTTAAGAAAACTCGTTCTGCTCATGCGTAGGAAATTCAGAACAAGACTGTCCCTTTTCTGGAGCGTAATTTAAAACATATAAACGTTTTGTCCACAGCTTCTCATCGGAGCAATACTTTTAT
>OY744525.1:14637949-14687949 GCA_963556195.1 Sepiola atlantica | reverse complement strand
CTTACAATTGTGGTAGAAGACGAGGTGTTTGCCGTGAAGGTCTTACAAGAAGGAACCAGAGATTGGAACTCAGTGGCAGAAAATGTAAGTTTATATTTTTTCAATAAAAAAAAGTTGTTTTTTTAATCAGTTTTGCTAAACTTTTATTGAAATTAAACGAAGAACTGATTTTTGAAAGAATTTTAAAGTGTTGTTTTTCTTTTACACGAAAGAGACGGCGATTTAAAAATGTTTTACGTCGTAAAATGCTGAACAAAACATACGGTTACAATTACATTTTTTCAGGACATTGGACGGAGGATTTCAACGTCTAGGCACGAACCCCGTGAGTCAGCCTGGTTGTTCCAACGCATCTCCCTGGCTATCGTTCGTGGCAACGCTATGTCAGTAACGGCGGCGTCACTTCCGTTCTAATCGTCATCTGTTGACTCTCTCTTTCTTTTTCTCCCCCTCTCTATCTGTCTGTATCTGTCTTTTTGCTTCTCTTTCTTTCACATTATTGTTTTATAAATAATTGGACTTGTTTTGGTTTGTCTTCACAATGGCAGCCATGATTGTTTATTTATTGTTGGTTTGAAATTGTATTTCTTGTCCTGGAATAAAATTATATCAGCGAGAAACATTTTAATATATCCATTGACGTTAGCACTTAAAACAAATGTGGTGATATGTAATGTGCATGAAGACTTTCGGTTTAATAATTGAACAATGCTAATGGCGGACTTGCAATTCAACAACGACTTGGCCTTTTGTCCAAGATCAACGTGTAGTATATGTTCCGATGGATACTACACCCCATAGACTGGTATTGTCTTGGCCTTCGGGGCTTGATTTACGCCGGCTATGGGACTGTCCTGTGCAGTTCTAGGAGGTCCACCCTCCCAGGCTTCGCCTCCCCTCTTTGGGGAGGAGTAAGTTTATTGCTTACTGCTTGAGGAGCCCCTACCGGGAAATGCCGACGGGGCTGCCCAGGCAATTTTTAAACCCCACTTTCCCGACCCGACCTTGGGTCACATCTTACTTGTGGGAGTAAGATAAAAACTGGCCTTGTGCCTAACTTCTGGAGAGGAGTAAATCAATACTACATCACTGTCACTAATACTTTTGGGAAAGCTATGGATCGAATAAATAGTAGGGTAGACTAGACTCTCAATCCTTGGTTGTGCAACTAGCCTAGAAGAAGGAAAAACTCCGACATATTACCAGTCTTTCTCTGCTTATCCCAGACTTTTTTTCCAGTGGTCCTAGACGTGTCTTTTCCATTTGACTTAAGCAATACTTGCTGTTTAAGAGAGGTGTGGTTGTAGATTGCACAACCCTTGCTTCACTATAGACACACTTTCAGGGGGTATCCGTTGTCTCTCGAGGCTGAAAATGTCCAGAAATATATTCTTATTTAGAATTGTATCTAAAGAATTTATTTGTGGTGTTTTTAATTTGTATCTACATGATAACCTCGGGCGGCGCCTCTTTGCTCGCTAAGTTTAAACGTCTCTCTAATGCGGCCCTTTTAAAACGAATATCTCGGCAACTGCGGCTCTAAACTCAAGACTAACACCAAGCTAAGAAATGAAAGAAGGTACTCTTAGGGGGTCCCTTTTGTCGGAGAGCGTAGGGGGAGGGGTAAACGAAACAACCCGACGATCGTGAGAAGGAAGAAGTGGGACGGGGGCTATAGGGTAACCAAGGCTCGAGGGATGGGGGCTCGTAAGATCCCCTTTTTTTTTTTTTTTTTTTTTTAATTTTCTTCTGTGAATAATGGCGACGGGGCCTAGGCGGCTTTCGTATCATCCTCGAATTCACTCAAGTTAGAAGTTCTTAAAATGGAAGCGGAGGTGCGAGGAGGATTTCTTTTCTTTTCTTTTTTTTTCGGAAAGAGGGTGGCGCCGACGATGGCGGGGGAAGTCGATGGCACGTGATGTACACATGCCGATTTAATTACGACGAGTGTAAAGGCAGATCTTGGCGAGAAAGATGAAACATTTATCCAAGAAGATGTTGATACGCACTAGGCCAACAAACAGACACACGAACCAGGGGTGGATCCAGGTGGATGTATATCGGGAAAAAAATATGGGGTGGGGGCACACGTCACGATGTTTTATTTTATAACCTTCAGACCTGCCCCTTGACCTTTTGGCTAGGAACAAAGTGCAGTATCAGAACAGATACCACACTTCATTCTTTCTGTCCTCGCCCAGTAAAGGAGATATACTTCTGGACTTCAGCATTTAAAAAAAATGTTTTGTTCCAATCCAGAGTGTCCATTTTTAGTGAGCTGGATTTTCCCCACATTAAAAACTAACCTTGCGTCTAACTCTGCCCTCGTGGGGAGGCATGTAAATAAGGACCGAACAACATTTCAATGGATCAAATCTGAAGTATATTAAAAAATATTTATTTTCTAATCTGGACTTTTGTTAAAGATATTAACCTTCTCAGATTCAACTAAACAGAAGATGTTTCGGGATTTTTTTTTTAGATAAGGATGGATCATTTAGATTATTTGGATTATTCGGACTACTAGTCTCATCTTGGTTGTTATTGTCACCACGTTTCGACCGATGTAACCTTCGCCGTTCTTCAGGTGCATCTAGTCGAACTGAGGAAACCTTCGAATCGAACTTGGGAATAATTACCTCAAACAAAAACCTGAACGGAATTTCGAACTGAACCTTTATTTAGTCCATGGGGGTTGATTGTTCTCATTACGTCAGCTATAACCGAGTAGAAGTGTTCATTTTATGTTAATATCGCCTGTAGTAAGGATTGAACCTTCAACCTCTAGAAGACTATCACTTACTTAAAACTAATTGTAAACCAACGCCTTTAACTAGAATTGTCCACATGTGCATATGGCCTAACGGTTAAATGCGTTAGTTCACAATCATTTCTATGTGACAGTCTTCTGGATACTGAAGGTTCCAAACGTACTACAGGCGATCATAATAAAAATTCTTACAGGTCATAGCTGGCGCGGAATGAGAACAATCTAGACAGCTCCCGTACTAAGACCACTCTTAAACAAATGAACGTGTTAATTTCTTTTTCAATCATCAAAATCAGAAAATACCCAATTTTGATCAAACTTTTAACATTCATTCAATAAATCATATATTTTATAAGGAAGACAAGTTTTTAAGTGGAAGTTTGACAGAATTCAAGTTTGAGTCACATATACGTACATACGCAGTAGCGGTGATATTAAAAAATATATGTTTTTACTGTTAAATGCGAATCTATATAGATATTTTCAACAAACTTTTAAGGGGTAAAAAAATGAAACTAAGGAAACCTCCAAAGCGCTACTGAAACTATGTCTTCGGGGCACTTAGGAACTTCCCCACACCCAGTTTGGGAATTTCGGCGGTAGATAGTACTGGTTCTGCTTTCGAATAATGAGTTTTTCACTTTTCGTGATTTTGACTCAATCTTTAATGTAACTTAATTATTACTATTTATACATTTCTTGTGCACAGCCCTTTATTTGTACCATTATTATGGCCTTCATGCTTCCATAGCTAGCCCTTATTTATCAATCTCTTCATACCACAGTTCTTGTGGGTCGTCAGTACATTCCCATTGGTCATTCACTTTGTATAAAGATTTTATTTTATATTTCATCTTTATTATAAAAAGACGTCATCAGATCAGACAGGAAATAAAATCATTTCTACACCCACTGCAAAATTGCTCGGATAGTCTGACCATCGATATATATATATATATATATATATATATATATATATATATATATATATATATATATATATATATATATATATATGTATATATATATATATATATATATATAGTTTTATATTTGTCGCTCCTCGTAAAATAAGTAGAGCACTCTTAATGGTAGTACAAACACAGCATGACGTCACTTGCTTTATATGCATCATTCCTTCTTTAATAGAAGTAGAATGCCTCGACATCAAGCCGCTTTTATATGTGTTAAATTATCATTGTTTATCGGCTATTCAAATATTGGGCGCGCGGTTAACGACGTTGGATGTAAGTTGAAAAATACTTGTAATCCAGGGTTTCGAATCGTACGACCGGTAGTGAATAGTCATATCTCTATGCTGATGAGTCCTGATTGAAAAGGGACGAAACGTATACGTACATAGGTAATAAACAACAACAAATATTTTATATTTGTCGCTCCTCGTAAAATAAGTAGAGCACTCTTATGGTAGTACAAACACAGCATGACGTCACTTGCTTTATATGCATCATTCCTTCTTTAATAGAAGTAGAATGCCTCGACATCAAGCCGCTTTTATATGTGTTAAATTATCATTGTTTATCGGCTATTCAAATATTGGGCGCGCGGTTAACGACGTTGGATGTAAGTTGAAAAATACTTGTAATCCAGGGTTTCGAATCGTACGACCGGTAGTGAATAGTCATATCTCTATGCTGATGAGTCCTGATTGAAAAGGGACGAAACGTATACGTACATAGATAATAAACAACAACAAATATTTTAATATTTTATATATATATATATATATATATATATATATATATATATAAATTGCAGTGCAGATGCTACACTTTGATCTGAGTCCATTTCTCGTTGTTAACCAGTAACTGTTATCAGCACGTAGTTGCTTTATATATATATATATATATATATATATATATATATATATATATATATATATATATATATATAAAGCAACCACGTGCTGATAACAGTTACTGGTTAACAACGAGAAATGGACTCAGATCAAAGTGTAGCATCTGCACTGCAATTTCGTCTATGACATTGCCCATCAATGATTTGCACGCATTAACGTGACCCTGTATCACATAGTTTAAGGGTGCAAAAGTTTTTATAATGAAATGAGTTTTGGTATTAATCCCAAACAACTTGCTTTTATTTAAAATCACGTTTTAGTAAAATAAATAAATACCATTAAATTATTTAATTATAGCAAGTTGAATCGTTTATGTTAACCGAATGAATTTAGAGTTATCTCCCTTGGTGCCTTGCATACTATTATTGTCGGCCATATTGTATTCTTTCCGCATTGCAACATTTTATTCTATAAAATAGGTTACAATATTGGGCGAGTAGACCCACTAGTATAAAATTTGATTAGTAAAAAATAACAGGAAATGAAAGTTTAGTGAACTCGAAGGTAAGCTCGACTTGAAACGCTCTAACGTTACATGGCTCAAGGAGAGAGTGAGTGAGAGAAGTTGTAAGTCAGGAAGCCTAGAAGTACGAACATGTTGTTGTAACATGTCCTGATAAGATATGATTAAACAGTAATTATCGACTTCTCTCTGTCTCCCCCCCCCCCCCCCCGATTTGTCAGTGATTTGGAACAACAGCAAGGCGAATAAACCTCCCCCGTCTTCAACAGTTTTCTCTTGACTTGATTTTCTTTCGATGTATGATAAAAAATTATTTACAGGCGACGTTTTCTCAGTCCGACAAAGGTACAAAGGTATTTTATTTACCTCCATCTCCAATAGGTTAGACACAAGGTCAGGTGTGGGTTTTGATGAAAGTGTTTCTGTGGGACGAACTGGATTCGAACCCGGCAACAACCAGGTACTCACTTAGTCATCCCACTTTCATTCCTGTATGGCACAATGTTGAAACGCAACATTATTGTGTTAATAGATTACCCCCCCCTACCTATTGTGTTAATAAATTACCTCCCTTGTCTTCTAAAATAGCCCCGTTTGTGTTGTGCAAGACAATTCTCTACGACCAATCACCAGGCACTTAACTTTGTGGGATAAAAGCGAAAACCCCTATCTCGTCCTCTTTTGAATTTGTATTCATCGAGCCGTCCCTGCGACATAAAAAAGGGATCTTCTTTCACATATGCTGTTAATTCTTAAACAGACAGTATTATATAGTTATTCTTTTAATTTAATTGTAAATACACTTTGTTTGCAAGAAATGTCTTGTATTATAATTTCAATACATATATTATTAGTAAAAGTAAGTAATTTCGTGTGAATCACCATAGTATAACTTTGTTGACCAGCTTGATTCCGTTGTTGGCATTCTTGCAGAAGGGACCACGTAATGGTTGTCAACATCCCTAAGTAAAAGTGGTACTGTGGAACCGGCTGGATTCGAACTTGGCGTACCGAGGTCGTAAGTCCGTGTCGTTATCCACTTAACCACCGTCAACTCCATGCATATGTATATAGACATAGATAAATAAAAATATATCATTTATCTTTGTCTTGTATATTTGCCTTCATTGCGTTTCAAGTTCAACTTGTCTTTCCAACATTCTGCAAGCAGAAGCCATGAATTTACTTGATTTTGCTAACAAAAAAACTAAGACCATTTTAATCTTATTTTGCCTGTTCGCCTGTTCGCCTGTGCGAGTCAATTTGATATAACTAACTTATTTACTGTTATTCATTTACTTGTAAGGTGATGATGAGTGGGATGAAAGGGGTTATCCTTTTATCTTCTCGTAAAGAAACGGAACAACGAAAAGTATTTCTGTAACTATAACAAAAAAGGGGTTTATTAACTCAAGGTTACCTATAGCGTTTGGTATAGGTAGAAGAGAGTGGGACAGTGTCCGTCTGAGGAAGAGGAAGAATATAAGAGTTCTTAGGGCTGCCCGTGGATTTCTTCAGGTGAAGATGGTAGTAGTCGTCAAGTGACGACGGCGGCAGGAGAGAGAGAACGTTTCCTTGTTCCTCGCTGGTGGGCGACGGCGATGTGTCCTTGCTGGTCTCAGGAGGTCGTCTGGCCCTTTTCCTCGAACCATAAGGGACATAAGTAGTCCCTTAGGGAACTAGCGATATTAATGCGCCCTGTGATTTGATTGGACAAGCCAGCTCACAGGGACAGTGATTACGCACTCCAAAGGAGTCCCTGTTGGTGACTGCTAGATACTAATATATGAATTTAGGTAAAACAAAAAGTTGTTTGGAAACAATTCCCAACCGTTATTTACTGTAATTAATTTACGCCCGTAAACTAGTAAATTACTTTCCATCTCACTTGAGTGTTTGTGTATAAGAGAATGGGGTTAAATAACAACTACTGATAAGAACAGATAGACTGATATAGACTGGCGATAAGGAGCGCATGAGGAGTTTAGTTTGCGTATAGCGATAGGGAGCACTAGAGTGAAATCGCTGTGTATTCGTGACAAACAAACGGCACAGAAAAGACAGGTGTGTTTTTTTTTTCATCGGGGGAGGGGTCTTACCTCAAGACAAGAGGAAATCCTTATCAATCGACTGTTTGCCGAATACGTTTTTTTTTTGGGGGGGGTTGAGGATGGGGTTTAAGTTGAGCTCCTCGAAAACCTCATCAAAAAACCGTTTCCACACACACACACACACACACACACACACACACACACACACACACACACACACACACAAAGAAATAATCTCTCAAAATAAGCACAGTCATTCGAGAAAACTACGATGAGCGAATATAAGAAAAAAGAGAGAAAGAGACAAAGGGCGGGGGGGAGGGAGAAAGGGAGAGAGGGAGAGGGGGAGAAGGAGAGAGGGAGAGGGGGAGAAGGAGAGGGGCGACAGTTAAAGTAATCTATTCAGAAGTGCGCAAAGATATTCAATTCGAGCACTTCGAGGGTTCAGACCTCCGCCAGAATCTTTAAAAAAATTTAATTCAAAGTTTAAAATCACCCTTTTAATAAAATTGTAACACTTTTTTTATGTTACTTTAATGTTGAATCATAATACTTATTACCACGGATTAAATGTATACAATTAGTTGAACACAAGTTACTAATTTATCCATAGCTGGAGGGGGGGGGACAACATTGTGGGTTCATATCATTCTACATAAGCACTGTCTACACGGAGTAAGTTTACTCCTAAATCACATTTGTTCCATATAATAAATCTGTAGGAATTATAACATGGAAATCAACTTCTAAAAATCAGAACAGCAGACATTGCACACAAAGTGTTTGATATCCATGGATGATGCGTCGTGACGTTTCGCATGCATCACGTGACACTATTCATCAATGTTATTTCTTTTCATATTTAATCTGATTTATTAACATATGCAAAATATTAAGAACAAACATTTAACCTTAGTTATTTTTTATATAGAGTTGGAACTTTTTGGCCTTTTGGCCAAGATCAAAGTGTAGTATCTGTTCCATGGATACTGCACCACATAGACCGGTATTGTCTTGGCCTTCGGGGCTTGATTCCGCCCGTCCATGGGGTTGTCCTGTGCGGTTCTAGGAGGTGCACCCTCCCAGGGTTTGCCTCCCCTCTTTGGGGAGGAATAAGTTTATTGCTTACTGCGTGAGGCGCCCCTACCGGGGAATGCCGACGAGGCTGCCCAGGCAATTTTTAATGGCCAGAGTGCTCACCTTCTCGGGCGCTGGCTTTTCAAGTCCCACTTTCACGACCCGAGCTTGGGTCACATCTTACCTTGTGGGAGTAAGATAAAACTGGCCTTGTGCCTAACCCCCCGCGAAGGTAAATAACTCGTATAGAAAAAAAAAGTTTCTTCTGGTAAGATTACCAGATAGAAGACGCCCGTAACATTAACCCTAACCTTAACAAACAAAGCATCACTACACGCACACCGTGTCACACAGAAACTAACAGAAACCGACACACCCCGATTAATAAATATTATCCACTCTCCCCACCACAAGTAAACAACAATTCACACTCTACAATCCTAATCCCCTAATAAGCCAATTGTAACACACAATCCTTATGCTATTACATACTACCACAGCTAACCACAGACCTACACACAATACCCTACCAGTCACTTAATAGTTAATTACCCCAAATTAAAAACAAAAAAATTAAATTAAAGAATATAACATTTTGTTAGATAGTAAAAAGTGCCGGAAGGAAGGCGTCCCAAAAGGTGGGAGGACGCCATAAAAGCGGTGAAAAATTGGAAGTCGGAAATTACGTCACTTCCGTTCGGGGCTGATTCTGCCTCTTTGCTGCTAACCAGCCGATCGATCAGACGTAAAGTAATGAAGGCATTTCGCCAGCCCGAGAGGGGGGGGCAGGGATGGTGAGCACAGGTGGTTAAAAGTTCGGCCTGCCTAAGAGTGAAAAAGTATGTGTCCAAGTAATTCATTTATTTTCTCTTACTCTCTCTCTCTCTCTCTCTCTCTCTCTCTCTCTCTCTCTCTCTCGTACACACTACTTCAGTCTAACTTTTTGTTTTATGTTAAAGGAAACTGTTAAAACCAGATCAGCATCTGCGTGGTCTTTCTATCAACGACTGAGTTGAACAACAGCGACGAAACCCGGGTACACACAGTTTGAGGTAAGCAGTATCCAACAATTTAACAATACCCCCGTTTTTCCCCTGCACACACACAGAGGACTTCAACCCCTCCTACACAGTTATTCAAACACTGCCCTACAACCATCCGAAATATCGACCTTAAACAGAATATAAGACCAAATCCTCCTTATATATACACATTCACCAGTATGTTCTCTGCTATAACCTCCATAAAAATACTCTTAAAAAAACAAATTTTCGATACACCATCCCTTAGATATCCCCAGCTCCACTACACCTACCTACTCAAGCACCTCCAAACGAAGGGACACCCTAGACCGCTACTATGCATATATTATATGTAGTAATAACACTTAATATCAAAACCATTATCACTAGTAATCAATAGGAATGACGTCACTTCATCACCACCATCGCCTAACTTATGAATAGACCTGCTAGATCATTACATAATAGGACTTACACTACTCCATCACGACTGCCGTAATTAAATCTGCGTATACCTAAGACACTACAGCGATTGTTAAGCATTCTGTATTTTAATAAGGTCTTTTGAAAAAACTCGGTTACAACATTATCCATGTGTCTATATGTGTCTATATGTGGAGACATGAGTGTGTGTTTGGGGGGGGGGGGTAATATCTGTTCCGTCTGTGTTTGAGTATGTGTCCATGTCACTTAATCCATCTGACTCTTATATAGGGATGGGATTGCACGAGGGAGTCAGGTACCTTCTAGAGCAGTGGAATGATCCAACTATTTCTCCAGCAACCTTTGATTAGGTTTTTCTTCCCTTTTAAATCTGGGGTGAAACACAGGAGCTTATTAAAACAAGAGGCTTCCTCGTGAAGGGAAGACATTCATTTCAAGTGAGACAAAAAAGGGGTCAGAGCGTTGGCGGTGAAAGGAGAGAAGCTTGGTTTTGGAGGTGTTAAAAGTGACATGCTACTTTGGCCAGATCAGAAAAGAGAGAATCAGCAAGATATTGATTACCAAAAAAAAAAACACTGAATTATATTTTGGGGCTTTCTGCTATGAAGGAGAATATTTCCCTGCAAAATTTAGACTTGTCTGACGAACAAAGGCATAAAAATACTGCCTACATCAAGTAGTAGTATTGCTGACAACAGTCAATCGTTTTACAGCTAAACTAAAAACTATTCATTCTTTTTCTATTTTTTTATTTCTCGTTATGATTTTCTGTACCAAAGATAATAAACCTTATTGTTAAGCATTCCGTATTTTAATGAAATCTGTATCTGTGTTTATATGTGGAGATCTGTGTGTGTATGTGTGTGTGTGTGTGTTTGAAAGGGCTTCATATCTGTTCTATGTATGTTTATGTTCATCCCTGTCTGCCCATTGTTTTATATTGATAGCTCCATGTGTGGATGTGGATGGTTTATGCCTGTCTGTGCCTATCTGTTTTTTGTTTTGCTTTTTCAATTTTCTTATCCATTTCGTTTTTCTGGGGATGGGGCATCCCACCGGATACCAGACATTCACCCACTATTTCACACACTTCAACTGAGAGATCTTTTTAAGATTCCAACCGCCACTTTAAGCACAATTGTTTGTATCTCTCTTGCACTCGGTTCACCGGGTATATTCGCCAGGTAGTTTTTGAAATTCTTTTTCATTAGTCCTGTTGCTCCTACAATTACTGGTATGATGGAGATCTTTCTAAGATTCCAGTTTCTTTTCAAGTCGTACATAAGACCTTGGTATTTTGTAATCTTTTCTGTTTCAACTCTGTTTAATCCTGCATCATTAGGGACACTGACTTTAACTAGGGTTGCTACTTTCTCCCTTTTGTCCCATATCACTATGTCAGGTTTGACAGCTCCGTTTTCTAGATATGTAGCTGTAGGGATTGCATAGTCATAGTGGATGGTATATGACTTATTTCCAACTGTTCTTTCTGGTATATGTTCCCAGGACTGGCTGCTACACTGGATATTCAACTTTTTACAGATGGTTTAGTGGAAATATTGACACACTTCATTCTATCGCATTGTATAGTAGCATGCATGTGTGCCCTTCTATTTGCCCATGTGTGTTTGTGTGTGGATATGTAAAGTCATGACGGTGTGTATAGTCGTGCATCTCTTCATATTTTTCTACCCATGTGCCAGCGTGTGTCTATATGTGCGGTGTGTCCATGTATGCATGCTTGTGTTTGTTGTGAGGGAGAACGTTTTCCAACAAAATTTAGACCCATCTGACGAACAAAGGCATAAAAATACTGAGTAGTAGTAGTAGTAGTAGTAGTAGCCTTGCTGACAACAGTTATTCGTTTTGCAGTTAATCTAAGAACTATTCATTATGGTTTCCCATACAAAAAGTAATGATAAAGAACCATATTGTTAACCATTCCGGTGTTAATGTTATTTTTGTGATAAATTAACTCAGTTAGAACAATTTTCTTTTACTTTTTTTGCTAGATTCCATTTCCATATATTCTCTGCTCTCTTATCATCGGGATTTTCTCTCTAGACTTATTAGTGTTCTTAACCAAGAGATGATTAATCCGATAAAATTCCATCATCCGACAAAAAAACCTTCATCGCTCTAATTCTTTATCGTAAAAAAATGCCTTGAATTGGATTGAATCATACTTTCACTGACCTGATTGAGATTCGTAATTATTATCTATTTATGATTTCGTGATGAATAAATACTTATGTCTGATTCTTCATTCTTATCTGCAGAAAACGTGGAACACGTTTTTTTTTCATGAAACGCGGAGACCGCAGGTGAAAAGTGAAATGAATATTAGGAAAGCGTTACTCAAATTGTTGTGCAAAACGTGGCTTTATGTGTGCAATGACGTAGAACACATTTGATGGAACGTGGCTTTATGTGTGCAATGACGTAGAACACATTTGATGGAACGTGGCTTTATGTGTGCATTGACGTAGAACACATTTGATGGAACGTGGCTTTATGTGTGCAATGACGTAGAACACATTTGATGGAACGTGGCTTTATGTGTGCATTGACGTAGAACACATTTGATGGAACGTGGCTTTATGTGTGCAATGACGTAGAACACATTTGATGGAACACAGCTACAATATCTACGTTAAGACAATTATGTTACTACTTTCCGTTTTCTGTGTGTGTGTGTGTGTGTGTGTGTGTGTGTGTGTGTGTGTGTGTGTAGAAGGAGGGGCTCATACATTTGTTTCTATGGAAGTCGCTCCAGACAAGGCATGAAGCCACTTGATATAAGGAGTTAAAAAAAAAACTACTACTTCACGGTCAAAAACTAACCAACGATAAGTGCTTGATGGATAGATTCTGACCTAGAAAACAGCAATTATCCCCCCTTTGTCAGAAACATCGCTCATGGAATGTGAGGACTAAAGGACAAAATAAAGAAAGCGAGAGTTACGAGGCTGTCGAAAGTAAACCGAAAGTTCACTTTCTAGTTTCTTAAGTAGATACTTCCACTTTCTAACTACGACACATGGTAATCTGACACGGTCACTCATCTAAGTTCTGACCATGCTCAGTGTAGCTTAACTAATATTATAAAACAATGGAAATCGCTCCAGACAAGGCACAAAGCCGCTTGATGTAAGAAGCTAAAAAAACAACTAGAAAATAAATAAGGGAAGCAAGAGTTACGAGGCTGCCGAAAGTAAACCCAAAGTTAGTCACTTTCTATTCTCTTTACTATTAATCGATTATTTATTGAAATAAAAAAGCAATAGTAGCATAAAATAATACGAATTAAAAATAAATTGTATTTAAAAAAAATTTAAATTAAATCCACCAGAATGCACTTCGGTATATTCGTAAACAAGTCAGCCATTTTAATCGTTTGTTAACAGTTGAAAAAAAAAAGAATGAATTATTTGATGACCCATTGAAATTTGAAAATAATTTTGAAGCATTTAAACTGTTGAATAGAAATAGAGATTTCTCTTAACAAAATTAGTTAGTTTTATACAAATGTGTTTCAATTAATTATTTAATTACCAAACGATACCATAATAATTAAACTTAACTTTCAAAATCCTATTTTAAAAAATCGAACAAAGAACAAATGGCATAGTTTAAAATATAAAAAGTGAAACAAAGTAAAAAGACTCCCGGGCAACGCCGAGTATGGGCATCTAGTTATTATCATTAACTAGCACGTTCCGTTGCAATTCCACGGCGAATTCAAGAAAATAAATTAATTTTCATATTTTATCTAATTATTAGATATTTTTATTATTTTTAATTAATTCTCTAAAACCTCACAGACATGACAATTTAAAGGTAAATAAAAAAAAACGCATGAATAGTTAATGTTATCCCTATCCCCCCCTCTCTCTCTCTCTCTCTCTGTAAACTGATACAACACCCTTTTTCCCACTCTCATATCTATCAATTGCATCCTCTGTCTTACTTTTCCCCACATCGTGTCTACATGTATGCTTTCTCTTGGCCGCTACTGAACGACATATGACGTTAGCGATCACACATATTAATATATACATGAATCATTTGTTATATTTGCGTATTGTCGTCTGCTTAATTTGAATCTGCATTAATTTGCATCAAACCTGATTATTAGTAGGAAATTACAAATGTTCGGATCGGTTTTGAATTCGCTGATATTGTTCGACGATAAACACACATGCTTCAATATCCCCACCCTGTAAATCTAAGATATGAAGAAAAGTCGGTCGAATTCTCGACATCAGACCTAAACAGCGGTGCATCTGCCAAACCTGCATTTGATTCTACATGGCCAATGATTTACAGAATTGTTCAATCCGTGTTATTCACACAATACAAAATCAATTCCAATCTATTTCATCGATTAAACATTATGATAAACAGTTATGTTTTAATGGATAACCATCTATGTTCATAAGCAAACTATATCGCTGAGTTTGTTACAAATAAGGACAAGTGTACTTTCTACAGAGAGAGGGGGAAAGGGAAAGAGAGGGAGGGGGAGAGAGATCGAGAGAGGGAGAGAGAAAGTGATAGAGAAAGAGACCATAGACGGATAAAATTATTATGCCTACATACTATACCCTTCTTTGGATTTTATCAAACATAATGATTTGATACTACACGGCCAGGGAATTACGGAATTGTTCATTCTGTGTTATTCACACAATGAAAAAGCAATTCCAATCTATTTCATCGATTAAATAAACATCTTGATAAACAGTTATGTTTCAATGTATAGTCATCTATGCTCATTCGCAATTTATATCGCTGGGTTTGTTACAAATAAAGACAAGCGTACTTTCTACATGAAGAAAGAGAGAGGGGAGAGAGAGGAGAGAGAGGGGGAGGGGGAGATAAAGTGATAGAGAGAGATCATAGACGGATATAACGGATAAAGTTATTATGTCTACGTACTATACGCGTTTTTTTCTATTGACAAAAAAGGCATTGTCTGCGTTCTTGTGTCTGTTGTTATTCAATTTTCTTTAATGATTTTTAAAATAATTAGACTCTAAATAGTAATGCTAATAACATCTTTAAAAATAAGGGAGTTAATTGAATTAGTTTACACATATTTACCTCCCTTCGATTTTATCAAACAATATGATTATTTAGCCATCTTGTTTTGTTTTTTAAGAGAGAGAGAGAGAGAGGAGGGAGAGAGAAAGAGAGAGAGAGAGAGAGAGAGAGAGAGAGAGGGAGAGAGAAAGAGAGAGAGAGAGAGAGGGAGAGAGAAAGAGAGAGAGAGAGAGAGAGAGAAAGAGAGAGAGAGAGAGAAAACAATTTTTTTTTCAATTACAGATTCTTTTCAGACTTTGATAGACTTATTATCTATAAAAAATTTACTTACACAATCAAAATTAGTTTTACACAAATAAAATCACTTAAAAAACTACTTTTAATAACAATATACACAGGAACAGATAATGACGTAGATTGTTTTTCTTTTACTATTTGTCAAATTTCGCAACAAATTTCTACACCCGGGCAACGCCAGGTATGGACAGCTAGTATTACATAATTTGTCTTCGATTTTTTTCCTTCGATAATCTCTCAATTAGGTGTTTAATTGATCGTAATCCATTGGAGTTTTGTAAAATGGAAATTGGCGGAATTAATTGACAGTTGCTCCCCCCCCCCCTCTCTGAAATTTTCATTGCAAAAACAAAACCATAACCCTAACCCTAACCCTAACCTCTCCCCGTCTCTGAAACTTTCATTGCAAAAACAAAACCATAATCCTAAACCTAACTCTAACCCTAACCTCTCTCTGAAATTTTCATTGCAAAAAAAAAAACAACAAAAAAAAAACGATCGATTAAGCTCCAGCTTATCGAATTAGAAAACTTTACTATGTAAGCTTGACATAAAATCATCACGTTGGAGTTTATTTCCCACTCTTTAAAATTTTGCTTAATTTTTTGAAAAAAAAAAAAAATCTTTGGGTTACAATATCAATTCTACCTTAAACTCTCATACTATTTAAAATCCTGAAAACTTACCTGTTCAATTTTTAAAAGCGTCTTCAGTTTTCTATGGGTGTTCAACGTAAAATGATTCGCTTGGCAGAAATTCTGAAAAGGTACCTGGATACAAGAACTAAGAAACTAAGGAGCATGCACCATTGCACGCTGCACAAAAGCGACACTTCTATCCCTAAAGTGTAACCCTTCTTCGCTAGTGGTCACGTGGTAGTGCTAGAGCTAACAGGGCTATGGAGAAAAAAACAAGGAGGAGTCAACATCAAGATTAGTTGTCCTCTGGTTGTCTCTGCCTTTGCATGTGACAAGCAAGTGTTGTCATATTTTACTTATCGTGAAGTGACGACGGCTAAATGGTAAGCGACACGGACTGATAACCTGTGTGTGCAAAGTTCGGATCCAGTCAATTCCACAGAAGCACTTTCACTTAGAATGTTGGCAACCTTCATGTGGTCCCTCTAAAAAAAATTCTAACTAGAAAGATAACAAGGAAAGCAATGGCAACAATAGAATCATCTGATTCATACGTAATGAATGAATGAATTTCACTTACCGATTGAAGTATAATAGTTTACATACCCGTGTCGTCGACAGCAAACCAGGTAATTTTTGACTCGTATAAGAACTAGTGAGTAAAAATAATAAATATAATAATAATAATTATTAGGATTTTTCACACAGATCATATTTTGTCTGGTGTCAGCACAATTAAACAAAAAAAATTAAAAAATTTTAAAAAAAATTTAAAATTAAAAAAAATTAAAAATTAAAAAAAAAATGTATTTTTTTATTAATTAAAAATTTTTTTTTAATTTTTAATTTTTTTTAATTTTTAAGTTTTTTAATTTTAATTTTTTTTTTTAAATTTAAAATTTTTTCAAATTAAAATTTTTGGGGTGGGTGGGGTTATTATTATTATTATTATTATTATTATTATTATTATTATTATTATTATTTGTACTCACTAGGAGTTCTCACACAAATCATCGTCAGTGATTGCTCACCGACAACAACCAGTGGTATTTCCTGGAGTCTGAGTGACAACAAGCCTCCACAGATTTCCAGTATTCTTCACCTTTTTTCGATAACGATGCGGTATCGCAACAGCCGCTTACCATTGATTTCTCGCTGGTAAGGACAATTGGTCTTCTCTGGCAATAAGCCTCCCCAAGGTTCCAGCATTCTATGCACTTTTCCAGTGGAGGTCTGGTTTGTGTTGTCCCTCCTCGGTCTTTTCATCCTCCTCGACCTTCTACAAATATTTTGTCTGGTGTCAGCCTAGGCCGGCACCATTTAAAAAAATTTTTTAATTAATTTTTAAAAAATTAAAAAAATTTAATTTTTTTAATTTTTTTAAATTTAAAATTTTTTTTTTAAATTTTTTAATTTTTTTAATAATATTTAAAAAATGTTTTAATTAAAAAAAAAAATTTTTTTGGTGGGGTGGGTGGGTTATTATTATTATTATTATTATTATTATTATTATTATTATTATTATTATTATTATTATTATTATTATAATTATCATTATTATTATAATTATAATTATTAGTATTATTATAATTATAATTATAACAAAAATAACAATAACAACACCCTTCCCTATTTTTTACCCAGCAGCTTTCAACGTGTGTGATCTACTTTTCTTGTACTTACTCTAAAAATAAACAAGCGAAAGTGTTATTAGATAAACTAAAGATATCATATGAATAAATGGGTCGGTGGTGGTGGGGGTGTGGTGGTGGTGGTGTGTGTGGTTAGGGTTATCTCCCTCAGTTACTTGTTGGATATATTTTTCGGCCATATCATTTTTTTCTATAATGGCTATATTTTATTCATCTGTTCGTAATTTGCTATAACCAAGTCTTTTTTATATAAAATATGATTTAAGTAATACTTAATTTGTTTGGTACCAAGAAACACGATGAATAATTTACACCCTTGAGCTAGTAAATTATCCACATTTTCAGGCTTTATGTATGAAGAATAGTTGTTTCCAAATGAATCAAAATAAAAAATGGAAAGTATATATATATTTATATATATATATATATATATATATATATATATATATATATATATATATATATATATATATATATATATATAATTATAAAATTACATAAACAATATTATAGCCTTACGTCAATCAACCAACGTTTCAATGCGTATTACCGCATCTTATCAAGGGCAGAGCTAAAATAAATTCAAAATCAGATTGCGGTAATACGCATTGAAACGTTGGTTGATTGACGTAAGGCTATGATAGTGTTTATGTAATTTTATAAATGCTCTACTTGGTATTGAGAACTCTTGAAAAACTCTTGAAAAACTTGGTTTTATGTTCACTTTATTAACACATTTGAACTTGATCAATTGATATATATATATATACATACATACATATATATATATATATATATATATATATATATATATATATATATATATATATTTAATACTTATATATATAATACTTATACATATATATATATATTATCTTTGTTTTTAAAAGTGTAAATTTAGTTTCATAGACGGCTGCATATCAAGATGAAATGTAGATAAATAGTTGAGATAAGATAAAACACCGCATGGAAGAGAGAGGGGGGTGAGAGGGGGGGGACAAAAAAGAGAAAGCGAGAAGGGGAGCAAAAAGAAAGAGAGAGAGAGAGAGAAGGACAAAGAGAAAGAGAGCTAAAGAGAAAGATAGAAAGTAAGAGAGAGGGAGAGAAAGAGGAGAGAGTAGGATATAGAAAGTGAGGGGAATAGAGCAAGGGAAAGAGATAAAGAGAAAGTGAGAGAACGAGAGAGAGAGAGAGAGGGAGAGAAAGCGAGAGGGGGAGACAAAGACAAAGAGAGACAGCGCGCGAAAGGCGGGGGAGGGGAAGAAAGACAAAGAGAAAGAGAGCGAGCGAGAGAGAGAGAAAGAGAGAGGGGGATATCAAGAAAGAAGAGAACAAGAAAGAAGAGAGCAAGAGAGAGAGAGAGAGAGAGAGAGAGAGAGAGAGAGGGATAGCAATAGAAATCTTAGGGATCTCTACGTTCGTAAAGACGATGCGAGGTGGATGGAGGGCGGGGGGATGATTTTCTTGGTAAAAACGATAAATAAAAAAGGGGACGCAATAAGAGACGCTGTGAAAGGAATTGCAAATAAAACTATCCGAAGCTGCGTTGTGTAGTGACGATAAAAAAAATTGAGTTTTATTTAGCTCAAGGGTAGGTGTTTATGGATGGAAGGGGTACCTGTGATGTCAGGAGTCGTTAAAAGGTGGGTTGCTGTTGCTGGGGCGAAAGAAATGTAAAGGCTTAGAGGGGGGAACGATGCTAGCAGAAAGGTGTGGTGGTTGAAGAATTGAAAGTGTGTTAGGGTTAGGGTTAGGGTTAGGGTTAGGGTTAGGGTTCCGTACCCAACGATACAGAGCTTGCCGTTTTTGTGAATTTGCACAGCTCAAAAACGAGTGCAATAGTTCTCATAAAAATAAATTATAAAGCCATTTAGCAAAACACTTAAAAAACATATCTGTCACAATTAGTAATTAAAAGACAAAAGCGCCCGTCTGCCTGTTCACTTATAATGCTATTCACATTATTTGAGTTTGAATTACATACTGGGGAGTTTGAATTACATACTGTTCACTTTTTAGGCTATTCACATTATTTGAGTTTGAATTACATACTGGGGAGTTTGAATTACATACTGGGGAGTTTGAATTACATACTGTTCACTTTTTAGGCTATTCACATTATTCAATGCAGAACCAAACCCTGCGAATGCTTATAGCAAGCAAAAACACAAGTTAGTCTTAGCGAATTTACACAGGCTCGCAAAAACACAAAGCGCGTAGTCAAGCAGAGACACTGGCACAAGTGTAGTATAGTTTACAGCCGATAAATCGAAAATAAACAAAATAGACAACACATAACTTTTACCAAACGATAGAGAATTTTCATTTTCTAACAACCAGCATAGTTTAAACTTTTGAAATTTGTTGTAAGTTTTGTTATTTCTACGTCACTTTCACTTAGCCGACAATCTCATTAACCTTTATCCTCGAATGGCCCTTAGGCATTGATAAGTGGTGACTTATTAGTATAAAAAAGCACAAAATAAAAATTTAAGTTTTAAGTTTTTCTCTACAATAAAGAACGAGACATGATATGAAATGGCGTCATGTGTAGCAATATTTGGATGAGGTGTGAAAAAATGAGCTTAGAATCGGAAATTTGGAAGATTAAAATTAAGTAAGAGATTGAAAAATTCCGTTAAATATTAAAAGAGTCGTGTACAGAAAGTTGTGGCATGGACAGGAAGTCCAGGGTGATACGTAATGTGAACAGATAAAAGTCTTTCGCTTTGCCAGGTGAGCTGATTATGTTCCATTCAGTAGCGTGGTGGGAGGTTGATGGCTGCAGGGGCCAATCACTGATTTGGCGTCCCTCCCCCTCCCGGATATGAGCGACGAAGTCGCGAAAAAATGCAGCTGGGGGTCTGGGGGGCGCTGGAAGCTCCCCAGCGGGGTACGGGGCGGAGCCCCGGAAAATTTTGCCATTTTAAGGCCTCCAGATGCCCCCGTTGATGCATTTTTTAGCACTAAAATGCATTACTTTATGTTAAAGAATTGCCTTTCTCTCGAGTTTTTGGGGGGCATTATGGAACAAAAATCATCTTTGGGGGGGGGGGGGACAATGCCCCCTTGGAGCCGTGCCTGCCTGATGGTATTAACTTCTTCTCCCCCTGCCAGGCACAGGGATATCATTTGAGGTAGGACTACTCTTTGCTGTTAAGAAGTATTTTTTCATCCGTTGACTTAACTCTTTCTCTTCCTCCTCCTTCGCTCGTCTTTGCTGCCGGTTTTGAGCGCCACTTTTTCTCTTCCTCTTTGGTCCCATGCCATTCTCTGAAATGGAACAAAATTGTGTTTATTAAGGTCTTTATTTTAAATTTTCTTGGGTCTCCTACAAAGGGTGCGCCCCCTAAAACCCCATTTTGGCGCCCCCCCCCAGAAATCTTGGCTGGGGGGGGGGGGGGCTGCCCCCCCCCCCCGCCCCCACGCTACTGGTTCCATTATCTTTTGTTGAAATTTGCTCTTCATCCACTCCCCTTCTGCGGGGAATGTAAAAGGGGAAGCTAACAGAATGCTAACATTACGGGAAAGCAGCAACAAACCATTGACCATGAGCAACAAGGTTGTTGGAGTTTTGCTTTTGTATTGATCCATTAACACAATTACCAGGTAAGAGGGGAAACGGTGTCTATTATCAGAAGCAGACAAGACGGCGACTATAAAAAAGACGCCGCCACTATCCATTGAGCATCTATTGGAGTTCGAGTCAGAGAGACGAACAGCTGTTTTCTGTCCATAGCACAACACCGGCCATTATTTCGGAATGACGATCAAGGGACACCACACACTATGCTATATTTATTTTATAATAGCGCCTTTGCCACATAATAATATGTAATTTTGAATGTGCCTACTCTGGGATATTTTTATGTCAAATAACCTCTGTCGTTTCTATTTCAAACAAGACCATTTTAATTTTTTCTTTCCTATCTTACTCCACCCTCCGTTTTATTTATTTCGCGAATTATTTTGGAAGTTAAATTTATCTGAAAAGGGATACATTTCCTACAACATTTTATAGTAATTTGCCAATGCACGCATAAACTCTCCCAGCTATAAATAGCAGCAGGTACTGCTCTTAGGAGAATTCAATATTCCAGCAGCCGGACCGAACAGTCTCGCTGGTAACACTCACATTTGTATATGTTTTTAACTACTGCTATTTGTTATGTTAGAATCGGGTCGTGTTCCCGACTATAAGCGAGTTCATAAAATCAAACAATTGTTGCATGCAAAAAAAGAGTAATAATTAACAAACAAAAGGAGGTAGTTCAAATAAGGTTTATTGAACGTGTGTGTATGTGGGATGATGACGTGTGTGGTGTGTGTATGTGTGTCGATAGAAAACAGTTCTTGAAAAGAGTATGTGAAGAAATGAGTCCGGCGTGGGAAAGTCCTTGAAAACCGTATACAAAGAAAATGAGTTGAGAACTCTTACCGTTGTTGAACACGTATTGACGGAGCGCTGGTGTCTTAGCGTCGTTCAGCGAGGTCAATTGAATAGAGAAGAGGCCTTTTTCCGGTGTCCCTTGGTTATGTATATCCCCTAAGGGCAGATAAACTCCTGGTCGGTTTCAGCGCCACCTGACGGTGAACAGCAACACCTACCGGCTGGTTAGTGCAGTTATATTTTGAAAGGAGGGGATAACTGCTACAGTTAATTGATTTGTTTACTCAATTGCTCTCTCGTGCCTTTATTTTTAGCCCCTAACACGGCCACAGCACAACTGCTATCTACTAAGTAATAAACTTTTATATAACCACAAAACAAAAATTTAAACACAAATAATAAGTTTACTAAGAATTCATTAAATAATAAATTGCATACAATAAGGAATGAGACAATGGTATATGATCCAAAATGGCGTCAAGTATATTTCTTTCATAATGGCGCCTTTGCCACATAAATTCACAAAACGGTTACTCTTGTGCAAACGCCATAGACTTTTTTGTTCCTTCTTTTTACAAGGAACCAAGTGTTCGTGTCAGGGGTTATTGTCACATCACTATTGGTGCAGAGTTGTCCTCGTTTTTGCGGGAAACTCACTGTTGTCATTTTTGGTGTGATGAGAACTGACAATTGTCAGTAATTCATGGAAAGAATCATCAACTGAATGTCAGATTATAAAACGTCTTTTAAAGTTCGGTGCACAAATTATTATTATCATGTGGATTCTCGCACCTCTCTCGGCCCGACTTCGACTTTCTCTCTCTGTTACACTCACAATCACGGCCCCCGTCCCTTCCACTCATTCGTATTGTTAGGATCGTGGGTCGTGTTCCCCCGATTAAAAACGTGTTCAGTAAATCAAGCAATTGTTGCATGCAAAGACAGAGTAATAATTAATAAACAAAATGAAGTAGTTCAAATAACGTTTATTGAACGTGTGTGTACGTGGAATGAAGAAGTGTGTGATGTATGCATGTGTGTCGATGGAAAAACAGTTCTTGAAAAGGTATAAGAAGAAATGAATCCGGCGTAGGAAAAGTCTTTAAAAGCCGTACCCAAAGAAAACGAGTTGAGAACTCTTACCGTTGTCTGACCACGTGTTGACGGAAGAAACGTGTGTTGGTAGTTGGTATGCCGAGACCAGTCCAAGAGAAAATTGTGAGACGAAACGCTAGTGTATTAGCGTCGTTCTGCCGAGGGCAATTGACCAGAAGAGAAGATTGAAATGGAACGCTAGTGTCAGCGTTGTTCTGTCGAGACTGGTCGGTCGGTGAAGAAGAGAGAGAATTTCCGTTTTGCAACGGTTTTTATAGTCAGCAGGGCAGATAACTCTGGTGTCGCTTTACAGCGCCACCTGTCAGTGAAAAAGCGCTACCTAACGGCCAACCGGTGTAGTTATGTTTTGAAAGGAGGAGGTAACTGCTACAGTATATTCGCACCCTCTCTATCCTATATTAACTCTTTCTCTACGCCTCATCCCCACCCCCTCGTTCGCACTCACATTAACCATCTGTCGCGCTCATATTTACTCTTTTATATTCATTCGTTCCTATATTCTCTCTCTTTCTGACACACACACACACACACACACAGACCCTCTCTCTCTCTCTCTTTTTCTAATTTTCTCTCTCTGTCACACACATACTCTCTCTCTCTCTTTCTGCCACTCTCTCTCTCTCCCTCTCTCTTTCTGCCACTCTCTCTCCTCTCTCTCTCTCTCTCTCTCTGTCAAACTCGCTCTCTTTCTTTCTGCAACACTCACTCTCTCGTTCTTTCCGTCACACAATCTCTCTCTCTTTTTCTTTCTGACACACTCATTCTCTCTCTCTCTCTCTCTCTCTCTTTCTGCTACATTATTTCTCTTTCTATCTGCCTCTCTCTCTCTCTGCCACACCCTCTCTCTTTCTTTCTATCACACTCTATCTCTTTCTGACACACTAACTCTCTCCCTGTGTCTGCCACATTTTCTCTCTCTCTCTCTCTCTCTCTCTCTCTCTCTGCCACACCCTCTCTCTTTCTTTCTATCACACTCTATCTCTTTCTGACACACTAACTCTCTCCCTGTGTCTGCCACATTCTCTCTCTCTCTCTCTCTCTCTGTCACTCTCTCTCTCTCTTTCTCTCTCTCTCTATCTCTTTCTGTCACACACATTCTCTTTCTTTCTTCCAAACTCACTCTCCCTTTCTCTCACCGCCACTTATATTATCTTGCACTTACTTAACTCTCCCCTTTTTCACCCACTCTTATATTCTCGCGCCAATATACCCCCTTCCTCCGTATCGTTCATCCCTTGCCAAGAAACTCGCTTCCCGAAAAGTTATATCCACTAACGTTCGTTCCCAATTCTCTCAGTCCACGCCGGGCAGCACCGTGGGTGCGGGTCGGTGTGTGGGGTCCCGGCGGATGGTTGAAATGGAAGCATCTGGATCCTTTATCAGGTGTAGGGCCGATAAGGGCTGTGGGAGGTTCGGAGGGCTAGCACAGCGAGAAGCTGCTGTACATTTTCCCCCGGATTGAGTGCTTGGCGATTAGGGCACTAATCAAATAACACCGGACACTGATTCCACAGGGTGAGAGGGGCCGCTTACGTACCCTACAAACAGTCGGCTTTACACGTCCTCCCCTCTCCTCCGCCGCCCCCCATATCCGACATGTTTTTATATTGCTACAACTTTCGGGAGGCCGGCCGCTTTTGGTCATGTTTGATTAAAAGAGCGTAAGAAAGGGGGAGTGGCGGGGAAGGTCAGACTTGTTGAGAGTAGTAGTTTTAGTAATAGTAGTAGTTTTAGTAGTATTAGTAGTTTTAGTAATATAAGTAGTTTCAGTAGTAGTAGTAGTAGTAGTAGTAGTAGTAGTAGTAGTAGTAGAAGATAGAGAGAAAGTAAGAAAGGGAGAGAATAAGGGAACCAGAAAGAGGAGAGAGCGGTATAATGAGGAAGTATTAAGAGAGTGTGAGAGAGCGAGTGTGCGTGAGAGAGCGAGTGTGCGTGAGAGAGAGAGAGAGAGAGAGAGAGAGAGAAAGAGAAAGAGCAGCAGCGTAAGGGCGAATCAGTGAGAACGAGTTTTAGAGGGTGAAAGACAGAGAGAGAGAGAGAGAGAGAGGGGGGCGAGAGAGAGAGAGAGAAGGGGAGTAAGCGCGAGTGAGTGAATGTGTAGCGAGTGTGAGAGAACGAGAGAAAGAGAAATTAATCAAGTGAAATTGGGAGTGAAATATAAGAACGAGCAAGCGAACGTGGGAGAGGGAAACAAAGGGAAATGACAAGAGAGGGAAAGGTACATAATGAAGAAAATAAAATATGAGAGGAATTCTCTTGTCAAAAGAGAGAGAAATACACACACACCGACAGGACTACACTTATCCTAACGTCTTTAAGAACTTGACGTCTCTTTCTGCTCATATCGTGATTCGACCCCTCGGGGTTAATACCATCAAAATGAGGAAGAAGAAAAGAAGAAAAAAAACTAAAAGACAGTCTCACCTGACAAAGTTGTTCTACAACGAAAGCTTGCAAAAAAATTAAATAAATGAATTTTTCATTTAAATTGCACGATTGTTGATTTTAAAAATATTTCATTTTAAAACATTCTAATGCGTGCTTCAAAGATGTTGTCAATTTCCTTATATATATATATATATATATATATATATATATATATATATATATATATATATATATGCAAACGTTGTTAACTCCGATAATAATAATAATAATAATAAAGCTAATAACTACATTGGTTTTACAAGCACTACCCTATCCAACTGCCCCACAATGCATCTTGTAAAATCTAACTCAATTTACCAACATCTACAAGAACATAACTGCCCTCCCCCTGATTTAAGACAAATTCTAGTTAATAACACTAAAATTATACATTCCGAAACCAATTTTAAAAAAATTAAAAATACTGGAAGCTATTTACAAGAATCGAAAACTTTCGTGAAACTTATGGAACATTTATAAAAAAAATTGATTTTAATACAAAAAAGGAAAATTGAAAAAATAAAAAAGAATTCTGTTATTTTTAACAATGCTTGCATAAATGAGAAAATGCTAACTAAATACACACAGTATAATATATATATATATATATATATATATATATATATATATATATATATATATATATATATATACAGGGCTTTACGCGCTCCACTACTTTTGGAGCTGCTCCCACTCCTACTCCAACGCCCAAAATTGGAGCTGGTTCCTCTCACGCTCCCCATTTTCAAAAAGGAGCCGCTCCTGCTCCAACTCCTATAAAAAAAGGAGCGGCTATTTTTCAGCGCTCCATAATGAAAATGTACCTTATTTCATAAACGTTATATTCTGCCAATGAATGGTCGAAGGATAGGGGTGTGCGTCAAAGGATCTCATCAATATGGGTTAGGGTGTCACTTTAAGTGTAAGACCGTAAGATAATATTTGACAAAATTTCGCTAATATTTTGAGAGTTATAGGAGAACATGTCGGACGAAGCATAGGATTATACTTAAATTTTTGTTTCCTGAGGTATAAAATAGAAATAGAAAAATCCCTGAAGTATTTTAAAACAATTTTGATTTTCATTAACAACCTATTTTTTCAGGAAAGTAAAATTTAACCCGATATTTATTTTGGAAAGAAATTTAGATTTGTTTTAAGTTAATAAAGTCTTAGTGATTATTTTCTTTTTTAAAGAAAACATTTCTCTGGGAGAGGAGAGACAGCCAGGGCAACATTAATCGTTGTGTTGTTGTTTAATATTTGTTTGTTTTACGAACGTAACTATATTGTATAATGTATATTATTATTTATAACAGAGAAACGCGCAAGTACTTTCAAACAAATCGATTTATCCATTTTTTTCTATAGTACAATTTGGGGGAAAGAAAAACAATGAAGTTTATTTTTTAAAGATTGAATAAAAATAATATTTTTCATAAGTTGCCCAAAAATATCTATAAATTTTCAATAAATAATTCAGAGATCCATTTAATGTCTTAAAATTTCATACAAAATATCTGGCCTAGAACTTGGGAGTTGAAAAAATATCGGGTCAAATTCCCCCCCCCCCCCCCCCCAAAAAAGATTTTTTTAAAAATTAACTGGAGCAAGTTCTCCTAGGTCGGGCGAAAACATTTATTAAAATTAAAAGTTTGAAAAGAAAAGGTGAAAACGTCTATATTTGAAATCTCTAACAAAAGCAAACTGTTTACAATTTTAATATTCGATAATAGATTTTTTAAGATAAAGAAATATATCTAATCTACTTTCGGTTCTAAAGAAACAACAAATTAGTCAGAAAGTCTAATTATTTGCCTTTTTAAATTAAGATTTAAGATATTTTCTGTAATGTAATTAAGTTTAAACATAGGTTTAATTGTAGAATAGGGGTCGCTGTTTTTTTTTCGCTCATTTCGCTTGGTATTCGCCCAAATTTAGGATGAAACTGATTGTTGGTCTTAATTGTATTTTTGGTCCTGAAATAAAATTCTTATTTACTTTTTAAAGGGTTGAGAATCTAACTTTAATTCCAGGTTTTAATCGCTGGCGGCCATGTTGGTTTTTATTGTTTTTTACTTGGACTAAAGATATTTTTTACTGCTTTAACATTTTCTTACAAACAAAAAAAACTTTGAATATTTTATTTACAAAAGCAAGTTTGAACGGAATTTAACAAATTTAAAAGCAAACAGGAAAAGGTTAAAATTACTAGTCGTGAATTTAAGAATAACAAAAAAATGTCGCCGAAAAGACGACGGGTAAAAATGTGACATAAAAGTTCAATTTGATATATGGTAAAAAATAAATTATAATTTTTTGTCAGGACAACATGTACCATTTCACCCCAAAAATCGATTTGATCGAACATTGGGTGAATACCGAGCGAAATGGGCGAGAAAATCCAACGGCCCCTATAGTATAATTGAACCTAAAATTCTTTATTTAAAAACACGAATTAAAAGAAAAATTGGCTTATTTATTCAATCGACAATAAAGATCCTTGTCCCAAATACAAAAAAAGTTCAAATCTATAAGAAAATAACGTCAAAGACATCTATAGACTCACTGGCGCATTTAAAGACATTTGGTGCCAAATTGTCTGTCTTCTGCCTTAAGAAAACTGTCCCATTAAAAATTTAACACATAGATGTAAAAATCTGAGAACTTCAAATGTTCTCCTTCTTTCTCCCTCTCTCTCCCTCTCTCTCCCTCTCTCTCTCCCCCCCTCTCTCTCTCTCTCTCTCCCTATCTCATATACATTTACCAGATATAATTGTAAAAAAATAACTCAGAGTAAACTCTGAGACTTTCTTTTCTTTTCCTTTTTATTGCTGAATAAAAAACTAATGTTTAAAAGAAAAAAGAATCAAATAATCTTGGAGCGAGGAGCGAGGAGCGAGGAGCGCGGAGTTTAAAACCGCCGCTCTTTAGTCCCAAATGGAGTTGCTCCCGCTCCACTCCCGCTGAATATAAAATTAGCCCTCCTCTCCTTCGCTACAGCAAAAAGGAGCGTGCTCCGTTTTGGAGGGCTCCGCAACGCCCTATATATATATATATATATATATATATATATATATATATATATATATATATATATATATATAAATAAATATTGAATTATTAATACCTACAAACGCGAGGGTTTCAAGCTTATAGCTCTTGTCAGTGCAGGAAAATAACAATTTCAGACGGTCGGGAGGCGCGAACCCGGTTCACAGATTCAGACTAGAATCTGCAAGCAGTCACGATTGGGGTCAGCGTAACGTTCTTGTGACTATCGCTAACCCTAACACCACGAGTACAAAATGTGTAACGCGACTTTGCGTAGTGCAGGAACGGTGCTATTTTACTTATAGGCCGATGCAGTTAATTGTGTTCATGTAAAAGCATTATTTTGTACTTACTCAGTCATATTTTATCTCTCACGCCCCGAAAAAGAATTTAAAAATATCAAGCAGAACTTTAATTAGAACGATTTTTCCATTTCCATAAAGGTGATATGAAATGGCGAGTCTGCGATTTTCGGAGTGGCTGGTTAGTGGCCGGTTAGCTAACTAAGGGCAGATAAGTGTTGCGAAGAAAAAACCCAAAAAAAAACAAACAATAAAGTTATATCGTGGAAAGTATCCCGGTGAACAAAGTAAAAATAATTATTTAATTTTCTATTTTTTAATTTAATAAATATATATTATATTATTATTGCTTATGTGTTTCTTTCTTTTTATAATCCTAACAATAAAAACGGAGTTGATGCCCTTGTCTATTCTACCGACCGCCCACAGCCCAAAATGTCGGCTCGGGCACAAATACAGGTTGGACATCGAAATGGAAAAATCGTTCTAATTAAAGTTCTGCTTGATATTTTTAAATTCTTTTTCGGGGCGTGAGAGATAAAATATGACTGAGTAAGTACAAAATAATGCTTTTACATGAAAACAATTAACTGCATCGGCCTATAAGTAAAATAGAACCGCAGGAACCCCTTGCTGATTACACGCAAAGGACTGGATTAAAAATCCAGACTTCCTCAGCTCTGCTCCGTTATCGACTTTAACCCTCAGGCCTAATCGATAATAAATTGAAAAAGCATCTTGAAAGAGATTTCAGAGGATGAATGATTGGTCCGAAGTTTAGCCATGTTTGTATGTGCGCGTGTGCGTGTTCTGAAAGCCGATCGTTTATAGCGTAGAGAATCTTTGACAACTCGTAGCAAATATTAGTGCAGCCTCATCTTCCTAGCTTTGTTCTCTTTCGTGCAGGCTAAGCTAAATTAAAATCGATCCGTTATATTTCTATCCCCCAGATAGTGCAGGGGGGGGGGAGAAGCAGATTAATATGCATGGGGAAGGGCAAACTCCAACGTGCATGCGAAGTTAAGGCAAGTTTTAACTTAAATTCCTTTCCTGTTTTGGCGCCTTCACTTTGATCCACTTTATAGATTGCAGCGTCTGCTTGTCTGGCACGTTTTCAGGAATCCCGACAAAGCATATTTAGGTCACGGCCCTAACCCAATAAAAACTGCAGTGTTCAAAATAATTCCAAGAAGATGTTTCTATTTACATTTATCAGAGGAGTGTCGTTAGAATAAAAGTGCAATTGGACAGGACAGTAAAATTGTTAAATGAAATCCTTAGAATGTACACAGTTTAAAAATAGTTGAATTTGATATTTTATTTTATCACGATTAGCAACGCGTGGGTAGAGAAATTAATTTTCGAAACATGTATGGTCATGTGTTTCTTTTGGTAGAAATAAAAGACGCTAAAAAGCCAGTGGTTAACAAAGACGTATCAGTTAGTAATAGTTTGTCTTGAATTATAGGAAAACATAAATGAGACATGTATACGTAGATTAAGCATACAATTAAACACATTGTTTCCATACAGATAAAATGCACAAGTTATTGATAATGAATGTATCTGCCAAACACAAAACTTACATTTTCCCTATAATATCTTTTCTGTTGGAGATTCCAATTACCTATTGTACAAGTACAGCATAATGGCGAAGTGAACCCCTTTGTTACATATAAAATAAATCGTTTTACAAAAGTGTATTTTTAAATAATTGTGCTCTAAACGTGGTAATCAACAATAATTTGCATTTTATTTGAAAAGAAAATGTAAAAATAAAATAAAATAATATTTCGAACCTCCGTCTGGATTAATTTTCTAGAGTTTCTGTTTTTCAATTTAATTTTCGTACAAAACGAGACGGACCCAATTCCGGACAACAACGATAATCAATTTTTTAACCTTTTCAAGTCTTTTTTTATCAGAAATTCTACGTACCTGATCAAACTTGTTTTTGAACTACGCGCCTTCAAGTTGAGCTGACTTCCGAAAAGGCCCGTAACGACTAATAATGGAGGCAAAACGTATTCCTTGATGTCCCTGACTCTCACAAAAAACAAATATAATTGGTCAAATCAAAATCTATGATAATCTATGACAATTTTTCTATTTGATGTTGTGGAACAACAGTATGAAGCATGAAAGAGTTCACTGATGAATTCAGAGGGAAAATAATCGAATTTAAAGCTGAAACATTAGCATGGCCGGAAATACCTCAAGTGACACACATCCATGCGCAACATGGTAGTTGAGAATACATCAACATTTTGCAGGTGTTAATATAGAAGCCTCTCAAGAAGCTACTCCTGGGTGCATCTCCTGTACTATCATTCGGGAAAGTGTTGACCAGAAAAGCACTATGGCCTCGCCCTCTGCCAAGGATATTTAACTACCTCCATTATCTGTCAGTTATCAGACAAACAAAGCATGAAACAGACCCCACCATCAGCGATAGCATAGAACATTTTTAAGACGGAATTGAACGAATTCTGAAATAATGGCACAAAAAGAAATTAACCCTTTTCATGCATGATTTTTCACAGAAATCCTACGTAGCTGATCAAACTTGTTCTTGAACCATAGCCCTTCAAGTTGAACTGACTTCTGAAAAGGCTCGTAATGACTAATAATGGAGACAAAACTTATTCTTTGATGTCACTGACTCTCACAAAAATGAATATAATTGGTCAAATCAAAATTTATGATGATAATTTATGACAACTTTTCGATTTGTTGTTGTGTTTCGGAATTTTTGAGCTGAAGATTGATAATTTGTATTATTCGGGCCACTGTTCTCATCTTGGATTTTATTCTCAACATTTCGGCCGATGTAACCTCCAAGCTTATTCAGGTGTATCTTGTCAAAACTCGGAAATCTTTCTGTCAAACTCGGGAATTTGTACGGAATTTCGAACATAATCCTTTATTTAATTCACGAGTGTAGCATGCTCTCGTTCTGTCAGCCATGACAGTCTAGAAGTCTTAAGTCATTCGTAATTGTATTTTAGTATCTCCTGCACTGAGGATTGAACCTTCCACCTTCAGAAGACGGTCACTTAGAACTGATCATTACTTAGTATTTATATCCGTTAGGCCACAGGTCATAAAGAAACTTGTTCTTGAACCATAGGCCTTCAAGTTGAGCTGACTTCCGAAAAGGCCTGTAACGACTAATAATGGAGGCAAAACGTATTCCCTGATACCCCTGACTCTCACAAAACAAATATAATTGGTCAAGTCAAAATTTATGAAAATTTTTTTCACCGAAAAATGATGGATTTTGAGTCCCGTGGAGCCCTAACGGCTATTTTTGGCTTGCACCTTCTGAATTTTTCAAAATTTTCAAAATGTTTGATTGTTTAGTGTTATTTATGTATAAATGAACACAAAAAATACTACTCGCATGAATCTGAAATTTTCACCCATTACGCCCCACCCCTAATGACAGATAAACTTCTTCTTCGGCGCAAGGGAAATAACTCATAATTTCTGCATGATATTATTTTCGGCTGCCGCTTAACAAAAAATGTGTGTACCCAGAGGGATCGATGCAGAATTTCCGGTAAAATCAATAAATACAAATTTGTTTCATTTTAACTCAATCAAACGTGTTTTCACTTAAATATCAAGTTTTACGTTTGGTGATCCCATGAAGAGTATAAAAAGTGAAAAAAAAACCTCCTAAAATTAAATCAGTAGAATTTCGACGGCCTGACTTAAAAAAAACCTCGCTTGGCGGACACACCTTCACATGCTCATACACTAACCCAGATGTCGCTCTTCAAAGAACACTTGCTCGTCTCGGCTACCCTTTACTTCAAACATTCGCTTAGCATGACAACTCCCTTCACCTCTACATCTCGTCAACGCAAGTGACACTCTTTAAAGAACACTCGAGTAAACTTTTCTTTCTCTGTTCTCTTTTGATCTCACATAATGTTGAACTCTTCTGACCACTGTCAGGTTTTTACAGCTGCTTTTTTTTCCTTAACGCACTTGACTTCCTCTGAAACGGCCAAGACCATTCAATATTGTAGAAACCAACTGAATTAACTCGGCAGGAGATTATTTAATTACTGTAAACAAATGAATTAAATGTCAGACTGTCTGGATTGAAAGACAAACACAAAACATACTCTGCCTGTGGCCATCTTCGTTGTTGAAGGTTAGGGTTAGGGTTAGGTTCTATCATTGTGGCTTGTTTATCTCCCCTTCGTTCGTACCAGTGTGAATCATGATGAACTATCAGTACAACTAAGTCTAATGTTGCAGACTCGCGCCTCGGGGAAAGCAAAATCATATGGCCACATCAAAATGCCGTTGGGGAAAACAGAATGCGATAGTCGTCGTAAATAAAGAATGTTGTTAGAAATGTTATGACACGTTTTTATGTTATTGAATTTCATTCGTTGTCTGACCTTCAAAATTTTTGTTTAATCTTTTTTGTATTTTTTTTAATCATGAAAATTGTTTAATGCTCATCGTTCGTATTTGTTTATATGCTTACTGATGCACCATGGTCGAATATGCTTTTCGTGTGAATGTAAGTAAAATGAGCTTTAGAATAAATTATTTTTATTTCCTGACTAGAAATACAATTTAAGAGCATCAATCGATCAATGTTATCAAAAATGTGTCCGCAATAACCAACCGAAAAAACTTTTTCAGCCATAATGCAAGAGCAAGCATGTAAACAAAACGTAGCCATCTTGGAAATTGCATTTCGCGCTCTGCCAAATAGCGATAGTAATGTTTCGTTTTATTACATCATATTTTACCTATTTTTGTCAAGAAGAGTAAATATAAGAGTTTTATTAAATAATGACGTGTTTTAAAATAGTGTCGAATGGCATTTCTCACGTTTTCATTAAAGTTAATATTAACTAAATTCTCTTCAATCATCCCCCCCCCCAAAAAATACAATCTATTTGTGTGAACATGTCCGTGTATGCGTTTATCCGTGCGTTTACTGCACTAGCCGTAATCATCCCACAGTTTGTGCCGCTCCAATGATATTGTTTGATCTCACTCAGTGCTGTAACAAATACTCTCATGCCAAGTAAGAGCCATGAACACAATTTATGAATAAGTAACAAATTTATTTGCTCCCAACTTAGAATGACACCCTAAACCTACTCCCTAATTCTCAGTAGCCCCTTACATCTACAGTGGCGTCCTGCCTGGTTCTTCCTGTTCACCGGGTCTTTTCACTGGTCATCGGTGGGTCACCCAATCACTTAGCCATTTAAGATCTCAACCTGAGATAACTGTCAGACAGAGAATTATCATGGCGACAATCTATGAACATACCCGCATGGGTCCAGCCTTTTATGAGACACACAATTCACCTCAAAGGTAAATATACTTCTGGGATGGCCCAAATCAAACCAAAGATATTTTAACTTTATCTTGTGTGCCCCCTCCCCCTTTCGTCCGGGTCGAGCATTTAACATTTGCAACGTCCGTCATTCATACACATTACTAAAGAAAATGCAGCCTACTGCATTTTCATATTCGAATTTAAATAAGATATTTGGTGATTTTTATTTAACGACCCGTTGGCTGCAGAATTACCCGAATTATCTGCCCTGGACTGGCGAACGTTAGAGAATGCGCTCTCCTTTCCCATAAATAGGCACAAGGTCGATTTTTAATGTGACCGGTTGGCCATTTTTGTATGACTATCACAAACCCTTAGGCTGTCTTCGTCATGTGCCTCTTTTGGTAGCAGTTGCATAGACCCACTTAACAGTCCAATAAAATGTAAGTGACATTTATTTATCCATTGTGCATGCATATTCTTTATCTCCGACCCCAGCAACATGTGCTCATATTCATTCTAATTGGGACTGTAACATCCTTGTCTTCTTCTAACATTCGTGGGTGTTATCTACGATAACACAACACACAAAATGGCGACTTCGGGTTCGGGAAAAATATACACGAACACGTGTCGATAAAAACGTAAATGCTGTGATATAAAATATCCCTTTGCTTTATAGACCCAATAGTAATTTGTTTATATTTATGATTTTCAATTTTTTTTATTGTATTTGGCGTCACGTCATTTAATTCTTAGAAAAAGACAGAAATTACAAAGGACGATAACTCAATTCGAATACTCCTGCATTTTCACATCACATCTACCTATTGATTTCTTCATCCTTGTGTGCAAGATATTTCGAGACAGACTCCGGCTCTTCTTATAGTGCAGACTCCTGCTCTTCTTATAGTGCAGACTCCGGCTCTTCTTATAGTGCAGACTCCGGCTCTTCTTATAGTGCAGACTCCTGCTCTTCTTATAGTTCAGACTCCGGCTCTTCTTATAGTGCAGACTCCGGCTCTTCTTATAGTGCAGACTCCTGCTCTTCTTATAGTGCAGACTCCGGCTCTTCTTATAGTGCAGACTCCTGCTCTTCTTATAGTGCACACCTCGGCTCTTCTTATAGTGCAGACTCCTGCTCTTCTTATAGTGCAGACTCCGGCTCTTCTTATAGTGCAGACTCCTGCTCTTCTTATAGTGCAGACTCCTGCTCTTCTTATAGTGCAGACTCCTGCTCTTCTTATAGTGCAGACTCCGGCTCTTCTTATAGTGCAGACTCCTGCTCTTCTTATAGTGCACACCTCGGCTCTTCTTATAGTGCAGACTCCTGCTCTTCTTATAGTGCAGACTCCGGCTCTTCTTATAGTGCAGACTCCTGCTCTTCTTATAGTGCACACCTCGGCTCTTCTTATAGTGCAGACTCCTGCTCTTCTTATAGTGCAGACTGCTGCTCTTCTTATAGTGCAGACTCCTGCTCTTCTTATAGTGCAGACTCCGGCTCTTCTTATAGTGCAGACTCCTGCTCTTCTTATAGTGCACACCTCGGCTCTTCTTATAGTGCAGACTCCTGCTCTTCTTATAGTGCAGACTCCGGCTCTTCTTATAGTGCAGACTCCTGCTCTTCTTATAGTGCAGACTCCTGCTCTTCTTATAGTGCAGACTCCGGCTCTTCTTATAGTGCAGACTCCTGCTCTTCTTATAGTGCACACCTCGGCTCTTCTTATAGTGCAGACTCCTGCTCTTCTTATAGTGCAGACTCCGGCTCTTCTTATAGTGCAGACTCCTGCTCTTCTTATAGTGCACACCTCGGCTCTTCTTATAGTGCAGACTCCTGCTCTTCTTATAGTGCAGACTGCTGCTCTTCTTATAGTGCAGACTCCTGCTCTTCTTATAGTGCAGACTCCGGCTCTTCTTATAGTGCAGACTCCTGCTCTTCTTATAGTGCACACCTCGGCTCTTCTTATAGTGCAGACTCCTGCTCTTCTTATAGTGCAGACTCCGGCTCTTCTTATAGTGCAGACTCCTGCTCTTCTTATAGTGCACACCTCGGCTCTTCTTATAGTGCAGACTCCTGCTCTTCTTATAGTGCAGACTCCGGCTCTTCTTATAGTGCAGACTCCTGCTCTTCTTATAGTGCAGACTCCTGCTCTTCTTATAGTGCAGACTCCGGCTCTTCTTATAGTGCAGACTCCGGCTCTTCTTATAGTGCAGACTCCTGCTCTTCTTATAGTGCACACCTCGGCTCTTCTTATAGTGCAGACTCCTGCTCTTATTATAGTGCAGACTCCGGCTCTTCTTATAGTGCAGACTCCTGCTCTTCTTATAGTGCACACCTCGGCTCTTCTTATAGTGCAGACTCCTGCTCTTCTTATAGTGCAGACTCCGGCTCTTCTTATAGTGCAGACTCCTGCTCTTCTTATAGTGCACACCTCGGCTCTTCTTATAGTGCAGACTCCGGCTCTTCTTATAGTGCAGACTCCTGCTCTTCTTATAGTGCAGACTCCTGCTCTTCTTATAGTGCACACCTCGGCTCTTCTTATAGTGCAGACTCCTGCTCTTCTTATAGTGCAGACTCCGGCTCTTCTTATAGTGCAGACTCCTGCTCTTCTTATAGTGCACACCTCGGCTCTTCTTATAGTGCAGACTCCTGCTCTTCTTATAGTGCAGACTCCTGCTCTTCTTATAGTGCAGACTCCTGCTCTTCTTATAGTGCAGACTCCTGCTCTTCTTATAGTGCACACCTCGGCTCTTCTTATAGTGCAGACTCCTGCTCTTCTTATAGTGCAGACTCCGGCTCTTCTTATAGTGCAGACTCCTGCTCTTCTTATAGTGCAGACTCCGGCTCTTCTTATAGTGCAGACTCCGGCTCTTCTTATAGTGCAGACTCCGGCTCTTCTTATAGTGCAGACTCCTGCTCTTCTTATAGTGCAGACTCCTGCTCTTCTTATAGTGCACACCTCGGCTCTTCTTATAGTGCAGACTCCTGCTCTTCTTATAGTGCAGACTCCGGCTCTTCTTATAGTGCAGACTCCTGCTCTTCTTATAGTGCAGACTCCGGCTCTTCTTATAGTGCAGACTCCGGCTCTTCTTATAGTGCAGACTCCGGCTCTTCTTATAGTGAAGACTCCGGCTCTTCTTATAGTGCAGACTCCGGCTCTTCTTATAGTGCAGACTCCGGCTCTTCTTATAGAGCAGACTCCTGCTCTTCTTATAGTGCAGACTCCGGCTCTTCTTATAGTGCAGACTCCTGCTCTTCTTATAGTGCAGACTCCTGCTCTTCTTATAGTGCAGACTCCTGCTCTTCTTATAGTGCAGACTCCGGCTCTTCTTATAGTGCAGACTCCGGCTCTTCTTATAGTGCAGACTCCGGCTCTTCTTATAGTGCAGACTCCGGCTCTTCTTATAGTGCAGACTCCTGCTCTTCTTATAGTGCAGACTCCGGCTCTTCTTATAGTGCAGACTCCTGCTCTTCTTATAGTGCAGACTCCTGCTCTTCTTATAGTGCAGACTCCGGCTCTTCTTATAGTGCAGACTCCGGCTCTTCTTATAGTGCAGACTCCGGCTCTTCTTATAGTGCAGACTCCTGCTCTTCTTATAGTGCAGACTCCTGCTCTTCTTATAGTGCAGACTCCGGCTCTTCTTATAGTGCAGACTCCTGCTCTTCTTATAGTGCACACCTCGGCTCTTCTTATAGTGCAGACTCCTGCTCTTCTTATAGTGCAGACTCCGGCTCTTCTTATAGTGCAGACTCCGGCTCTTCTTATAGTGCAGACTCCGGCTCTTCTTATAGTGCAGACTCCGGCTCTTCTTATAGTGCAGACTCCTGCTCTTCTTATAGTGCACACCTCGGCTCTTCTTATAGTGCAGACTCCTGCTCTTCTTATAGTGCAGACTCCGGCTCTTCTTATAGTGCAGACTCCGGCTCTTCTTATAGTGCAGACTCCGGCTCTTCTTATAGTGCAGACTCCGGCTCTTCTTATAGTGCAGACTCCTGCTCTTCTTATAGTGCAGACTCCGGCTCTTCTTATAGTGCAGACTCCTGCTCTTCTTATAGTGCAGACTCCGGCTCTTCTTATAGTGCAGACTCCGGCTCTTTTTATAGTCCATCTACACGTTGTGGTTTAGTTTGTGTCTTTTATGTCAATAGATTCAGCAAAGGTCATATTTAAATTACAATTGGAATGTTCATAGGTGAAAAGTGCTCCACACACACACACATATATATATATTTATATTTTAATAATAATTAGACTCAAATAAAATAATAATCGTAATATTAATAAAATAACAGACTTAGCATATGATTTTCGATGAACCCTCTCCACTTAAGAAGGAAAATAAATAATAAATATATAATATAAAAAAATGTTAGCATTACACATTTAGTATATAGATTCACAGTACACCCCCACAAAAAAGAAATAATTGAAATAAATGTAACAAACGCCATTTCATCACTTAAATAAAATGAAGAAATTTTAATTTAATTTTAGTTCATTTGCTGAAGGCCACATTGATATTTACTGCGGTATAACCATAAAACAACATTACCGGTCCACACGGATTTCAGGAGATTTGAAACACCTACTATTTGATAAAGAGGTCTCTCCTTGAAATATAGTATGGAACGTGATCACATAATATTGGATCACTGTGTAGAAGTCTTGACTAATCAAGTTAAATTTACTATATAAAACATCACTGACATATTTCCATTTCTTGCATTGTGATACTTCTAATACTCCTTTCAATATATATTTAGATCTATATACTAGCAAATATATTGAATCGTGTTTTTTTGGTTTACAGTAAACCAGAAACGAACCAGAGAACGTTAAAGCTCCTTACGTCTACAGTGGCGGTCTGCCTTGTTTGGGGTGAATTATGTTAAAAAAATGTTTAAAAAACGCGTCAAAAACGGACAAGAACGACAAACCTCAACAACAGATGTAGGGAATGAAAGCAGGCAGTATTCTTTTTCTTATCACCCACATGTGTATATATAAATACTTCGTTTTTTCCTGAAACATGTATCTTGAAAAAGTCTGAATAAATTGTTTCTTAGGAAAAATATCGATCTTTTCACACCTGCCTCCATGTTGACTTTCATGTGTCCCATATACAGATATCGTTGTTTTATCCTTGTGTTTCATTTTAATTTGAGTAAAAAGGGGGGGGGGGCGTAAGCCTAAGTCCGAGCGTGATTGCCAGTCGGATTAGGGGCAGCTTTTTATTTATTATTATTATTATTATTATTATTATTATTATTATTATTATTATTATTATTATTATTATTATTATTATTATCTTTTAAGCCTGAAATTAGCAAACATCTACGCAAGAAATCGGGCGCCATTTTGGAAGATGACTTTAACGATAGATTAAAAGTGGCGATAACAAATTCATAGATAATAAATCTTTCAATCAGTATTGACATTTGAAACGTATATAGGTAGATAGAAAAGTATTTTTGCGTTTGGTAACAGTTATTTATTATATATTTGTTGTTTTTCACCTCTGTTTTCATTAACTATAATGCATTTTATTACAAATATCTTTATCCTTGTGTTCCATTTTAATTTTTATCTTTCTATCTATCTATCTATCTATCTATCTATCTATCTATCTATCTATCTCTCTCTCTCTCTCTCTCTCTCTATATATATATATATATATATATATATATATATATATGCACACATACACACACAATGTTATCGATCAACAGCTATTAGAAACTGATTCTGGTTATTCCCAAATATGATCTGAGGTTAGAATCAAATTTTAAATCTGCCTGATGAGATCGCAGTTTATAACAGCTGTTAATCGATAACATCGACATGCCAGTGTCGCAGATTTTGTACATGTCTGTATAAATAAAAACAACTATATCTCTCTCTCTCTCTCTCTCTCTCTCTCTCTCTCTCTATATATATATATATATATATATATATATATATATATATATATATATATATATATATATTTAAATTTTTACTTCGAAGATAGTTTATTCAGTGAAGACCGGGATTAGGCCAATAAAAATAAGCTCGATTATATTCGTTTACAGGGGGCAAAGCATTTATATGTGATTTTTTGAAGGTTTACCAAAACATTCTGTTCAGGAGATCATTCATCACCACAAAAGACTTTTTCTTTCAAAGTTTATTTATTTATCATATATATCAAATTAAAGAGTTTCTTCCTACACGTGTTTCACTACCATATATATATATATATATACATATATATATATATATATATATATATATATATATATATATATATATATATATATATATATATATATATATATATATATTGCAACCTCTTGTAACCGAATTACTTGGGCCTTAATGAGTTGACTTCTCCACCATTCAACAAATTTTTAAAAGTTTTACGCCAATTTTCCCTTAATTTTGAACCTGCTGCTACAATTTTCATGACGTCTTCAACGGTGAACTTTTTAATATATTTTCAACTTCTTCTCTTTGCATTGGACATTTTCTATACTTTCTATATTTGTATTTATCTTATAATATATTGATATTTTTTCAAATTATGACTTTTGGTAATTTCCCATACCAACTTATCCCTCTGATTATAAGATTTCATTCTTTGAAAAGCCATGGCTTAAGGAAGGAAAAGTAAATCTCTTTTATTTGAAACATCTTGTTTTGAACAACTGAGGACGTGATAGATATTGCATTTTTACAATCTTTATTCTCATCTTTTACTTCTCTCTCTCTCTCTCTCTCTCTCTCTCTCTCTCTCTCTCTCTCTCTCTCTATATATATATATATATATATATATATATATATATATATATATATGCAAAATAAAAATGGAATTGAGGATAAGCGAATCAACAAACTAACAAAAATAGAAACTCAAACACATATAAAAGCTCTACCAAGATATTTCAGTTGCTAGAAAGCAACCATCCTCGGTTGGAAGTAAGAACTTTAATGAACAGAAATTTAAATTATACAAGACGCGTTGGGGAATAAAACGTAAACAAACAAGCCAGGAACAGTAGAAAGAAAGAAAGAAAAGATGTGTATCAGCATTTGATGTAACTGTCAAAAACAGGCAACGACGCAGCTGGTTTAAATACAAGTAAGGAAGGAAAGAAGGAGAAATAAACGTGAACATAGTAGGAATGCAAAAACAAATTGAGGCATGCGTAGAAAACATTGGGGAAGACGGGGGAGAGGAGATGGGAAAGGTGGAAGAGGAAGTCAAAGGAATGGTTTATTAACCATCGTTGTATCGAACTAAGTTCTGTTCAAATAAAATGTTTTTTTGCAATGACGGTATTAATTTTAAAGAACCCGGGTCTTTGAACAATTCCATTCTTGTGCCGCTGGATAAGACAAGACTCAATAAAACGACGGAGTTAAACATCGTGTATATATTTTATCGAACTGGCCATACGTGTGTTGAAATGATGACTGTAAGAAATCATGTGGGCACACAACGCGTTGTATGAGATGATTGTTGATTTGTGTGTGTAAGTTCAGACAGTTAAATTGAACTTTCGTTCTTTCCTTCTCACAAATAGCTAGGCATATTGAGTTTTTTTTTTCTGACAGGCTTTTGGTTGCAACTGGCCTCTATCGAATCTTTTTATAAAAACTATCGGGATCCTGGAGACTTGTTGACTTTTGTTGAATAAGTATATTTTATTCTGCGGACGTACTTGTAAACAGGTCACGTGATTGGTTATTTTTATAATTTCGTCTTTTTCTTTTCGGGGCCCGTTTTTTTGTACAAAAATATGATAACCGTTTTCGATGTAATTTTGAAGTTTGTTTTATTTGTTTGTGTTCACGTTATTCATTCATAAATATAGGATTTCAAAATGTGTTTATCCTATTGTGTTTATCCAATAGTTTATCCTATTGATAAACTATTGCTAAACTATTGATAAACTATTGCTAAACTATTGATAAACTATTGATAAACTATTGATAAACTATTGATGAACTATTGATAAACTATTGATAAACTATTGATAAACTATTGATAAACTATTGATAAACTATTGATAAACCTACAGACGTTTACTGAAACTGCTTAGAAATGTATACAATCTGTTACTAGTTATTTATCTACCTCCCACAGCGGTAAGATGTGACACAAGGTCGGAAAGTGGGATTTGATAAACCAGAGCACGAGAAGGTGAGCACTCTGGCCATTAAAAATTGCCTGGGCAGGCGATTAGCAATAAACTAACCCCTTCTGAAAGGGTGAGAAGGCAAAGCCTGGGAGGGTGGACCTCCTAGAACTGCACAGGACTGACCCATAGACCAGTGTAAATCAAGCCCCGAAGGCCAAGACAATACCAGTTTATGGGGTGTAGTATCCATCGGAACAGATACTACACTTTGATCTTCGTATGAATCAACACAGAACAACTTTGTTGACTGGTTTGAGTCTGTTGTCGGCATTTTTGCAGGAGGGACCACATAATGGTTGCCAAGATCCTGTCGGATTTTTCGTGGATGTTAACGAAAAACCGCTCTAAACAAAGGTCATGTTATCTAGGACAATTATTATAAAAAAACTATAACAAGAGAGAAGGAATGGAAGGATACAAGATGTTCGTAAAAGTTAAAATAAAGTTTTATTTACAAAAAAGGTAGCTTGGACTGCTTTTTTTTCCAAAGCTGGAATAAATAAATTATTCCTGGATAACATACAAAAAAAATAAAAATTAAAAAAATACAACATCAGGATTTCTGAACATTAAAGTTAGATACAACAAAAATTGACACAATCTAAGCAAAGGAATAAATCCTTTTAAAACATGAACTTACTATAAAGTCAGTATTCTTACAAATCAATCAAAAGGTCTCTTTTTTTCATTTACACCAAAGTTACAACCAAAAGTAATAAAATTAACAAACCGTGCTGAAGGCCGAACATAATTTCCACGATAAAAATAACTCTTTTTTTTTTTATCAAACGTCTGTCACAAAGTTCTTTTTTTCTTCTTTTTCTTCAATAATTTTCTTTTAGCAAATCCAACGTAAGATATACGTCCCAAGAACAGTACAAATTTCAAATAAACATAATACTTGCGATTTTCATCGTTTGTCCTGAATAGCATCACGCGCGAATGTAAGGAACCAACTTTCAAAGCTATATCCTTCAAATCGATCTGTGTTGCAAAGACGATCACTCTCTATGATTCTTAATCTCTGATTAGAATCTTCTCGACAGCAAAGTATTTCAGTTCACGGGAGCCAAGCTCTTCAACATAGGCAATTTCGTGCATGGAGTTCTTCTTATCTCGTTCAAATTCTCCATTTCTTCATTTCAAGTCTCTGACTTGAAACTTCTTCCCAAGGATAATATTCTTGCCCGAAGGGAAAATATTTCATACATAAAGGCAATTCTAGCCACGAGATCCTCTATCTCTTAAATTTCTTCAAGTAGAAATTCTTCACAAATTTAACGTCCCCCATGTGGACGGAGAAACAGTTTTACAGGTGTTGACTTCCTGAGGTCCAAATCTGTTCTGACTAAATTTCGCGCCGATATCAACTCCAGACACAACCAATGCATCATTGCTAAAAATAGAAATCACGTGACACAACATGGCGTGAAGTCAACCCAACTCCCACGCAAAATAATCCATGTGACCTTCGACTTGGCACGTAAGCCAAACTGACAGCCCCCACCCCCAAACGGTCACAAACAAAGGGACATAACCCATGATTTATTAAAAAATACACCAAAATTTCCACAATCCCTAAGTGAAAGTGGTATTATGGAATCGACTGGATTCGAACTTGGCACACCCAGGTCGTCAGTCCGTGTCGTTAACCACCGTCACCTCCTGTTACTAGTTACTTGAATTTATTGACCATTGCCGTAACTTTTTTTGTCGCTTTTAACAGAATTGATTATTGGTGATACTTCATTTTTTTTCTGCCCGTTGATTTATGCTTTTGCTTTGCATAATTCAAATTTCATTGCTCTACTCATTGTAAGCGTGCTTACTCCTTCAAAAAAAAATTTCTTATCAAATGTCAGGTTCCTAGGTCTAATAACCCAAAAGAAGTCAGCAGATAGACAGTCACACATCTCTCATGTTAACATAGATTTATTGCAACTGCTTTAAACATAACATCCTTCAAACCAATGGAGGAGAAAAAAAAAGCGTACAATGTTCTTTGACCAGACATTATTTTTATGAATCTTATTTTTAGCGGCTCTGTGTCCCTTTTTTTAGACCCCTGAAAATCTCTTCTTTCCGGCCAATATTATTGACCCCCCCCCCCCTCCTCCTCCATTTTGACAGCTTCCGTCTAAAGCGATTTTAGACTGTTTCATTTGAAAGGTATTAATGGCTATTAAGGTCAACGGAAGCGAGCTCTTGACTCGGCCGGAATGAAAAGGACCGACTGAAGAGTAAATGGGGAAAAAAGCAAAGAGTTAATCCCGTCAATCAACTTTCTTCTCTTTCCACCCCCTTCCAATAACCCTAACCCTAAACCCCTTTCAATAACCTGTTCCACTTTAGGAATAAATACGAGAGGTTTCTTCCACTTTGTAAGTTGTGGTAGAATTATTCTATGTGTGCATTTTTCATCATTCAAAAAATTTGTGTGTCTGAATAGTTTCTCCGTGTATTCGGTGTTTGTATGTGTGTGTGCGAGTGGTGTGTGTGTGAATTTAAGCAGTGTTTGTGTATGTGCGCACGAATGAGTATAGTACACGCGTGTGTATAACGTGTACGCATGTGCAAGTGTTTGTAGTGGCTATATGCATATATCTACACATGTTTGTAGTGTGTCTATGTGTTTGTAATGTGTGTGTGTGTGTGTGTATGTGTCCGCAGGTATTTGTAGTGCGTGCGTGTGTCCAAGAACGTGTAGTGCATATGTTTAAGTGTTTCAGTGCATGTGTGCGTGTCTGTGCACATGTCTGTAGTGTATATGTACGTGTATATACAAGTGTTTGTAGTGGGTGTGTGTATGTGCAAGTGTATTTAGTGTATGTGTGCGTGTCTATACCAGTGTCTGTAGTGTATGTCTGTAGTGTGTGTGCGTGTCTATGCAAGTGTCTGTAGTATATGTTCGTGTCTATACAAGGTTTTGTAGTGTGTGTGCAAGTGTCTGTTGTGTGTGTGCGTGTGTGTGCAAGTGTCTGTATTGTGTGTGTATGTCTATACATGTGTTTCTAGTATGTGTGTGTCTGTGCAAGTGTCTATAGTGTGTGTGTGCAGTTTGTAATGTGTATGCGTGTCTGTGCAAGTGTCTGTAGTGTGTGTATGCTTGTTTGTGCAAGTGTTCATAGCGAATGTTTGCATTGTGTGTGCAAAGTTTCCTGTGAATGTGCATTTGTGTATCCATGTGGAGAAGTGTTCATTCACAAACGTGTATGTGCATGACCTCACGTATAATCATTTGCAGGTGGATAACCTTTACCTTAAAATTAACTCAGCGATCAATCAATGTCTACTTTGTAGACAAAGCTCCAGTAAGATCTTTTTAAAGACTTATTTTTCTCAGCTTTATTTTTTATTCAATACATCAACCTTCTAAATGCAAAACTTGCAGAGAGAAAGTAATATAAATATATATATATATATATATATATATATATATATATATATATATATATATATATATGTACATATATATGATTATATACATATATGATTATATATATATATATGATTATATATATATGATATATATATATGATATATATATATATATGATTATATATATATATATGATATAAATATATATATATATGATTATATATATATGATATAAATATATATATATGATTATATATATATATGATATAAATATATATATATATATATGATTATATATATATATACATATATATGATTATATATATATATATATATGATTATATATATATGTGATTATATATATATATAGATATATATGATTAGATATATATACATATATATCATTATATATATACATATATATCATTATATATATATACATATATATCATTATATATATATACATATATATCATAATATATATATATATATGATTATATATATAGATATATATGATTATATATATATACATATATATCATTATATATATACATATATATCATTATATATATATATGTATATGATATATATATAAATATATACACATATGATTATATATATATACAAATATATATATATACATATATATGTATATGATATATATATAAATATATATATACATATGATAATATATATATACAAATATATATATATACACATATATATATTATATATATATACTAGCGGGGCTACCCGGCGTTGCTCGGGGTCATAAAAACATAATTGAAGAAAAATTGTGTGTGTAACATCTTTATATTAAAACTTCTATTTCTCTCCTTCTCTCTCTATAGCTGTCTCTTTATCTTTCTACTTTTCTCTACCCTGGTCGCTACTTTTAAATTTTGCCTTTTGCGAAAGCTGTTTCTTCCCCACCATTTCATCCTACGTTTCACAGGGCAATAGTATGACTTATTTCTATAAAAAGTACCACCACTGTCTGCGCCTTCTATATAGGTACTTATAACCGCCCCGGTGTTCATACTATATATTTTGAATCCCCTCATGATATCCTTCATCATTTTCACTCCCCTCGTTGTATTCATCATTTTCGATCTCCTCATACTATCAATCATTTTCAATCCCCTCATAATATTCTTCATCATTTTCAATCTCCTCATACTATTAATCATTTTCAATCCCCTCATAATATTCTTCATCATTTTCAATCCTTTCGTAATATTCCTCATCATTTTCAATCCGCTCATGATATTCTTAATAATTTTAAGTCCACTCATGATATTCTTCATTTTTTCAATCCTCTCATGATATTCTTCATTATTTTCAATCCCCTCATGATATTCTTCATCATTTTCGATCCCCTCATGATATTCTTCTCATTTTCAATCCCCTCATGATATTATTCATCATTTTCAATCCTCTCATGGTATTCTTCATCATTTCCAATCTTGTCAGTCTATTCTTCATAATTTTCAATCCTCTCATGACATTCTTCATCATTTCCAATCCTGTCAGTCTATTCTTCATCATTTTGATTCCTCTCATGACATTCTTCATTATTTTCAATCCTCTCATGACATTCTTCATCATTTTCAATCCCCTCATGATAGTCTTCATCATTTTCAATCCTCTCATGATAGTCTTCATCATTTTCAATCCTCTCATGATAGTCTTCATCATTTTCAATCCTCTCATGAGAGTCTTTATCATAGCTCTATCTAGGATATTGAGCACTTTTCTCCCGGACAACGCCGAGTACTTTGAAAATCAAGGAGGCCTCATGAGCACTACTGAAATCCCTTAGGTATCCTCTCTCCTTCTGATCTGCGAAATAGTCCAAAGGGGAACAAAGATGGCGTTAAAATATTTTCCAAACCTATCACTACAGTAGCTCTATCTAGGACATTGCGCACTTTTCTCCCGGACAACGCCGAGTACTTTAATAATAAAGGAGGCCTCCTGAGGACTACTGAAATCACTTAGGTATCCTCTCTCCTAATGATCTGCAAAATAATCCAAAGGGGAACGAATATGGCGTTAAAATATTATCCAAACCTATCACTACAGTAGCTCTATCTAGGATATTGAGCACTTTTCTCCCGGACAACGCCGAGTATTTCAAAATCAAAGAGGCCTCCTGAGCACTACTGAAATAACTCTTATCGATTCCCCATCCTTTTCAGCGTAGATGCTGTTAAAATATTATCCAAACCTATCACTACAGTAGCTCTATCTAGGACATTGAGCACTTTTTTCCCGGACAACGCCGAGTACTTTGAAAATCAAGGAGGCCTCCTGGGGACTACTGAAATCAGTTAGGTATCCTCCCTTCTTTTTCATCTGCAAAATTGTCCAAAGGGGAACGAAGATGGCGTTAAAATATTTTCCAAAACCTATCACTACAGTAGCTCTATCTAGGATATTGAGCACTTTTCTCCCGGACAACGCCAGGTACTTTGAAAATCGAGGAGGCTTAATGAGCACTCCTGAAATCACTTAGGTATCCTCTCTCCTTCTGATCTGCGAAATAGTCCAAAGGGGAACGAAGATGGCGTTTAAATATTTTCCAAACCTATCACTACAGTAGCTCTATCTAGGACATTGAGCACTTTTCTCCCGGACAACGCCGAGTACTTTGATAATCAAGGAGGCCCCCTGGGGACTACGGGAATCACTTAGGTATCCTCTCTCTTTGTGATCTGCGAAATAGTCCAAAGGGGAACGAAGATGGCGTTAAAATATTTTCCAAACCTATCACTACAGTAACTCTATCTAGGATATTGAGCACTTTTCTCCCGGACAACACCGAGTATTTAAAAATCAAAGAGGCCACATGAGCACTACTGAAATAACTCTTATCGATTACCCCATACTTTTAAGCGTAGATGATGTTAAAATATTATCCAAACCTATCACTACAGTAGCTCTATCTAGGACATTGAGCACTTTTTTCCCGGACAACGCCGAGTACTTTGAAAATCAAAGAGGCCTCCTGGGGACTACTGAAATCAGTTAGGTATCCTCCCTCCTTTTCATCTGCAAAATTGTCCAAAGGGGAACGAAGATGGCGTTAAAATATTTTCTAAACCTATCACTACAGTAGCTCTATCTAGGATATTGAGCACTTTTCTCCCGGACAACGCCGAGTACTGTGAAAATCGAGGAAGCTTTATGAGCACTCCTGAAATCCCTTAGGTATTCTCTCTCCTTCTGATCTGCGAAATAGTCCAAAGGGGCACGAAGATGGCGTTAAAATATTTTCCAAACCTATCACTACAGTAGCTCTATCTAGGACATTGAGCACTTTTCTCCCGGAAAACGCCGAGTACATTGATAATCAAGGAGGCCTCCTGGTGGCTACTGAAATCACTTAGGTATCCTCCCTCCTTTTCATCTGCAAAATTGTCCAAAGGGTAACGAAGATGGCGTTAAAATATTTTCCAAAACCTATCACTACAGTAGCTCTATCTAGGATATTGAGCACTTTTTTCCCGGACAACGCCGAGTACTTTGAAAATCGCGGAGGCCTAATGAGCACTCCTGAAATCACTTAGGTATCCTCTCTCCTTCTGATCTGCGAAATAGTCCAAAGGGGAACAAAGATGGCGTTAAAATATTTTCCAAACCTATCACTACAGTAGCTCTATCTAGGACATTGCGCACTTTTCTCCCGGACAACGCCGAGTACTTTAATAATAAAGGAGGCCTCATGAGGACTACTGAAATCACTTAGGTATCCTCTCTCCTAATGATCTGCAAAATAGTCCAAAGGGGAACGAATATGGCGTTAAAATATTATCCAAACCTATCACTACAGTAGCTCTATCTAGGATATTGAGCACTTTTCTCCCGGACAACGCCGAGTATTTCAAAATCAAAGAGGCCTCCTGAGCACTACTGAAATAACTCTTATCGATTCCCCATCCTTTTCGGCGTAGATGCTGTTAAAATATTATCCAAACCTATCACTACAGTAGCTCTATCTAGGACATTGAGCACTTTTTTCCCGGACAACGCCGAGTACTTTGAAAATCAAGGAGGCCTCCTGGGGACTACTGAAATCACTTAGGTATCCTCCCTTCTTTTTCATCTGCAAAATTGTCCAAAGGGGAACGAAGATGGCGTTAAAATATTTTCCAAAACCTATCACTACAGTAGCTCTATCTAGGATATTGAGCACTTTTCTCCCGGACAACGCCAGGTACTTTGAAAATCGAGGAGGCTTAATGAGCACTCCTGAAATCACTTAGGTATCCTCTCTCCTTCTGATCTGCGAAATAGTCCAAAGGGGAACGAAGATGGCGTTAAAATATTTTCCAAACCTATCACTACAGTAGCTCTATCTAGGACATTGAGCACTTTTCTCCCGGACAACGCCGAGTACTTTGATAATCAAGGAGGCCCCCTGGGGACTACGGAAATCACTTAGGTATCCTCTCTCTTTGTGATCTGCGAAATAGTCCAAAGGGGA
>OY744525.1:14605449-14632949 GCA_963556195.1 Sepiola atlantica | reverse complement strand
TTTGAGTACTTTTGTTACCTTGGTGATTCCATTTGAAAACAGGATGGAGCAGGTGCTAGTGTGATTGAAAGAATTAGGAGTAGATGGAGTAAGTTAAAAGAACTTCTGCCATTACTAACCAGCAGAGCATTACCAGTTGACGAAGCAAAGAATCTATCTGGCATATGTATGCAGTGTGATGATATATGGAAGTGAAACTTTGCCATTGAGGGTTGAAGAGATGTGTTGCATGGAGAAAAATGACAAAAGAATGATACGATGGACGTGTAATGTGAATCTTAAAGACAAGCTTAGTTCTGATGACCTCAGAGGAAGATTACATCTAGAAAGTATAGGGAGATTTTGCAGAACAAGAGACTTTGATAGTATTGTTGGATAATGGCCCTATGGGAATAGACGTATCTGTTGGAAATCGTTGGTTTGACTTGCGCAAATTAACGCGGAGTGGTACAGAATAGGGCCTGTTCTCACAGTCAGAAATCACAGACGTGACAAGTTCACCGTGCGACGAGATCCCAAATCAAGGGTCAGTGTGCACCTGCTAGGGGCTCTGTGACGTCACAGGCCTTTGCGTGGGAAACAGGGATCTGTGACGTCACTCATTCTTCGTGAGAAGCGAGTTTTAGTCAATCTAGGTTTTGGAGACGAACCGATGAGACGTGATTTTTAGCATGTAGTCTACAACCGATTATGGGAAATATTTCCCTAAGAAAATACAGGCGAAAGATCTCTTCCCCCCCTCCACGAGTGATTAAGGACTTAATTGTTAAATAATTACGAAAGCAGTAATTTTCTTCCTCTCTCGACGTTTGGTGAATATCTCCAAAGCCGATAAATAACTAACGCCTGTAATAAAAAGAATTGAAAGTTAAGAGGATTGTTTGTCTTCGGAGTCCGTCATTAAGTTTTGTTGTAGCGGCGATGTTCACGGCAGTACATAAGAGAAGAAGGAAGAAAACCACTGGACGACACGTCCCTCCACGCAACGAGGAAAGAAGAGAGGGTACGAGAAATTTATAGGTATGCAAACAATATATGAAATATGTGATTTATGATGTTTTAAAAATGACGAGTGATTAAACGAGAACTGTTTCGGCCCGGGACGGGAACTGCCGCGGCCCTTTCAGGGACTAGTATGCGAAATGAGAAAAGCCGCGGCCCTAAGTAGAGGGTTATGCAACAGTATGACCACATTTAAAGAATGGATGAGAGTTCTTGGGTTAGTAGATGTTGAACAGTTGAGGTAGCAGGTTCAGTTCACAGGAGGAAGTGATGAAAATGGAACCGATGGAAAGAGGGATAAATAAAGACCTGGTAGAGATAGGATTCTTTAGAAGTCAATTTCTTAAAGCCGTCCAATGCATTCCAGTATGTAAAACGGACAACCCGAATATGATAATGGTAAAAAAAGCTTAGCCCCCCTCAGTTAAAATGGTAGACCCCAAACCTTGTGTTGAACATGAAATCAAGAATTATGACCAAATTTCTTCCCTATTTGCTGGCCAAACACACTACAGACAGCATCGACTTCAAGGCTCATACCCTAAGAGAAAAGACACTATAAGAAAATGTAAGTTTACACATTATCTTTTTACCCTAATAGAAAAGACACTATAAGAAAATGTAAGTTTACACATTATCTTTTTACCCTAATAGAAATAACACTATAAGAAAATGTAAGTTTACACATTATCTTTTTACCCTAATAGAAAAGACACTATAAGAAAATGTAAGTTTACACATTATCTTTTTACCCTAATAGAAAAGACACTATAAGAAAATGTAAGTTTACACATTATCTTTTTACCCTAATAGAAAAGACACTATAAGAAAATGTAAGTTTACACATTATCTTTTTACCCTAATAGAAATAACACTATAAGAAAATGTAAGTTTACACATTATCTTTTTACCCTAATAGAAAAGACACTATAAGAAAATGTAAGTTTACACATTATCTTTTTACCCTAATAGAAAAGACACTATAAGAAAATGTAAGTTTACACATTATCTTTTTACCCTAATAGAAAAGACACTATAAGAAAATGTAAGTTTACATGTTATCTTTTTACCCTAATAGAAATAACACTATAAGAAAATGTAAGTTTACACATTATCTTTTTACCCTAATAGAAAAGACACTATAAGAAAATGTAAGTTTACACATTATCTTTTTACCCTAATAGAAAAGACACTATAAGAAAATGTAAGTTTACACATTATCTTTTTACCCTAATTGAAAAGACACTATAAGAAAATGTAAGTTTACACATTATCTTTTTACACAAATAATTTGTGCATTCGTTTTGTTTGGGAACAATGTATTTCTGTATGTCTTACTTGTCGCGTTTCACAGTCTTTCCAGTTTGTCAGAAGTGAAATATTTATAAAATAGGTGTACACGCTCCGTCAAAACTGACCAGGAAGGGGAAAATAGTTATGCTTGGCTAGTGTTTGCACTAATCTATATATATAAAATCGTAACTCTGAGTGTGTGTCCGCCTGATCTTTGTGTCTTATGTTCACCCAAACCGCTGGACAGAATTGCTGTAAAATTGGCATGTGGACTACTGACCTCTAAGAAATATATCACTTCAACGCTGAGGGTCCCTAGGGACCCCCCACCCCCGACTGAAAACTGTTTTTCCTTAAATTCAAATGAAATTTAAACCATAGGTAAATGACCAAAAATGATGTCTATTCCCAAATTTTCAGCAAATTTTGATAATATTAAAATTGGGGGGGGGGGCACAACTCCTCCATTGAAAACTGTTTTTCCTTTGATTCAAATGAAATATATATATATATATATATATATATATATATAGTCATCCACATACAGACTGTTTCGCTGTATCACAGCTTTTCAGTGCGGCTAGACCAGTTAGTTCCTCAAGCCGAGATTGAAACTCAACCATCAGGCTGACAGTCGGCACCTCTTCCCTTGTGCTATCATACAACACTGACTGATTGTAAGTGATATCACAATGTAAACATTGTTAAGTGCCGGGAGCTCAAATTAGTTTTACCCAATGAGCTATGCCTTAAAGCTACTGGCAGTTGGCGATATACTTACAAATAAGCTCTACCTAAGAAGGGAGCTTTCATGTTGTCATCCACACACAGACTGTTTCGCTGTATCACAGCTCTTCAGTGCGGCTAGACCAGTTAGTGCCTCAAGCCGGGATTGAAACTCAACCGTCGAGCTGACAGTCAGCGCCTCTTCCCCTGCACTATCATATGACATTGACTGATTGTAAGTGATATCTATAAGATATATATATATATATATATATATACGTATATATATATATATATATATATATATATATACGTATATATATATATACGTATATATATATATATATACGTATATATATATATATATATATATATATATATATATATAATCAAGGAGAACACCTCTCTGTCTGTGCATGTCTGTCCCTAAAAACGAAAACATACTAGGAAGTGTACTTTCAATATAATTATATTCACATGCACAATTTGCATGTGAACATAATGGAAGTATTTTTGCGTCTCTGGCTGCCCCTTAAAGAAACTAATGACAATTTTCAAACATGTTACACAATGAAATTAATCTATTTATTAGTGTTAGTTTACGAGTATTAACATATATCAGAATAGCTCGGTGAGTAAGATATCTAGCTGACAGCATCAAGGTTGCTGTTAAAGTAAACTCTCCCTACCATGATGTTGCATATGATGCTATCCCACACTCTAACCTGGGCAACACCGGGTAGCTCTGCTAGTGCATATATAAAATAACGTCTAAATAGGTGAACTTAAAAAAAGAAATAAGAAAGGAAAAAATAAAAAAAGGTAAGAAAGAACGTATCAATCTGTATCGAAAGAAGAAAGTTTAAAAAAATTAAAAAAAAATGTGTTATGCAAATGAAATGAAGGATTTTTTTCCAAATACATTTAAGCTATTTGCTTTTTGCTTCCCCTAAACATATATATATATATGCATATACACACATATATACTACATGCATATATATATATATACACATATATATACTACATGCATATATACACATAGATATACTACATTAATATATATACACACATACATATATACACATTTACATATATATATATATATGTATATACACAGACATATACACACATATACAACATGCATATATATATATATATATATATATATATATATAGTAATCAGGGTAAGTTTACATCCAGAGAACCATTATCTGTTTATATAAAAGACATATACACACATACACGCATATCTACTACATGCATATATGCACACACATACATGCATATCTACTACATGCATATATGCACACACATACACGCATATCTACTATATGTATATATATATATGCAGACACATACACGCATATATACTACATGCATATACATATATATATACACACACATATGCTACATATATATATACACGCACATACATGCAACATGCATATATATACGCACACATATGTGCTACATGGTTTCATCCGGCAGTTTTATTTACATGCTAAGTTTAGTGCGACGGGATGGATATATATTTGGATATAAACAAATAAATACACATTGGTTTTTAATATCGAGTGGAGGATGAAACACTATCTTAATAGTTGTGGTGTATCTGTATATTTATTTATTCATCCGGTGCTAGGTTAGATGGTGGGTTAGGGTTAGGGTTAGGGTTAGAGTAGAAAATTCAAAAAATGGTTAATTTAAGTAAGAAGCGAAATTTTCCATTAGAAGTCAAGTTAGAATTAGGACCATGTGGCAAGTTGTGTCGTCACAGACAGGAAGTCCGAAGTGAGACGTGAGGAAGAAGATTTGTGAACTGAAATGATTTGCTCACTTTTTTCAGAGCTCTGTCTTTGTTGGTTCCTCCGGGGAAAATGTAATTTGGGAAAATGTAATTTGGGTAAATGTAATTTGGGAAAATGTAATTTCGCCACTGAGCAAGAATATTGTTGGCGTTTTTTTTTTTAAATTGTTATTCATTATTACATCTACCAAGGAATAGATGAAGACGGTTGCTATCATCACAACGAGAGAAGAAAGTGAGCAATTTGTGTCTCTGATTCTTTTGCAACCGGAATCCGATCGAAAATATAATTTTGCTGTATTCTTCAATTCCCCTTAAATTCCAACATTACTCTTCTGAAGACTTTTGGCTAGGAGCAAAGTGTAGTATCTGTTCTGATGCTACACTTCATCTTTTCTGTCCTCGGTCAGTGAAGGAGAAATCTTTCTAGAGTGAGGACATTTTTATTTTCAGAGAATTATCAACACCGGATTTCATATTTAATCCGATCAACACTTTTTGTTTTGATTACTAATAGCATAAAGAGTCAGGAGCCAACCCTCGCACAGTCCCAAGTCCTCTTCCTGCTACCCAAATCACTGCATACTAATTTAATAAACAGGTTTTTGATGGAACAAATACAGACAGAGTGGCCCTTTTTGGGGAGCTGGAATTTTTCCCCACATTAAAAACCGACCTTTTGCAAGTACATTGGGACTGATAGTTGGCAGCAGATCTTAGCAGACAATTTACTACCAATGGATCCAGTTTTTTAGCTTTTTTTTTGTGATAGCTTTTTTTTTCGAAATAATGTATTCATGAAAAACAAAACAAAATGACTAATAATAAATGACTAATAAGAGGGAATTGGTAAAAAAAGAAACTAGTGGCCAATAGAGAAAAGAAGAAAAAAAAGGAGAAAAATAGGACAATTAAGCGTTGGTGTATAGAAGACCCAGAAGGGTTTTTTGTTTGAAATCCCCAAAGAAAAGTCGACTGGAATTTGTGACATTTGATTATTCGATATTTGTTCCATCAATAAAATACCGATGTTGATGATTCTCTGAAAATAAAATCAACAAATGATTCAGCCGAGAGACATACACACACAATAAAATGCACTAATAATCTTGCAAATGTCAATTGGAATTATACATGAGTTTAGGCTTATTACTAGGTAATATACCGGTACATATTTGTTCCATCAGTGCTTTATATTTAAGTAGTTATTAGTAAGGGTTTTCTGTTGTTTACATTGGCAAGTCACGGCTTTTGTATTTGCAATCTCCTCAGAGCCACTAAACTAGAGTTGAATAGAATAAGGGCATTCAAGAGGTCACATAGACCGAAATATTAACTCGGCAATGTAAATCATAAAACCTATATATATATATATACACACATATATACATATATACTACACACATATATGTATATATGTACATGAATGGATCCCTGAGACATGCCGGCATTGATACTTCAGACTTTTGCCCATCAACAACTACTTTTATAAACCTGTTTATTAAATTAGTATGCAGTGATTTGGGTGGCAGGAAGAGGCCATGTGACTGTGCGAGGGTTAGCTCCTGACTCTTTTTTATGCTATTAGTAATCAAAACAAAAAAGTGTTGATCAGATTAAATATGAAATCCAGTGAAACCGATTGGAAATGAAATTGTTGTTTTTAACAAAACGTCAGACAGAGATATTTTGTTTGGGATCAGAGAATTGGTTCACTGCGGTGCTGCAATTTATTATTATTATTCGTAGAATCAAATTGACATTATTATCGACAGGTAACTATTGCTTAATTCAACAAATTTCGCCAAAAATTGTAAAACAATATTTACTTCATTAACTGTTCACTGTTGTTATCATTGTTATTTATTTGTTATGTTATGTTTAATAAGAAAAAAAAAACGTTAAAAAAACAAACTTTTTAATTAAAACACTTATTTGAATCTTCGTTAAAAAAATAAATATTTATTTCATACAAAATGTTTTGTTTGTTTTGTCCTACTTGTAAATCCAGCCTCATTTGTTTGTTTTTTGGACGCAGGTAAGTCAACGGATTTTTCATTCGGCACTGTCCGGCGTTTAACGTGAACCGCCGGAAAGCACCGACGCCGACACACTTTTAGCGCGGGTCCCAATGTAAAAAGATACCAACGTTTCTATTCTTATTTTTTTAAATTTCTATAATTTTCAAATTATAAATAAAACAAAGTAAACTATTGTATTTCCTTTTTATGAATGTTTTTATGAAGGGCGAACGCAGACCCCAGGATATGTTGAGCTCCTTTTGATCAAATGAAATATACTGTAATTTATAATGAAATATATATATATATATATATATATATATACAGGGTGATTCATAAGTCACTTCACTTAGCTATTTAAAATGATTACCATATGAAGCACAAACATACTATGAACTTTTGATAATTGTCATCTTACTCTCTAATTATTGCTATTTGTAATTTTAAATTTGTTCGTTTATATATTTGTTTCTATATATATTTATTTCATAATCAATCAAATATGCTACAAATAGTCGTAAATTCCTTGCAAAAAAAGAATGGAGCTATGCATGCAGAACGAAGGTGGAAATTTTGAGAATTTGCTGTAATTTTAAACTCCCATAAATGAATTTGTTGAATAAACTTTCTGTTTTGTATTACCGTATTTTTTAACTTCAGAATTTCAAAAATAAATAGCTAAGTGACTTATGAATCACCCTGTATATATATATATATATATATATATATAATCAAGGAGAACACCTCTCTGTCTGTGTATGTCTGTCCCTAGAAACGAATACATACTAGGAAGTGTACTTTCAATATAATTATATTCACATGCACAATTTGCAAGTGAACATAATGGAAGTATTTTTGCGTCTCTGGCTGCCCCTTAAAGAAGCTAATGACAATGTTTTTAAACATGTAACACAATGAAATTAATCTATTTATTAACGTTAGTTTAAGAGTATTAACATATATCTGAATAGCTCGGTGAGTAAGATATCTAGCTGACAGCATCAAGGTTGCTGTTAAAGTAAACTCTCCCTACCATGATGTTGCATATGATGCTATCGCACACTCTAACCTGGGCAACACCGAGTAGCTCTGCTAGTATATATATAAAGAGGTTTATATAGTTGACTTGAAGCATTGTTTAGTGTGTATATAAAGGTAATTTATAGAAGGCAATACAATGCAGAGGTGTAACGGGTAAACACGAACTGAAGAAAATTAAGAAATATAACGGTGGAATGAGTTTTAAAGGTTTACCTTTTATTAATATATTTTTTTGATATATTAAAATTTTAATTGCCATCAGTGCCGTTCAGTGGAGGTTCGGTATAACATGATATTTCGGGAAAAAACTTCCCTTCCTCAGATTTGCGTCCAACGTTAATTCAAAAGTGCATAGCAAAAAACATTGTTGGTGGGGAAAGTTAGGGTTTGGTGTGGGTTAGGGTTAAGATTAGAGTTCAGCAGAAAATCAGATGAATTTAATTAAGATTTTTTTTAATTTACTTATCGAAGTACCCTGGATTATGTAGTTTCACAATATACATATGACTATGGGGTCAATCTCCAAAACACTAAGAGAATATTGTGCCTTCTCTTCATTTTTATGTATGCCTAACATGACCCATGACTGTTAAGGCACTTTGTAAAATATTAATCTCACTGAATTGAGGAATGAACAGCTGAGTTTCTGATAATTTACACATTAGTAGAAATCTGAGTAATGCTAGTCATTTGCATGCATTTTCCATAAAAAATATAGAATATTTTTGTTTTCCTAATGCTGATTCTGCGTGATTACTTCAGTCGAGGCAAAAAACAACTATTCAACGACTAATAAATTTTTTCACTAAGTAATCACAATTTATCAAGGTCAAAAGGCAATTCGAGGATAAGGGTCAATTAGATGGATGACTTGTCAGTTGAATGATGACGAATATTATGAGAGGATTTAAATTGATGACTCAAATGAACAAAGTTTGATAGCATATAGGGACGGTTAATAAGCATTTGTTTAATTTGGAATTGAAGACGACCATGTTGTAGTCTTCAGGGAAGCAGTCTCGTAGTAATATGGGAAGTTCTTGGAAAGAAACTCTGTTCATTAAAATTTCGCCTGACGCTAGGTACAGAGAGGAAGAAGAGAAAGTTTTTTGGAGTTGTAGTAATAAGACGAGTTCTTGCTATGAATGTCTTACAAAGGTTAATTAGATGAGTGACTTGTCAGTTGAATGATGAAGAATATTATGAGAGGATTTAAATTGATGAATCGAATAAAGAATATTTGATTACATATAGGGACGGTTTATAAGCATTTGTTTAATTTGGAATTGAAGACGACCATGTTGTAGTCTTCAGGGAAGCAGTCTCGTGGTGATATGGGAATGAATGCATAGCCCACGATAATGTTGTACCCCCTTTGATGCAAACAGAAAATATATATTCAAGTGGGAGTTTTAGAATATATATGATCATGAGGATCTATCTCCAAACCCTTAAGAGTTTGCGAACCATCAAACTAATGCAACAGGAACTACTACATCAAAAATTAGATTTCCATGCTGAGAAAATAGATCACTGTCTTTCTCTCTCTCTCTCTCTCTCTCTCTCTCTCTCTCTCTCTCTCTAAATGCTCACAGAGACATTAAGAAACATGAGAGAGTGGTTGAATCAACATAGAGTGGAAGGGAAGAGAAAGATAGCCAAAAAAAAGATTGGAGATTTGTTCAGTTAATTATAAATTACGGCTAATCAGAACAATTAAAACAGAATTGCTTTCAAACATAACTCGATTGCAGAACTAAAGTATATTTTAACATGTGTTTTGTGTTATTAAACTATATAGGAAAGGAAGCCTTAGGAAAAGAAATGTTGATTGACGCACATTTAGTATAATCATAGATTCTTGGTTTACCAATTATTAATTAAATACAGCATAATAACATTGACACACCGGTTCTTGTTAGATTCCTAAAGTTAAGCGATGTTGATCCTGGCCAGTACAAGATAGCTGACCGTTTGGAAATACTAGGCGCTGTATGTAATCTGTCCTAACCGGAATATACATGCTGACTGGGGACCGCACGTGAATTTTGTATTCCCCATAAACTTCTACTTTCAGTGGTAGGCGGGATGCTCCATGCTATGTGAATACTACAAAAAGCGGTATTACCGGTTATTCAATACCGATCATTAAGTGACTGCTATGTGGTATCAGCGGTCATAACAGCTTGTTTAACAATCCTGTTGGATAATTTACAATCGTTTTCATGCGTTGTGTAATCAATTGAATTTACTGGAATTTTTCTTTTTTTAATTAATGAAAAAAAAGAAAAAAACTTTCTTCTTACTTTGGACAATGATATCACTTCAATGGATTGGGCTCCGATGAACTGACTGCTCCGGCGCCCCCTCGACGTAAATACACTAGACCAACTCGACAATCAGCAAAATCCCATCCATTCACTGTGGAGGTCCCCAGATGCCGGACAGCCTTCTACTCCAATAGCTTCTTTCCTCGTGCTGCCGGCCCCTGGAACTCCCCCCTGCTCCCTGTTTCCCCGACTGTACCGACATGAAGAGGTTTAAAACTAATGTAAACAGACATCTCGCTACACAGCTCCCAACTTAAGATGACACCCAAAACCGACATCCTAATTCTCAGTAACACCTTACGTCTACAGTGGCGGCCTGCCTTGCTTGAGATGAAATATGTTGAAAAAAAAAGAAAAGAAAAACTTTGTGGTCATATCCGTATGCTCACACTTTTTTTTAGAATTTCGCAATCCACAAGTAACCGTAAAGAAATACCATTTAGCTTTTATGCTAGTGTTGACTTTATTTTCCCAAATTCTGCACAGTAAAACTTTGAAAGGAAATTATCAGAAGACAAATAGAACAAATAATCTAAGGCATTTAATGGCAACATTTCACTGGTTTCTGACTAATCGGAAGAAAATTGGTGAAGTAAAATAGCTTCATACATGGGTTACGGTTAAGTTTAGGGTTTAGGGTTTAGGTTTAGGGTTAGGGTTTAGGGTTACGGCTAGGGTTAGGGTTAGGGTTAGGGTTAGGTTAGGTTAGGGTTTAGGGTTTAGGGTTTAGGGTTAGGATTAGGTTAAGGTTAGGGTTAGGGTTAGGGTTAGGGTTTAGGGTTAGGGTTTAGAGATAGGGTTAGAGTTAGGGTTTAGGGTTACGGCTAGGGTTAGGGTTAAGGGTTAGGGTTAGGTTAGGGTTAGGTTAGGGTTAGGGTTAGGTTAGGGTTAGGTTAGGGTTAGGGTTAGGGTTAGGGTTAGGGTTTAGGTTTAGGGTTAGAGTTAGGGTTTAGGGTTACGGCTAGGGTTAGGGTTAAGGGTTAGGGTTAGGTTAGGGTTAGGGTTAGGGTTAGGGTTAGGGTTAGGGTTTAGGGTTAGGGTTTAGAGATAGGGTTAGAGTTAGGGTTTAGGGTTACGGCTAGGGTTAGGGTTAAGGGTTAGGGTTAGGTTAGGGTTAGGGTTAGGGTTAGGGTTAGGGTTTAGGGTTAGGGTTTAGAGATAGGGTTAGAGTTAGGGTTTAGGGTTACGGCTAGGGTTAGGGTTAAGGGTTAGGGTTAGGGTTAGGGTTAGGGTTAGGGTTAGGGTTAGGATTAGGGTTTAGGGTTAGGGTTTAGAGATAGGGTTAGAGTTAGGGTTTAGGGTTACGGCTAGGGTTAGGGTTAAGGGTTAGGGTTAGGGTTAGGTTAGGGTTAGGGTTAGGGTTAGGGTTAGGGTTTAGGGTTAGGGTTTAGAGATAGGGTTAGAGTTAGGGTTTAGGGTTACGGCTAGGGTTAGGGTTAAGGGTTAGGGTTAGGTTAGGGTTAGGGTTAGGGTTAGGGTTAGGGTTATGGTTATGGTTTAGGTTTAGGGTTAGAGTTAGGGTTTAGGGTTACGGCTAGGGTTAGGGTTAAGGGTTAGGGTTAGGTTAGGGTTAGGGTTAGGGTTAGGGTTTAGGGTTAGGGTTTAGGGTTAGGGTTTAGAGATAGGGTTAGAGTTAGGGTTTAGGGTTACGGCTAGGGTTAGGGTTAAGGGTTAGGGTTAGGTTAGGGTTAGGGTTAGGGTTAGGGTTTAGGGTTAGGGTTTAGAGATAGGGTTAGAGTTAGGGTTTAGGGTTACGGCTAGGGTTAGGGTTAAGGGTTAGGGTTAGGTTAGGGTTAGGGTTAGGGTTAGGGTTTAGGGTTAGGGTTTAGAGATAGGGTTAGAGTTAGGGTTTAGGGTTACGGCTAGGGTTAGGGTTAAGGGTTAGGGTTAGGTTAGGGTTAGGGTTAGGGTTAGGGTTTAGGGTTAGGGTTTAGGGTTAGGGTTAGGGTTAGGGTTAGGGTTTAGGGTTAGGGTTAAGGGTTAGGGTTAGGGTTAGCTTCCTTAATAAATGTTCGCTTTATTTGGTCTTTTTTCCAAAAAACCTTGTTCACTTGTAACGTTACACAATCCTAATAAGCCGTTTGTAATGTTAGATGAAGGATCCTTTTAACCCCAACCAATCGCTGACATGCAAACAAAACATATATATTCAAGTGCCAGGGATTATGTAGTTTTAGAATATATATGATCATGAGGATCTATCTCCAAACCCTTAAGAGTTTGTGAACCATCAAACTAACGCAACAGGAACTACTACATCAAAAATTAGATTTCCATGCTAAGAAAATAGATATCTCTCTCTCTCTCTCTCTCTCTCTCTCTCTCTCTAAATGCTCACAGAAACATTAAAAAACATGAGAGAGTGTTTGAATCAACATAGAGTGGAAGGGGAGAGAAAGATAGCTAAGAGAAAAATTGACAGAAAATAGCTGTTCGTCTCTCGCTGACATCTTGCAAATAGTTGGCTCAATGAGTAGAGACGTTTCTTTCTTCCTTTCAGTTGTTAAGCTATCGTCATAGTCATATTGAAGATATAGCAGCAGACATTTTTCTTCCTCTTTTCTTCAGTTCTGTAATAAGGTAACAAATAAAAAAACGTCAACAACATAGTAGCTCAATAGCTCATACTTTTTAATGTTTGATGTTTTTACAGCACTGTAACGTTACATATAATGTAAGCTTCCCATCGTCCACCCCCCCCCCCCCCCCGGAAGGAAAGGGGGGAGATGAACAAAGACAGAGCTTCAAAAAAGGCGTCCGAATCCAATCATCCCAGAGGCCAAAGAGGAAGACTTTACTTTCTTCATCGCTATGTGTAACACTTCGGACTTTTGTACTCATGACGTCGTATGCTGACACGTAACCCTAATTCTAATCTTTTAACTTCCAATGGAATTTTTTCATTTTTCTGGGTAATCTAACCTTATGCAGAAAATTCCGTTTTTAACATTATTTTTACACACCCACTCTTGCTACACTATCTGCAGACAGCAAAAGTTAGTCGAATCAGACCTGGATTTGTAAACAAATATAAAATGCAATCACAATGAGTTTTTATTCTGTTTCATTAAACTGACTAAAGTTCTATGCATTCAGTTTGTGCTCTATTTTTTGTTATCTTGTGCCGGACTAAGGTCGACTTACTAAATAACAAATTTAAGGTTTTCTCTTCATACACTGTGACTTCCCCCCCTCCCCCAAAAATGCTACCAATGAAAACGTTAATAAAATTTGAAATCTTTTCTGTCCTGATTTTTGCTGTCATGTCCCTCTTCAGGAATAGTCTGGTGTTTATTTTGATAGACATTATCTTTAAAATAACCCACAGATAAAAAGAAGGGGGATCAGGTCCGGTGAATGTTAAGCCCATTTAAGATCTCGCACCACCTACTAATAAGACGATCACCAAAGTGTCCCTGCAACCATCCTGTTGAAACCACTGTTCATATCTCACAACAACACACCTTTTTCTTCGTTGTCTGCCCAAAACTTCTTTATGACTACAAGGCAGTGATCAGTATCGATTATGATTGAAATTGAACAGCAATAAAATAGACTGTTGTACTTTTATGATTGAAACCTGATGGACAAGTCAGGCATCAATGGAAGTTTATTTGTACCAAATATGGTTGGATTGCAAAAAGGACTGTGAATTTTATTAACGATTCCATGGATGGCATTTTTCTTGTAGTCACTCGGTATTAAAATTTCATTTTTATTGTCGGCCAAATTCACTTGACTCATATCAGTGTTTTTCTCACAGACCTCTCTAAAAAAAACATGTAATTTTTTTTTTATTAAATGCAAAAATCATCACCTAAAAAGATAAAAATAAATAAATACTTCCCTCCCCCTTAAAAAAAAATAGCACAACTTTTTCTTCATTTACATTAACTGCGAGGAAGTCCAATGGGAAATCTAGTCGGGGACGAGTTCACTTAATTATGTTTTGCTGTTTGCCGTAATTCTATGTTGTTGCTTGTAGACCCGCAAGCTTGTAAACGGGAGGAACGGATGATGATTCTGCGCGAAAGCATGTTCGTGGAAAAGACGGAATCAATCCAAAATGTCGAACATCATGTCGAGTTTATTTACTGATGCTAAATTAAGACACGTCTCAAGAATTTGAAATTGAAAAACGAAAAAATAAAAGTACGGCAAAATTAAAATTCTTTTATTGGTAACTAGCGATATTTACCCGACGTTGTCCGGGTGAAGACATATTGCCAGGTGAAGACATATTATAGAAAATGAGACAAAGTCCATTTCTAATACATGAAACAACTTTATTGAGTCGTCCTCGTTAGTAGGTGAGCAAAAAGGAAAGGGGTTGGTATGTCGATAAATATGGACGAAGACAAAAGTAAAGGAAGTCCATTACTATAATTTCCACTTAGTATGGAAGTGAGAATAGTTCACCAAATAGAATGTTTGTACACCGGCTACGATGTCATGACGTGTCCATATGTGTATGTAAGTATGTGTGTCTTTACACCGGTGTGAAAGTCAGATCACATGTAAGCAGTTATGTGTTTGTGTGTTATATTAAGTCGACGTGTATGAGGCAGTAGCCATTTTGGCTTCTCGGTACTTCGTGTCGAAGTGGCCAGGGCTAGGTAGCCCGGTCAGGGGTAGTAGTTGTCTACATGTCGAGAGAGGCAAGAAAAAGAGAGAGCAGATATTTGTAATATCCAATCGTACATTTGGAAATGACAACATTTATTTCCCTTGCACTGTAACATAGTAATCTGTAATTATCTCCCTTGTTCTTTCTGATTGTATATATAAACAAACGCCGGACACGTAATCTTTCTTATTTGCACCGGGCGACCTACAAGTAACATCGTGTTGTTGTTGTCCTTTCTTTGACCTCTGCTCCTCATTGCTTCGTATCACTTCTTGCTTTCAGTGAATAGCCACAACACAACACTAGCGACGAGAATTCAAACACAGATATTTGCATATCGGTCCAGAAAAGCCATGCCAGTCCGTGGATTCATTAATACCCCCATTGAATTTAAAGGAAAACGCTGCAAAGCAAAAATGTTCGTCATCGACAATGAAAACCCCTTGTTCGGACACGATCTACAAAATCTACTCGGTGTCCACTCTGCTGAGGCACTGGATATGATATCCTTTAATTTTACGTTTAATGTGACAACATCTATCCCAGATGAATTCCCCTCATTATTCGATGGAAAGATGGGAAAGATTTCTGGACCCACTGTTAAGCTGCACATCGATACTTCGGTCACACCGGTGACACAGAGACAACGAAGAATACCCTTTCACGTGAGGAAGGACGTCGAGTCGGAATTAGAATGCCTCATGGAGATGGACGTGATTGAGGATGTTACTGGGCCTACACCCTGGGTAAGTCCTGTAGTGATAGTCCCCCTAAAAACCGAGTGGCGTGCGAATCTGCATAGATATGCGAAAAGCAAACAAAGCTATACAAAGGGCCAAACATCCCATGCCAACCGTGGATGACTTGTTTGCAGATTTAAACCACTCAAAGGTATTCAGCAAGCTAGACATGTCGAGCGCGTACCACCAATTAGAGCTGGGGAAGTTCAGCAGATACATCACCACGTTCACCACACATGCTGGACTATTCCGATACAAGAGACTTTTGTTCGGAGTAAATGCAGCCTCTGAAATATTTCAAAAGGCCATTGCGGATCTTTTGAGGGGCATCCCAGGAGTCAAAAACCTCTCAGACGACATTATCGTCTACGGACGTGACCAAGCCTCACATGATGCCAGTTTGAGGTCCACGCTGGAATAACTACAAAATGCCGGGGCCAGGCTAAACAGGAAAAAGTGCCTTTTCTCGGTGAAACAGATAACTTTTTTTGGACATACCTTCAGCGAAAAAGGGGTGTCACCAGACCCAGACAAAATTGCAGCAATTACAAACTGCAAATCGCCCACCAACGTTGGAGAAGTGCGCTCATTCCTGGGCATGGTCCAATATGTGGCCAGGTTCATCCCGCACTATGCCACTGTCACCGAGCCACTCTGACAACTCACAAGAAAAGACAGAGAATGGAGGTGGTCAGAGACAGAAGAGAGGGCAGTGATAAAATTAAAAAAGGCCCTGACTGGAGCTGGAGTTATGGTCTACTTCGATCAGAACAAGGAGACAAATATCCTGGTAGACGCGAGCCTCGTTGGACTAGGGGCAATGCTTACACAAGACGGGAAAGTCTTGTGTTATGCCAGCCGTGCTCTCACAGATGTGGAACAGCGATACCCGCAGAGAGAGAAATGCTAGCCGTTATACTGAGCATTTTCATCTTTATTTGTATGGGTCAAGGTTCACCATCACCACTGACCACAAACCACTTCTCGGTATTGTAAAAAGTCTCAAACCAGCTACATTCAGAATCAAACGATGGCACCTACGCCTCATGCAATATGAGTATAGCTTGGTATACCGGCCGGGAAAAGATGACCAGAACCCCACCAACTACCTCAGCCGACATCCTCACCACAAACCCGAGAAAGACAATTCGGCTGTGGCGTATATAAGATACATGGCTCACCATGCCATACCTAAGTCGATCACTCTCGAAGAGATGAAGCTAGTCAGGGAAAAAGACCCCTTTGCTATAGAAAGTGATGATTGCACTTTCAGATGGAAAATGGAATGACCCGCAGTTATCAGGACACATGTTAAAGATGAACTATCTGCATATGATGGTTTCATCCTTCGAGGTCACCGCCTGGTGGTCCCGTCTACCCTGCAGAAAAGAACCGTAGATATAGCCCACCGCACACACCAGGGCATTGTTAAAACGAAGCAGCTAATGAGGGAAAAGGTCTGGTTCCATGGAATTGACAAGCTGGTCGAGGAGACAGTGCACAACTGCATCCCTTGTCAAGCTACCAACTCAACATCATCACACCGTGAGTCCATATGCACCACACCACTCCCTGCTGCCCCATGGACTGAAATATCCCTGGACTTCGCAGGTCCTTTCCCATCTGGAGATTATGTGCTAGTCGTCATCGACGACTACAGCAGATTCCCAGAAGTAGAGATACTCCCCTCGACATCAGCAAAAGTGGTCATTCCCCGCCTCGACGCAATCTTTGCCAGACAAGGATACCCCGATATTGTCAAGTCTGACAATGGTCCCCCCTTCCAAAGGCAGGAATTCAAGGATTTTGCCACCCAAGCAGGATTCCGCCACAGAAGAGTTACCCCTGCATGGCTAGAGGCGAATGGAGAGGTCGAACGGTTTATGAGAACACTAAACAAGTATGTTCGCGCCACCATTGTGGAGGGCCTGAACTGGAAAACCCAACTGGTCCATTTTCTAAGGCAATACAGGACCACCCCCCACAGTACAACCAAAACTTCTCCATTCGAAGCCCTCACTGGAAGGAAGATGAAAATCGGCATACCTGCTGTTCTGAAAGAACCCATGACAAAGTCGATTCACACTCACATAGCGGAGAATGATGCACGACCTATGAAGACCTATGCCGACACAAAAAGAAAGACAAAGGCCTCTCCTCTTTGCCTAGGTGACAAAGTACTTGTCAAGCAGAAACGTCTCAACAAGCTATCCCCACCGTTCGACCCGAATCAACTGACGATTATCAGCATAAAGGGTAGCATGGTGACAGCACAAAGAGAAGACAACCAAATTACCCGGAATTCCTCTCACTTTAAGCGGATAAGTCCAAGTAATCTTCCCAGAGAAAATATAGAATCAGACTCTGAAGATGAGTTATACTCACATCTACAACAGGAAAACTCAGACTCCAGACATGAAGGCCAGACGCGAGTGCCGCCCATACCGGCAACACCAAAACATAATCCACCAGTGGTAAGACGCAATCCAACATGGAAATGACTCCCGCCGATACGCCTTGAGAACTATATCAGATAGTTAGATAAGTGAGTAAAGTCTCTATTCTGTCTTAGAAATTCCGTCAGCTCCCGTGAAGACGAAACAGATTCTGATTCTGAAGAATCGAAAGTCGATTCTCCCCCCCCATCCTGCAGACGACGTAAGTAGTTTTCAATTGTGTATTTTACAAAAAAAGAAAGAAAAGAAAACGATTCCTCCTTGACTGAGACAATTGTTTAATCGGTGAAACATACATTGAGGGTTTCCCCTCTGAAATCAGAGCATCCCCATGGACAATGATGGACTGTACTCCCTCCCCTTACCATATGTAAGCACGCGTACATTTAATTGAGAAAGAAAGAGGTGTAATATCCAATCGTACATTTGGAAATGACAACATTTATTTCCTTTGCACTGTAACATAGTAATCTGTAATTATCTCCCTTGTTCTTTCTGATTGTATATAAACAAACGCCGGACACGTAATCTTTCTTATTTGCACCGGGCGACCTACAAGTAACATCGTGTTGTTGTTGTCCTTTCTTTGACCTCTGCTCCTCATTGCTTCGTATCACTTCTTGCTTTCAGTGAATAACCACAACACAACAATATTAATTCCACGTGTATGCAACAGTAGCCATTTTGTCTTCTTGTCTTCTTGTCGAAGTCGAACTCAGGGCCAAAGATGTCTGTTACGTCCCCAGCGAGGGGGACGTGTGTTTGGCAGTGCCAAAGAAGGAAAGAGGGAGAGCGAATTGCGCTCAAGTGTTTATATAGTTATGCTAGTCATCCGAGATTCGCCTAAGAGAAGGCCACTGATTGATCAAGCCAAGAAGGAAGTAGATTAATTGAACCAATCAGCAGGCAGCTAAGAAGTCATTTATATTTAAACAATATGGCGACTGTGCGCCGGCCCGTAGCAAACTGCTACAATATTGCCGGATGGAAAACATATTGTCAGGGGGTTAGGGTTAGGGTTACGGTTATGGTTAGGGTTAGGGTTAGGGTTAGGGTTAGGGTAAGGGTTACGGTTAGGGTTAGGGTTAGGGTTAGGGTTAGGGTTACGGTTAGGGTTAGGGTTATGGGTTAGGGTTAGGGTTAGGGTCAGGGTTACGGTTAGGGTTACGGTTACGGTTAGGGTAAGGGTTACGGTTAGGGTTAAGGTTAGGGTTAGGGTTACGGTTACGGTTAAGGTTAGGGTTAGGGTTACGGTTACGGTTAGGGTTAGGGTTACGGTTAGGGTTAAGGTTAGGGTTAGGGTTAGGGTTACGTTTAGGGTTAGGGTTAGGGTCAGGGTTACGGTTAGGGTCAGGGTTACGGTTACGGTTACGGTTAGGGTTAGGGTTAGGGTTAGGGTTAAGGTTAGGGTTAGGGTTAGGGTTAGGGTTAGGGATAGGGTTAGGGTTAGAGGTTAGGGTTAGGGTCAGGGTCAGGGTCAGGGTCAGAGTCAGGGTTAAGGTTAGGGTTAGGGTTAGGGTTAGAGGTTAGGGTCGGGGTCGGGGTCAGGGTCACGGTCAGGGTCAGGGTTAGAGGTTAGGGTTAGGGTTAGGGTTAGAGTTATGGTTAAGGTTATGGTTAGGGTTAGGGTTAGAGGTTAGGGTTAGGGTTAAGGTTAGGGTTAGGGTTAGGGTTAAGGTTAGGGTTAGGGTTAGGGTTACGGTTAGGGTTAGGGTTAGGGTTAGGGGTTAGGGTTAGGGTTAGGGTTATGGTTAAGGTTAGGGTTAGGGTTAGAGAAGAAGAATTAAAAATTATTTGATAGTTTACAGAAAAATAATTCAAAATGTAGTCAGGTTTACAATTTTCTTTTCTTTCTTTTTTTCTTTCTACTGAACTAAACAATGTAAAGGGAAGGCCAAAGAAAACATGGGAGGAAGTAGTAAAGATGGACTTGAGAAAAAGAGGGATGAATAGAAACCTGGCCAGAGATAGGTTAGTTTGGAAGTGGATTTCTAAAACGGGAAGTTAAACCTAATATGATGATGATAAATAGTAAAGGTTGACAAAGAATCCTGTGTGTATTTATCAAAGTTGTGTCTAGTCGAGAAACACACACACACACACACACACACACACACACACACACACACACACACACACACACACACACACACACACACACACACACACACATACACACAGCCATACGAGATTTTGTCTGACAGTTTTATCATCATAGAGATCATAAAATGCTGTGGTTTATTAGAAGCATGAACAGAGCATGACTTTTGGGTCTCTGCTCGCACAGGTCAACTTTGAAAGCCTCACGGACGTCATGCAGAAGAGCTGACTGCGTTGGTTGAGGGAACGTTGAACGTAGCAATGGCTGGATTGCTAAAGCCCGACAGTTGAACGTGCCAGCAGAGAAGACCACCTCTGGCAGACCCAAGTTGTCTTGAGAGGATGTGGTCAAACGTGATAGGAGAGCCTCACAAAAGACAAGAATGAAGAGGAAGACTTTGATCGAGACTGGACAATCAGGCACCATCCTCATCAGAGGATTAATTGTGGCCTGATTCAACAAATAAACTGGTTGTTTATGATGATGATGATGATGATGATGATGATGATGATGATGATGATGATGATGATGATGATTGTGGAAATATTTTATAGAGCCTTATCAATGCCCATTTTGAAAATAAAGCACGATAAGGATAAGACAGATGTTATTATTATGTTTTATTGAACATATAAAGTTATCTTGTGATATTTTAAAAGTTGGACCTGAATAGCATTTAAGCTCACATATTAAACTTTGATTCTGACTAGACAATCTTCATTTGTTATTGTTATAACATGTTATTGGCAATATAATAACGTACTTCGATACAGTTTATTTAGAAAACTATGTAGTCTTGCCGAGGAAAATGGTAATATGGAATCATTTTTCAGTTATGACCGAAAAATAAAACTCAGCAAGGGGAATAACTCATGTTTTAATTGAAGAATATAAAGAGACTTACAACTAAAATTTTATTTATTTTTCTGTATAATTTAAAAAACGTTAACCAAATGTTAACCAATTGTTATGTCTGATGTTTATACGTTGTTATCGGTTTAATAACAATTCAAAAATGAAGGAAATACAAAGTAGAACCTTTAACAAATTTATTTAACAAAAACACCGATTAAATGAAATGTAGAACACCGCTGAATGCGAGATGCTTGTTTGATCGTGAGAGCCGTTCTTTTTACTTTTCATCTGTCATGGCAGACGACTTCTTTTATCCAAGGGCGATAACTCTTTCTTTTGATTCAAGGGAAATAACTCGATTCTGTTTTGTTAGGTTGCCCTAACACCAACACAATCGTCAGGATAGGTTGGTTTGTAGTTACAGTCATTGCTAACTAACGATACATGACTTTCCGACCCATCATGCTTTCCTTATCGAATTTTTGTTAACACATGTAAGGGTGCTATTTCAGTTATCAGTCTACCTTGCAATGCTTGATCTACAAAAATAAAAACATGTTTGTTCCACGAGGTAGTATTTAAAAAAAAAACTTTTATTTACCCCAAACAAGGCATATTACCACTGAGATGTGAAAGGCTACTGTGATTAGGGGGCATAATTATAGCGGGGATCCTAAGTGGGGAGATGTGCAGCAAGATGTTTGTTCACATTACATTTGAATTTCTGCATATTGGTACATAATGCATCCGAATCAAAAATGTTTTTTTATTTGATTATAAATGTTATTACAAATTCTGATTTCACTTGAACGTTTAATTACTGCATTTGCAGAAATACTTAACCTGATAATCAGTAGGTTATGCAGAATTAGGTTAGCAAATGGAAGTTAAATGATTGAAAAATGAACAGTGACATATATTCATATATAATTGCCACTGTTCATTCTTGAGAGACAATGGGTACCCTCTGTAAGGGTGGCTACACATGTAATTGTGAAGCAAGGGTTTCGCAATCTACAACCACACCTCTCCTGAATCGGCACGGCTTGCTTCCAGTGGCAAGGAGGAATCTAGGATGACTGGAAAACAATGGAGAGCACATACAGCACCTAGTATTCCCAAATGGTCACCCATGTAGTACTGCTCAGGCTCAATGTTGCTTAACTTCGATGATCTAACAGCAACCAGTGTGTCAACGTGATTATGCCGTATATATATATATATATATATATATATATATATATATATATATATATATATATATATATATATATATGAATAATATTATTTTTTTGTTTGAAGGCGATAACAATGCGTTGTTAAAGTGATACATACGACACGTGGAATCGTAAAAACAAAACAAAGTGACAATATTGAAAAGTCAATAATTTTCAAAAATTTTTATGTTTTTATTTACCAGTGTATCGTGACCGTGGTGTTGGGTTGGAGTGTGTCCTTTTCATTATTATTATATTTTTTTTAATTTTCGAGGGTATCCCTCATCCTCAGAATAAAATAAATACTACCACTCGTTGGAGTGTGTTTTTTTTTGGTCTTTTTTGTATTAAAATCCAGCACCGGGAGAGAGTTCAACAACTGGCTACTCGAATGGCGCAGCGATTACGGGGTCTGTCCTATGTACGCCAAATCGAGAAACTTAACTTTTTCATTCTTGAACACCAACGTTTACGCAGTGATTTCGTTTTGGCCAACTATCTCCTTAATAGCCATTATTATCTCTCTCAGAACCTACTATTCACTCCTGCATCAGAAAGAGGTCTGTCTGGGCATTACCAGAAACTTTCACCATCAATTTTGATTGAACAAGAGGAGGGCGGCTTTCTCAATTAGGATCTCTGGAGCTTGGAATGAACTTCCAGAAGATGTAATAACCCTAACCAACGACATTGGGTAGCTGCTGGGCTACTGTATCTTCCGCCGCTGTGTAAATTTCTACTCCCCTTTCCCTGCATTGCAACTGAAGCTTGTTTTTATATTTTTAACAAATTTATTGGATTGAGTTGAAATAGTAATTTTCTCTTTTCTTTTTTTGTTCAGACTGAGGGTCCTCTTTACACCAAAAATAAAATGTGAAAACGATCGTTCACTTTCCCATTCGGGTAATCTTTATGTGATTCAAGAAAATTACTTTTGGATACACAATCAATGTTAACGTAAAAATGCTGGCCTAAAAATATTGCGTTAAAAACTTTGTTGATTTTGATGTTTTTATTATCATGAGCTATTTTCTCTTATTCCTCAGAAAATGTTCCCAAACCGAAACTGCAACGAACCCGCAGGCCCTCTAGACAAAAACTTCCAAATATGAAAGTGATAATTCCTAACTATTGATTTCATCATGTAGCGGAAAGGCTGGTATGCACAAGAATTGTACATAATGTAAAGATGAACACAATTTTCGTTGTTCAACCAACAAAAATTACTCCTAGGCATTACCTCATCTTCGAGGGGGTGGGTGGTGAGTGGGTGTCTTACCTGTCACCTGAGAAGTCATCATTTGTGAGGGAGTGTCAATGGGCCTATACAAGTTATTTTTGTTTCCCGTCTAGAGTGCCGCTTTTTGAGGAGCAAGATTCCCCACATTGTGTATCACTTTGTTCTCGTGGGGAGGCAAGTGAATAAAGCACATATTTTCTCCAGTAACCTGCTTCTGTGTCAGAGGTAAGAAACAGAACACAACATTTATTTATGAAAATTATCCCTTTTTTTAGTTACGGAAGGCCACAATAACCATTAATCCTGTAGATTTCTCCAGCTCTCCTCAAAACTAGCCAAGTCTAATATTAAACCAGCAGTGACAGTGGGGTAATAAATGTATGGTAACATTTTATGCTTCTAAGACAAAGCTCCTTTCATTCAGCAACTACAAGAAATCTCTTCAACCACCGATTGCCGTGGCAAATAACACCCTACCTGAAAGTTCAACCTTCAAACTCCTTCGCCTAATATTCATAAGTAACATGAATTGGAACAAATACATAGAAGACATTGCCAAGACTGCTGCAAAGACAGGGAGATCCCTCTACCGTGCTAGTAAACTTCTCACACCTGACAGTATCCTATATCTCTACAAAGCCACAATCCGCCCATGGATGGAGTATTGTTGTCACATCTGGACTGGTGCACTATCCACTAGTCTCTCCCTCTTAGACAAGGTTAAAAAAAGAGCTCCAGCCCCTGTCCTGTCGCCACAATGTTGCATCTTTGTGCCTGTTTTACAAGTACTTCAATGGAATGTGCTCTGATGAACTTGCTGCTCTGGTGCCCCTTCGAAGTAAATACATTCAACCAACCCGACAATCAGCAAAATCCTACCCATTCATTGTGAAGGTCCCCAGATGCCGGGGAGATTTCTACTCCAATCGCTTCTTTCCTCGAGCTGCCGGCCCTTAGAACTCCCTTCCTGTTCCCTTTTTCCCCGACTGTACCGACATGCAGACATTTAAAATTAAAGTGAACAAGCATCTCGCTGCACAGCTCCCAATGTAGGATGACCCCCTAAACTCTCACCTTAATTCTCAGTAGCCCCTTACGTCTACAGTAGCAACTTGCCTTGTTTGGGGTGAACTAAGTTAAAAAAAAATTTTTTAAAGGTACACGTTTACTCTCAATGTCCTATCCAAGCCCGCTTTGTGTATTTCTTTTCATATGTGCATATATTGTTATCATTTCTGATGACCTAAAGAAAAAGCATCCACCATTGATTTTTTTATTACAGAATGGAGGATTTCTTTCCGAATTCATTTCAGGTGGTGGGGTAAGTCTGGGGTGGTTGTCTGACTTGCTATTTGTTTTCTCGATTTCTCCTCACCACTTGAAATGGTTTCGTTTGCAGAGTTAGAAAAAAGCATGTGTTTTACTAGCTTACTTTTGCATGACGGAACGGAAGTACATATATATACACACATTGGTCTTTATTATAGACTGGAGGATACACACACACACACACACACACACACACACACACACATATATATATATATATATATATATATATATATATATGTATATATATATATATATATATGTATGTATATATATATATATATATATATATATATATGCATGTAATTTTTTTAAAACTATACATTTTTAAATAAAATACTTTATATTAACTATTGTAGATCCTACGATCGAGCACTTTATTTTTTTTTCAACTAAAGTTTTTATATATGCTATATATATAAATATATATATAAATATATATACATATATATATATGTATGAGAAAAAAAGGACAAACAAATTAAATAAAGGAATGAATCATAAAAAAACGAGAGATTTTACCGGTTTCGTTCAGATCAACTTCAGAAGACGTTTGTTGATTCGAACGAAACCGGTAAAATCTCTCGTTTTTATGATTTTTTCCTGTATTTTATTTGCATTTCATTTAATGATATATTGTGCATTTTATCCTCATATATATATATATATATATATATATATATATATATATATATATATATATATATATATATATATATATATAGTACATGTATTATTTTTTTTTCCGAGATGTTAATCCAATGAAACTCCAGTGTTTATAAAAAGTGCTCAATAACAAGTAGAGCTGTTTTTTAGTATAAATTTGTATTTATACAAATATTTTTGGTTACATATGTGCATACATGTTTCAGTTGCGCCCTCTTTTGAGAGCCAACGTCCTCAGACCTTTGAAAAAATGAAATGAGAAACAACAAACTTCCTTATTTTGTGTATTACCCTGGTTTGGAGACGGATGGGTGCCTAATTAAACGGACAAGATTCATATCTAATTACACATTGTCTCTGCTTCTTTTCATTTTGGTTCTTATCATTTAAGTTTATGGGGTACGTTTGACCGCTTTAAAATCCTTTTATACATTTTATAATATACTTGAGAGTATTTTCAACGTCGCCTCAGTATAATCATATTCGTGTGAGAACACACACACGCACATAAATAGTTATTGTTACCCATTCTTCTCGCACTTCATCCTGGCTTACAATAAAATTCTTTCTATTTTTCAGCCATGCCAACACATTTTAAAATATCACTTTCGCATAGTACCGTAGAATTAATTCAAGATTGCTAATTTATCTGGAACTGTAATTGCATTATTCCAAAGTGATATTTAATATAAGATCAGGAGACTGCAGTAGCGATGAACAATTGGACTCTTTACCCCGTAGAAATAAGCTTCTCTGTATGGCAAGTATTTTCCGTTAGGCGCCATCTCAGTAAAATGGGAAATCGAGCACTCATGTCCGTGCATACATGACACAGTTTTTGACACACGTGTGGCATTTCACCCAGACAAGTGACGTGAAAACACATAAAATCTGATACTCTTTCGCAACCGGTGAGTAGACTTTTGTCGCCGGCTTCAACTATGTAGGCGGTGAATTCACCCACCCTGATACAAGTTTTCTCGGTTAAATTTTGTAATTAATACAAGTTTTGTGAAAGTTATATTGACTGAGTCTACACCATTGTGCAACCCTTTGAAGCGATACATCAAAGGAACCAAAAACAATGGGCAGGTTGTGCAGCTTAAATTTTGATTTTTTTTTTTTCTTAGCGATTGTCTTTCTTGTTTCTGGATTAAAAGTGTGTTTAAAATAGCGGTAAATCTTCAAAGCCAACAAAATAGTCCGCGTTGCTCTAGAATTATCTGAGTGATCTCCCATGGACTGATATCTGAGTTATCTCTCTTGCATTATTCTGGCCAATCTTAGGGAAATGCACTCTCCTGTTCGGAAGTAAGGAAAACTCGTTCCACACATGCGTAGAATCCAGAACAAGGCTCTATATTCTTTCTAGTCGGTCTTTAAAGGTCGGCGGACATGGTCTGTCTGGCTACCATCTTTGCATGACTTTTACGAATCCTGACGCTGCGTTAGTCATGCATACATCTTTTCTGGTAGCAGTAGCATAGACTCACAGAACACCACACTGAAATAAGTGACATTTACTTATCTATTGCTGATGCATATTTTCTCTATCTACAACCCTGGCAACGCGTGTCTTCCTTATTGTATTGGGACTTTAATGTATTCTTTCTTTAGTATTAATACCTGTTGTTTTACTTCTTTATATATCATATTAAATACCACCTTACATGTTTCGCATCCCTTTTTACGTTTGTCTTGAAAAGACAAACTGTTAATGTGACAATGAATGTGTAAGTATGAAAATCTAACCCACTCTTTGCAGTTGTCCTTTTCTCTTTCTTCCTACACCCATGTGTTATCTACGATAGCATAACACACAAAATGGCGGGCAGGTATTCGGGAAAGATGTACCCAAACACGTGGGCGTTAAAAACGTAAAACCTAGGATATAAAATATACATTAACTTTACATGAGGAAGGATGGCCATCTCTGTTTATTAATCTGCCTCTAACTACATGGGGTCAATTTAGAGTAGATAATCCGACTCTTCCCAAAAGTGGGCAATCTGGATGGTTGTATAAATCAATTAGACCGGACCCATC
>OY744525.1:14570449-14600449 GCA_963556195.1 Sepiola atlantica | reverse complement strand
TTTTAAGTGACAATCTTCTGGGGGTGAAAGGTTCAATCCTTACTACAGGCGGTACTAACTGAGAGTAAATTTTTTTAAAATTACTTAATACTTCTACCCGATCATGGCTGATTGAATGAGAACAATCTACCCCCGAGGATTACATAAATAATTCAATCTCAAATTCCGTATAGATTCCCGAGTTTGACAAGCCGCACCTGAAGAAGGTTGAAGGTTACATCCGTTGTATTTTGGGGGAATGTTTTTTGTACAATTTTGTTTTATTGAATAAATAAATAAAAACTCTCATATGATTGAGCTTTATACAAGTGTTAGAATTCGTTTCTCACAGGAGTCACCACATGAAGGTTGCCAACATCCCATTGTGAAAATAGAACAATATCTCCACCTGAACTTAGGCATGACATGCTGTGTTATCAGTCCGAGCATATTTATCAAACTCTGAAATTTGATTAATTCTATTTTTAGTTTTCAAGAAAAACGTTACAAAGTCACGTGATTGCAAACAACACGTGCACAATTATCTGATTGGTTAAGAGCACCAGCCCGCATGCGTTATCATCTGCGTATTATTTCTTTTTATAAGCTTACTCTCGACTAGGATGCGCAAGCATCGGGCAAGTTATTAGTTAGGATTTTGTGCTATAGGCAAGCCCTGAGATGTGCGTTTCTCCTTGAAAATCTAATAATCTAATGTAGTTGCAGTACCCCCCTCCCCCATTATTCCTTACTCTTAAAACACCACTGATAACATCAGTTTCATCTTGCGGATTTATTACTTCATCTATGCAAAGAATACATGAATATTATTACATTAAGCAACTTATTATTTTTTCTAAAAACTGGAACCTTAAACCCGCAATCCCCAAACTGAAGCGTTGTTACTTAAAATGATGGGATATTACCAATGCGATGTCAGGGAACTCATCAGAGATCTATGGAGTAAAACTCTGTTTCTCCCCCTGCTGAAAAGTGTGTAAATGACACAATAGAATGGGCCAAGCAGATATAGAAGCGGTTGTCCCCATGCAGAAATTCTATAGTAAGCCCCACTCTCTCTAATGGTCCACTTTGATCTGTGCAGCTACTATTGTGCATTGGCAGCAAGTATCTCGCCGATTCAACCACCATAAGTCAGCTACAAATAGACAAAAATATATAGGGCCAAGAAACCATTGTAAGAGTATAATAACCACAACTTAATGTAAGTATACTGACATGACCAGAAAACGCATTGAGTCAAAGAAATTAGAAACTCACAATTTCTAAAAAATCTATAATAGTGTGGTGAACAATGGCCAATCAACAATTCCCCAACTATCCAACCACCATGATGTCGCTTGCATGATAACATATAAGTCTGAATTTCTTTCCCAGTTGTTCGCCTTAAACTCCACCTTGGACTCCACAAACCACTCCCTCACAAATTTCCCACTACGGACAGAAAACATACCTGATGATCTGATCATCACCCATTTCCATGTGCTGGATATGATAACAAACCTTAACACCTGCAAAGAATGTGGACCTAATCTTATCTCTGTTATAGTAATAAAAATTGCTCCGCTGAGCTGGCCTCTGTCCTTTTCCAACTCTATAGAAAATGCTTTGCTGAATCTTGGCTTCCTGATAGCTGAAAACTAGTCTCTGTGGTACCAGTGTTCAAGAACAGGTGAAAGATCTGACTTGCAAAATTATAAGTCTTCTCCCGCTAAAATATTTTAATTATTAATCAATTTAGTGTTGGACGGTTGTAGTAGTTTAACATACATGCTTCAGTCTTTTTACAACCACAGTCATTTAGAAAGGTAGACACTCCATAGAAAATCAATTCTATTTCTGGTTCTCAGTGCGCAATACTTTGAAAATGTTAATTTGTTGGGTATATTAAGGGGTATATTAAGGGGTATATTAAGGGCTTGTGAAAGTATTGTCATCTTCCCATATACAGCACCTGGTATTCCCAAATGGCCACCCATTTTAATACTGACCAAGGTCAATGTCGCTTAACTTTGGTAATCTAATGAGAACTGGTGTGTTAACGTGGTTATAGATGTATACAACCAAAACATCTTTGACATAAATGCCAATTAAACATCGATTATTGTCCATGTTCTTGTTTTAATTTTAGGGTAGTCCTTAAAACAAAATAAAAAAACACAACCTCTCTCCTTTCTTTTCAACATCTTGCTCACGCAGCAAGAGCATATGTGGGTGAGTGAGAATAATGTTAAAAACGGTATTTTCCACATAAGGTTAAAAAGTAAGCAAAGAGTGTAACATTCCATTCAAAGTCAAATTATAATTTAAGAGTACATGTGAATATATGACATAATGGAGGACAGGAAGTCCAAAATGAGACATGGAGAAGCTCTTCAACCACCAATTGCCATGGCAAATGACACCCTACCTGAGAGTCCAATGTTTACACTCCTTGGCCTAACCTTCACAGGTAACATGAATTGGAACAAATACATTGAGGACATTGCCAAGGCTGCAGCAAAGAACGTGGGCTCCCTCTACCGTACTAGTAAACTTATCACACCTGACATTATCCTGTATCTCTACAAAGCCACCATCCGCCCATGCATGGAGTATTGTTGCCACATCTGGGCTAATGCATCATCCACTAGTCTCTCCCTCCTATACAAGGTCCAAAAAAGAGTTGCAAACCTAATAGGTCCCTCACTGTCAAACAAGCTACAGCCCCTGTCCCATCGCCGCAATGTAGCATCCGTGTGCTTGTTTTACAAATACTTCAATGGATTGTGCTCCGATGAACTGACTACTGTGGTGCCCCGCTTGACGTAAATTCACTAGACAAACTCGACAATCAGCTAAATCCCATCCATTCACTGTGGAAGTCCCCAGATGCCGGAGAGCCTTCTACTCCAATAGTTTTTTTCCTCGTGCTGCTAGACTTTGGAACTCCATCCCTGCTCCCTGTTTCCCCGACAGTACCGACATGCAGAGGTTTAAAACTAATGTAAACAGACATCTCGCTACACTGCTTCCAACTTGTGGTGACACCCAAAACCCACACTAAAATTCTCAGTAACCCTTTACGTCTACAGTGGCGGCCTGCCTTGTTTGGTGTGAAATATGTAAAAAAAAGAAGCAATTGTTTAGTTGATAGCGCTGATCCTTACTAAAAAAACACACTAAAAAAACAAAACAATTTATCAAAAAGAAAAATTACTTTTTTTCAAACATTGTATTGCCGATTTTGAGAAGTTGTTTAGATATTACTAAATTGGGCCGGTTAGAATGCATTTGTGAGAACTCATACGAATTTTCGTCAAAACGGATCGTATTTCAGTTCACCGGGTTTTTCGTTATGCATTTTATCCGATGCTGCCGCCCACTTTTGGAATGCTGTTGCTTATAAGACCGTTAAACATATTAGACATTTTAAAATCCACAATTTCTTTCAGCCGCCATCGTGTCAACACTGACCGTGTCTAGATGCATCACATCTCACGGTTTTGCCGCGAGCCTCACGATATTTACTGTAATCTCTAGATCTCACGGTTCCGTAGCCATTTTTCACGGTTTTTGTTTTTTAATTACGAAAATTTTTTTTTTTTTTTGTAAGTCGAAAGTAAAGAAGTAAAAAGCAGTCGTTTGTAGAATGGCCCCGCCACTAATAGAAAAATGAGTTTGGCAAAAAAAAAAGAGAGAAGAAAACATCGCCAGTCATGCGCGCACACGCCTTTGACCTACTTTTGTGAGTCTTGTCTAAACATGCATTGTGTTAGGTTTAGAGATACAGTTAGGCTGTACAAAATAAACGCAACCGTGAGCGTATCACGCCCTTGATCCATTTCTGTGAGTCCTAGGCGTGTGTCGAGTTCAGTTTACGGTTAGGTTAATTAAGGGTCGGGGTTAGGGCGCAACGACCAATTTCGTCGATCAAGCCATTGACTATGTCTGACATCTGTACAAAAATGCAGAATAAAAATCAGTGGAATGCATCGCGGAATGATGAATAGCTATCTTTTTTGTTTCATTTTACTTCAGTCGAAGTTCTCAGAAATCAAGGGGCCCCTTCCTGAGGCTAACACTTAATCTCTATATGGGATACATAGATATTCCAATATTCTATTAAAGTTCTCCTTTACCTCTCCAACGTTGAGTTAGTAAAGAAGTGAAGAACATTGATTTTTCTTATCCTAATTGGCCAGTATATTATGCTATAGTATATCTTTCTTTTGGTCTCTTGGTCTTACCGGATTCCAGGACAAGAATTCATCTAGTCTGGTGGAGTATCCAGCTAAGTGCTGTTACTTGAGATAACATCACTAAGAGAAGGTGCACCATTCCTTTTATAGGCTGGTGTGTGGCCACACCGAAGGGATCTTATTTGGGATTCGAATACTATGTTATTTTGAATATTTGGTCAGGGTTTACTTGTAGGGTGAAGTATCTTCACGTAAGGTTGACACTGACTTTTACATTAACTTTGTCGTTTCGAATGAGCGGGAATCATCATTATTATATTCGCACATTTATGTGAAATAATACTTTCTTTTTCTCTGTGACGGCGAAACAAACCGAGAAAGAAAAAGAATAGCTTATACAACAAGCTTGTAACTTTTGACGTTCACTCGCTTCGCATCTCTTGTCATCAAATTGAAACGTATTTCTCTGGCACGTGACACATAAAGGAGAGATGTATTTGCCGATAATAGACTTGAAATGAACCGCGTTTTATTGTCTCTTAAATAAAACCCACGCTTCATTACCCGCGCAAACTTAAAAAGGCTCGACCCTGAACAAAGAAAAAAGATCTCGTCGAATGCAAACAAAAGAGCCGGTAAATCATCTTGTTGCATTGTGTAACAATTTACTTTCTGCGACGTTTTTCGATTATATTGTGATCAAGTGCACGTTTTTTTGTTTTTTTTGCTGTTTTTTTTTCTTCTCGTTATTATTTGCTTGTTTTTTTTTTTTAACAGAGAAACAGCAGTAAATAAACACTTCAAAAGTTCCGGGCTTTTATTCTTGCATGTTTTCTTTCTTCTTTCTTTCTTTCTCTTTTTCCAAAGACTTTTATTTCAGTTCTAAAATTTTCTCTGTTGTGGGTATTTTTATCACAGAAAAAAGTACAATTCTTGCACGCGAGAAACTACGAATTATACTCGAATATAAGCGCTGATGGTTGATTTTGAGCGACAGCTTTTGAAGAGAAGGAATAACAACCATGTATATTAATTTAGCAGTTTTACCGGAGGAAGTAATAAAGAATACTATACGAGAGAAATGGGTAAATATGCAGAATGAAGATTGTGAATACATGTTTTCGTGAGATTTTTTTTTTTACTTTAGATGAAGATTGTTCGGGTAAAGGGTGCACACGCTTGCTTGAACGATTCTGTATGGAATGGCTTTTGCCCGCGACTGCCGTCTGTGGGCTTTTTTCGTAATGCATTCAAGCCGACGAATAAAACTGAAAACCTGAAGAGGAAAACTGAAAAAAGAGGCTGGAGCGCTAAGTGTTTGAGTTTATATAGGCTGGCTCACGTGATGCCTAAGGAAGCGATGATTGGGCTACTTTTGGCCAATCTACGCGACCTTTATAAATTCAAATACAGTATCAACAATATAAACATACAAACGTATCCAACTTTCTAGTATCCAAAATGTTTCAATATTAATGACATTTCTTTTTTGGGGGTTGCGTCCTTGCATATGAGAGGCTTTTTTGTCAGTAAGTGAATCTCTCACGCTTACATATTTGCTATAAATCATAATATTTTTTTTAAACTACGGGATAAACCGTTAAGATCATTATTGTGTGAGACGATATGTAATAATATGATATGAAGCAACGCAGGGGCGACACGGGGAGGACGCAAATTAGAAACCCGGACAAAGTCATCTTAGCTCGAAGATGCGCATGGAAACATAAAATTTTATAAAGAGAAGAAAAAAATTGTTTTTGAAAAGAGATTGGAAATCAGATCATTCCGTTATCCGTGACGTGAATAAGGCGAAACAATGGACAAAAGAAGGAATATACATGTTCATGAAAATGGTTTAAAAGGAATGTGGTTGGACATTCTGACAAAGACTGGACAAGAAAGGTCAGTAGTGGAAATTTTGGTCGTAGAACTGACATAAATCAACGTAAGTGATATATCAGGCAGGAGGTCCTAAATGGTGGAGGGGTCTGACAGATACACAGACAGGACGATGAGGTCAGAGTTTATGCAAAGGTCCGAGGACTGTTTTATCATCTGTGAGAGAATCGAACGGAAATTAAAAATACTATTTTGATGAAAATTTTTTTTTTTTATCTTGTTATTTCATTCAGGTGGAAATAACTCTGCTCCCAGGAGGAAACTAAAAAGTAAATTGAGTTATGACCCTTGCACGAAGAATATCAGATTAATAACTCAGTGAAATTCGACTCTCAACACAGGGCCGGTGGGACAGTTATGAAAGTGGGGTGGGGGGGGTGGGGGGGGCTTCTCCTAAAAAGTGGGGGGGGGCGGTTAAACACATGCATATCAACTTAATTATTGATGACTGTAAAGTGGGGGGCCCCAAGTCAAAAAGTGAGGGGGCTTCGCCCCCCCCCCCCCGGTGCCGCCGTCCATGCAACATGCTACAGATAGTGACAATATCCCTGAATATATGCCTAAAATATGATTGGATTAACTTGAACAATTTTAATATTTAATATTATATTTCTACATTTTTGTAGCGACCACGTGCTTGAGTGTCTTTCCAAACAGACTGTCGCCTTATTGTGCATTCTGTTTTTTTCGCATACACACAAGTAAGGAAAAAGGTAATGATTTAGAAACAGTTGCTTTTGCATCGTGCGACTGGCTTTATGGTTATCTCCACTCTGATGATTCCGTAAGGATGAAACGTATATGTATGTAGATAATATTTAAAATATTGATTATTAAAAATAATTATTTTTAGCCTCTTCGTAGCTAGGGCCCTTTAATGAATAATAAAAAGAAGCCGTCAAATTTAAGCTTTAAATGCAAGTTCCTTCCTTTTGAATACTATTATGACGGCCGACTATAGCTGTCCGCCTCCTTGGCACGTATATAGAGTTTAATTCTCATCTCGTCCGTAGCCATTTATGGAATTGGACTTAAATATGAGTCTTGTTCTTATTAGAATCGTGCGACTCGCATTAATGCTTACCTCTATACTGATAATTTCGCAAGTATAAAACGTATACGTATGTAGATAATATTTAAAAATATTTATTATCAAAAATAATTATATATATATATATATATATATATATATATATATATATATAGGTCCTCACTATCCATCAAGCTCCAGCCCCTATACCATCGCCGCAATGTTCCATTCCTGTGCTTGTTTTACAAGTACTTCAATGGAATGTGCTCCGATGAACTTGCTGCTCTGCCCCTGTCTCTCGACGTAAATACACTAGACCTACTCGACAATCAGCTAAATCCCATCTATTCACTGTGGAGGTCCCAAGATGCCGAAGAGCCTTTTACTCTAATAGCTTATTTCCCCAAGCTACCAGCCTTTGGAACTCCCTCCCTGCTCTATGTTTCCCTGACTGTACCGACATGCAGACATTTAAATGTAAGGTAAACAAACATCTCGCCACAAACAAACTCTTCTCTTAGGATGCCCCCTTTAATTTCTGGCCCCTAATCCTCAGTAGTCCCTTACGTCTCAGTGGCACATTGCCATGTCTGGGGCGTTATGCGGTCATCCTGATCAGCAACCGATTATCATCGTGTCCACGTTGGGACACTTTTCTAACTCCTCTGTTGGTTGATGTGGCGTCTTCAAACTTTTTGCTAGAAGTTCTACAATGTGGATCAAAACGCCCTTGTCAGCAAAACATTATCTCTTGCCAAATTGTGTTTTGTCTAATCAGGAAACACGGACCAGCTCAACAATGGAGGAAAGACTAGTACATGAAGAAATAAAAATAAAATTGTGAAATCAATCAGGCAATTCAAAAACACAAAATCACTTGTGACTTGTGTTTAAGATAATAATATATACTAGCGGGACCCGTGTAAATTACACAAAATGATGTTTTCAATACTAATTATCTTGTTCCTAACCTATACATGTTTGAATAAAATATGATAAGCTTTGACTTGTATATTCATTTAAAAAAATGAACAATACATGAAACAATTTACAAAACTTCTTTATATTCAATATTTCTAGTGAAGGTAGTTTCTCTTCTCTGGCCATGAGTAGAATTATTCTGGGGACAAATTTTAACTCTTACACTTGCTCTTGGCCATGAGTAGAATTATTCTGATTTCGACGACTAAACCTGTAAATGCTTTAGATTAAATTTAATGTTGACTCCAATTCATGTGTAGCATACAAAGATTCGGAAGGTCGTTGCTTTTGATATAAGCGTGACACACAAAATAACACACACGCTATCGTATTAATATATGTCTTCTCGGTCGCCCCCTCCCTACCTCCCTCCCCCCTTCGATGTAGAAAAAAATCTTAGAGGTTGGTTGAGATCGAACTATAAACCAGTCAGGCCAACGTCAAAAACCGACGTCAAAATCCTACGTCGCTAACCGTTGCGTCAAAGGGAAATACTTGAAAATATTACGAACATTAGGTGACTCAAATTCTTTTCCAAATCTAGGTGCGGCACGGATGCGCATAACTTCTGATGTAAGCGTTACACACGAGCACACACGTTATCGTATTAATATATAGATTCTTTTTCAAACTGGTATATACAGGAACCCAAGTTTTCATAGGTAGAGGGGATAATGTCTTTGCTTCTGGCTAATAACTTTAGGGTATCTTCGACCTCGACTTGCGACACCTACCTACCCTGGGCAGGTTGAACCGGCCACCTCCCAAGGGGGAAGTTTCATGGGAATATCAAATTCACAAGTGGTCCCCAGTCGTATGTACATCCCGATTAGGGGAGATGACGACGTTAGGTTTTTTTCAGTTCTTGCAGGGAGGTGTCGACGTCCTCCTACACACAGCGCCTGGTATTTCCTAATGGTCACCCATCTGGTATTGAATAGGCTCAACGTTGCTTAACTTCGGGGATCTAATGAGAAACGGTGTGTCAACGTGATTATGCCGCCATGTGGACAATCAACACGAAAAACAACTTTTCTTTCAACGTTTTAAAAAGCCTTCCACTCGATGCAAAAGGTAGTTGCTAACGACGCAGCTTCTACACTTAACTCCTATCTAAAATATCCTTAATTAAAAAAAAATTTCTCTAAATTCGCTCTGCGCACTGCTCTATATACTCAGGCAAGATCACTCGGCATCGCCCGGACGAAATCTTCTTATCTCGGTCAACACGCAATCTCATTAGTTGCTGACTATCTCAGGGACGGGCTTGTCATGTCAATCACCCTGCATCGTTTTCGCATTGCCTAAATCTTCTGCACCCCTAAATATTTATTTAATATTAAAATGTTTTTTTCACCTACAGACGACGTCATTTCGGGTTCTCTTACCTCATCAGTGCAAACGGTCGTATGGGCTCGAACGCCATTCGTGGATTCAGGCTAGGATCACGTGACATACCTTTATGTAGAACACTCTCTGACTGCTGCTTATAAAAATGTCCGCTTACTGACATAAATAAGTTTATTTCGCATGATTTTGTATGACTAGTCATGCCGGTCTCATCGGTTAAAGCGTTGGACTTGGAGTTATGTACAAACAACTCTCGTTCCGGTGTTCGAATCGTGTGACCGGTGTGAATTGTCATCTCTACACTGGTGATTCCACAAGGGTGTATCGGATTAACATCCTAATAACTAAGGGGACATATGTACAACCTTTCTTTCTTGGTTGACTCAGTCTTTCTTCGTCTCTAAGGAAGAGAACCAACAGAGCCTGATCTCGGCAAATCACGTTGACAATCAAAGACCAACAGGTCAAGCTTGACCACGCGTGATTTGAGTGATATAAAAAAGGGCATGCACGTTTTTTCTTCCTCTTTTTCCCTCTCCCAGTGAGTAACACGGTCCGGTCAACGAAGTCTTTTCTCTCCCTACGACCAGCGATTAAGACGATCCCATCAACAGACTAAAAAGGCATGGGGCAAGAAAACACTGCCTGCTACTGTCTTACAGTTACTACACGCCGTCTCCCCCTTCCTCTTCATCGGACGCAAGACAAATAGTAAGCTTAAACCCTTTCTTTCTTTTCTCTGTTTTAAGTACCGTCGAACACCAAATTCCTACCATTTCGTACACGACAAAAAAGAGGTAGAGAGACGGCTCATTTTCTCTAATTTACGCGCACACCAAAACACGTGTGCTTTCCAAGAACAAACTTTAAAAGAGACATTTTATACAAACAGTAAAAGGGACATTTTCCTGTACACAAAACTCAGACTTTCATTGAGGAATTTATACAATTTAAATGAGCCACGTTAAATAAATTGTTATGTTTATATGAATTTTGAGTGCTGGCTTTCTTACTTTTTGTGTTGGTTACTGGCGTATTTTTACTCGTTCTTTCATGTTTAATAAGAATTAAAAAAACGTTAGAACCCCCACAGATGAAACGTATACGTAATAATAATTCAATATTTATTATTAAAATATATATATATATATATATATATATATATATATATATATATATATATATATATATATATATATATATATGTATATATATATATATATATATATCAGTAAAATCAGTCTTTTAATCGTTTCTTTGTCATTGATAGATTTCTTCATACCAAATAAATATGTGATTCTGGTTCTGTCAGCTTTTCTTGTGGACAGTTGCAGCATGTTGTTAAGAAGAATAACATGTATATCGATTTAATTCCTTCCAGAAAATACTTTGATCGGCACGGAAATATTTTCAAATAGCCGCCATCTTTAAAAAACGGGGCATAATTATATTCCTCTTTACAGAGTTACTTACAGCATAGTTTAAAGAAGAGAAACAAAATAAATTGCAAGTAAATACACTACCGGGCAATGCCAGGAAGGAACAGCTAGTATGAATTTAACTAAGTTAAATGAATATATGAACACAAGCTGGATAAACATAGAGATCATTGATAAACCAACTGAAAATGCAGGAAGCATGGCTTGATAACGAATGTATTTCTTCTTCTTATCAAAGTGGGATTGTCAAACTCGATGTTTTTATTTTGGGCAGATCTACTTAAAAGTGCAACAGCCGTGCCAGCAAAGAAATATAAAGCGTGGGGGAGGACATAAATACAAGCAACGGTGCTGGGGAGGGAGTTATCTCGCATTCTCACACTGACATACAAAACAAATGACATACAATGGCATTGTAATGGATTTGCTGAGGGTTAGTCTCTGCTATCTGGAAACCGTCTCTAACAAGATTTATAAAGATATTGTCGTAAATCAAACTGGTCCGGGCTGCTGCTTGTATTCTGACTTCCAGAGGACAGCGAACGAGACCAACAGAACACCAAAGGTCGACTAGTCTTTTAACTGATGGACGAACGGACCAACGGTTACAAGTATTTAATGAACACCTCTATAGCAATTATATGTTTACGATCTATTTTCTTTTAAGCAAGTTTACCCTATCACGCAGAGTGAGAGATATATTATCCAATCAGAACACTTTGCATGGGAGGCATTCCCACACAACTGTTTGTACACCTTTTTTCCTGCTTTTCTCTAGTCTGAGTTTTGGGCGTCAAGCTGAAGAGAAAGCTATGTTCTGATCTCACCCTAAACAAAGACTTGGCATGCGCGAGACAAGTGGAATCAAGACCCAACTCAAGTACGGATGTACATACGCCTGCTGACTCAGCGAGCTTTTGAATTTCTGGCTAGGTAACTATTTCATGGTCTCTGGTTCTTTATTGGTCAAACTGTGTATGAATAAAACTGATTTAAAATATAGAAGAAGAGTCTGTCCTTATAACCAAGCTAACGTTAACCCCTTTCTTTTTTCTCCTTACCAAACGGGCCCTACACACTGGACATCTACGCAACATCTTTCTTATTACAAATGGCGACACGCCTTTCTTCTTACACTTCATACAATAAATAGGACCTTCAACGAACACTGCCTTCCACAAACAACGGTTATCACAATGTGGAGTGAGCTTATAAGGAAATCAACCAGAGCTGAGTGGCAGTCTAACTAGACGAAATATGCAATATATAATATAACGAATTTTTGAAAACGTAAGAGGGGGGGGGGTAAATCCTATTTATTTAATTTTCAAGTGAGCAAGAATCTTTGTAAACCTAAGAATTACATTGGGAAACTATTAATTACTTAATTTAGATTAAATAACATAAATAAAGTATAAACAAATTTCACGACGAGACTGCGATTCGAACCCACAATACGTCCAGTATCTTAGTCAATATATTACTCTATCAACTACTATATATAATGCTACCAAAACTCGCTCAAACAACAGGCGTGTTTTGCAATTTACATAATTAATTTGTTTTTAACTTCTAATAAATTCATATTTACAAATATACACTTATAACTGCTATTCTCAAATTTACATATGTATTTAAAATATTTTTCGATAAATTAATATTAATAAAACTTATTGATACAATTAATTAAAGACATTTTATTCAGAAAGGAGCCTGTTTTTAAACCATACTTTGAATATAAAGCAATATAAAAATGTCGAGTCATTAAATATATATCAAGTACAAAATTTCATTGATTGGTCAGCAAATATTTTGCATCACGTGACACGGATCACTTTGTTGTTCCAGATGTTTGTCTAAAACCGCTTCTTTAGGATCGCCACTCTCTCCTTTCCATCGCAAGCACAGCACACTAGTCAGTGACGATTTGACTTGCATGGGCTGTCATAATCACCGGGGACAGCCAGCAATTAATTTTCCCTATCAGCTCCACTCCAGGTTTCCTTTTATTTCATCCTTAAATGTCTCATTTGGTTTAGTTTAAACAGCTCACAACGAATTCTCAAATTTAGAGATCATTTCACTCTTTTTTACAACTTAATGTCCCATACCACCCGAAACCACACAGACTGGAATTGTTGTTCGTATTCTTATACTGCTAGATACAGCACAAAATGATAACCTTTTGTTTAAATCTATTTTTAAATACCTTTAAAACATTAAAGTTAAAGGGGAAATAACCAGTCGTCTGGACATTTGCATCCGGGTCATGATAATTATTTCAGTATTTGTTATCTCACCGCGTCTGTAACTAAGTGTATCAATTAGAATACTATCAAACTTATCATCTATGTTTTTTCATAAGTTTAGTAAGTATACTCGTTTTATTTTTATGTTTACTCACTAGGAGTTCTCACACAGGCATAATCAGTGATTGCTGACTCATAATCACATATGGTGTTCCCTGGAGTCTGAGTGATAACAAGTCTCTCCAGGATTCCATTACTCTCCACCACATATATCAATGGTCTCTTGTAAAGGTACTCAGGTAATTTTTTATAAATTTTGTATAAATTTAGCACGTGTGAAAGACTCTTTTATGCTTTAGCAGTTAAAAGATTGAGAATAGAAAGTGACTAACTTGTGTTTACTTTCGGCAGCCTCGTAACTCTCGCTTCCCTTATTTTCTCCTGTAGTCCTCACATTCCATGAGCGATGTTTCTGACAAAGGGGAAATAATTGCTGTTTTCTTGGTTGGAATCTATCTATCTAGCACTTATCGTTGGATATTTTTTACCTTGAAGTATTTTTTTTTCAGCTCCTTACATCAAGTGGCTTCATGCCTTGTCTGGAGTAATTTCCATAAAACAATTTTATTTTTAAGTTTGCAAAATGAAATAACATTTCAGATAAATTGGAATAGTTAGTCTATGGAATTAGTGAATAAGTATGGAAACAAACTAGTGAAAATAATGACAGAAACACATCTCTAAATCTACCGATATTTCGGTTGTAAATTCGACCTTAATCCTGGTTGAAAAAAGGATTAAGGGCGGATTCACGATCAAAACATTGGTTGCTTTAGAGATGAATCTGTTTCATTATTTTAACTAGTTTGTTTCATGCTTATCCACTAATTCCAAATACTAACCGGTTAAAGTACTCTAACACAGGTTCTAATATTTTATCAATTTTATTGCTATTTAGTGATGTAATTGACTATAAGACAATGTAACGTAGTCATCTATCCTGTTCTGCAATTCCATAAACTGTCTTCGTGGAACTATTGAGATTTATTAAGATATCTGTAGAAGTCACCTTTAATGATGGGTGAAATAAAATTAATTCTGATCCATAAATAAAGCCACAACATGATACCTGGTGTGGCATTCTCACGCTGGTCGGATTGCAAAAGGAAAAAGTTTCTAGGGAATATCAAATTCACATGCAGTCTCCAGTCACATGTATATGCCGGTCAGGGGAGATTATGACATTAGTTTTTACAGTTTTTTTACAGGGAGGTTACGCCGTCCTCCCACATAGAGTGGCTGGTACTCCTAAATGATCACCCATCTGGTACTGTCCGGATTCATCGTCGCTTCGAACTAGTTGATTATGCCGTGTGTAACGACCCTCTTTTTTTGTTACTTTTGTTGACCCCAAACAAAGCATATTGTTACTGAAGCATAAGGAGCTACTGTGGTAGGAGCCACATTTTTAGGGGCAACCTGGGTAGGGAGTTGTCCAGCGAGATATTGTTCACATTACATTTACATTTCTGAATGTTGATACGGTCAGGAAAACAGAGAGCAGAAAAGGAATTCCAAAGGCAAGTGGTCCGAGGAAAGAAGCAGAAAATCTTCCGGCATCTAGGGATCTTTACAGAAAAAGGGGTGCGATTTTGCTGCTAGTTCGGTGGATTGAGGGGGTACAAGTGAAGTCAGTTTATTCGAGCACATTTCGTGGAAGTACTTGTAAAACAAGCACAGGGATGCAACAATGGGTCTGGAGTTAGTAACCAGTGTTAGACCCGTAAAGTTAGAAATTCTCTTCTGCACCATGTTCAAGAGTGGTTGGTGAAGCAGTTCAGATGTGACAACAATACTCCATGTACGGGCGAATAGTGGCTTTATAGAGGTATAGGATATTGGCAGCTATAGGAAGTTTTCTAGCCTGGTAGAGGGAGCCTATCTTCTTTGACAGCAGATTTTCAGTATCTTCTATGGACTTTTTTCCACTTTATGTTGCCTGAGAATGTTAGGCTGAGGAGTTTGAACATTAGACTCTCAAGAAGGGTACTATCGGCCATATGACAATCGGTGGTTGGAAAGGTTTCTTATAGTTGTTAAAGGAAAGGAGCTTCATCTTAATAGCAGTAAATATGGCCATCCAATTTTTAGCCCAAGTTTTGTATAAATAGATAAAGTGTACAAAAAAGGTCTTGGATGAATAGTGAATAAATATTGTTTCAAATATGAGCGAAAATAAATGGTATTAATAAAAGATAGTGAAAAATCTTGAAGGCGAGAAAAATAACACAAAGGCTAGAATTGTCAGGAACATGGGTAGAAACTGGTAGAATTGGTAGGAAAGCACAGAGGGGGGGGGGTGTAAGGATTTTAGGGTTAATGTTGCTAATTAGCCAATTCATTATACACCCCTCCCCCTACTTGATTCTCATCATTTGGTTCCAATCCTTCCACCATCCAACTCTCAGGATCTTGACAGCTTCTTTCGCACATCAGGGTACCACCACCCCCCATCATTCCATTGATCTGTTACTCTGTTAATTGCTTTTCTCTTACATCTCAGCATCATCTACCCTAACCCCCTGTCTCTCTCCCCCATCAAGTGATGCTGGGACTCCTGTTTTGCAGACCGTCCTCCCACCCTTCATCTTAATTGACTTGCATAGTTCTTAATGTGAAAGGAAAAAAAAAACAAGAAAAAAAATAATAATTGATCAAGCTAACTAAAACACGGCACGTTTGCCGCCTCAAAGAGGAATATCAAGGAACAATTTGGGGGAAATGTGTATCGAGTGTGGAATTAACGTCTGCCCACGCATACACACACAGATTCAAAAAAGATTGACAGATATAAAAATAAATATGTGGGTATTGTATTATTTGGATTACTTGGACGACTATATGGAGTTTCATATGGGTTGTCTAGAAGAGATGACGTATGCTGATAATTTAGTACTTGCCTGTGAACCAATAGAAGACCTAGTTGAGGTGGAGGTATACTAAGGAAAGTAAACGTCTCATAGTGAATATTATCGAGACCAAAGTGATGATCAGGGGGTGTAGTGCTCAGTTTGTGGTGCAATTTAATGTTTTGTGGTGCAATTTAAGGTTTTGTGGTGCAATTTAATGTTTTGTGGTACAATTTAATGTTTTGTGGTGCAATTTAATGTTTTGTGGTGCAATTTAATGTTTTGTGGTACAATTTAATGTTTTGTGGTGCAATTTAATGTTTTGTGGTGCAATTTAATGTTTTGTGGTACAATTTAATGTTTTGTGGTGCAATTTAATGTTTTGTGGTGCAATTTAATGTTTTGTGGTACAATTTAATGTTTTGTGGTGCAATTTAATGTTGTGTTGTGCAATTTAATGTTTTGTGGTACAATTTAATGTTTTGTGGTGCAATTTAATGTTTTGTGGTGCAATTTAATGTTTTGTGGTACAATTTAATGTTTTGTGGTGCAATTTAATGTTTTGTGGTACAATTTAATGTTTTGTGGTGCAATTTAATGTTTTGTGGTACAATTTAATGTTTTGTGGTGCAATTTAATGTTTTGTGGTGCAATTTAATGTTTTGTGGTACAATTTAATGTTTTGTGGTGCAATTTAATGTTTTGTGGTACAATTTAATGTTTTGTGGTGCAATTTAATGTTTTGTGGTGCAATTTAATGTTTTGTGGTACAATTTAATGTTTTGTGGTGCAATTTAATGTTGTGTTGTGCAATTTAATGTTTTGTGGTACAATTTAATGTTTTGTGGTGCAATTTAATGTTTTGTGGTGCAATTTAATGTTTTGTGGTACAATTTAATGTTTTGTGGTGCAATTTAATGTTTTGTGGTGCAATTTAATGTTTTGTGGTACAATTTAATGTTTTGTGGTGCAATTTAATGTTTTGTGGTACACTAGAAGTGCACTAGAATTACTGGTAGATTGAAAGTGGATAACCAAGGAGTGCAAGACAATGGAGATGGATGAGAACTCAGATGTGGACAAAGTAGATCTGGATGGCAAAGCTACTGAAGTTGTCGAGAAGTTTTATTACCTTGGTGATACCATTGGAGCACAGGGTGGGGCAGGTGCTAGTATAATTGCAAGAATTAAAATTGGATGGGGTATGTTCAGAGATCTTCTGTCATTACTAACCAGCATAGCTTTATCACTGTCAACCAAGGGAAGAGTCTATCAGGCATGCGTATTCAGTTTTATAATGTATGGAAGTGAAACCTGGCCAATGATACGATGGATGTTTAATATGATTCTTAAAGACAGACTTAGTTCTGATGACCTCAGAGGTTTGGTTTGGTTTGGTTGTTTTGTTTTATGGCATATCAACCTTCCTCGGGTTATTTAATGCCGAATCTGGTCATTTTGGTGAAAACTTTAATGCTTTAAGTTCTGTATATGTTCAAGTATTTATTGATGGTGTTTGATTGAATGAAAGGGGGGAAGGGAGGGAGGGAGAAGGAGGGAGGTAAAGGGTGAGGGGAGGGAGGGAAATTGTTGTTTTTTGTTTTGGATTTTGCAGAACATGATTGACTTTTGCAAAGAGAAAGAGAAGAATAAAACATTAATGTTTAGTGCATTTTGGGTCAGGAAGCTGATATTTTCAGACAGCCTGATCTGGTAGCACCAGTGACCCCAGAGGAAGATTAAATCGTGACAGTATAGGGAGATGTGTGCAGAACAGGAGAATTCGATGGTATGACTATGTTGAAAGAATGGATGAGAGTTCTTGGGTTAGTAGATGTAGAGGGATAAATAAACACCTGGCCAGAGATAGGTTATCTTGGAAGTCTGCTGCTGCTGCTGCTACTGCTGCTGCTGCTGATGATGATGATGATGATGATGATGATGGTGATGATGATGATGATGATGATGATGATGATGATGATGATGATGATGATGATGATGATGATGATGATGATGATGAAAGCGGAGGAGAAATCCAATCCTAGAAACTTTCGGTCTTTAGAATTCTCAACTCTAGAGTCTGCTAATCTCAGACACTGCCAGTCTTAAGTGCAGGCGATCTTAGGGGCTGCTAATCTTAGGAACTGTGAATCTTAGTACTGTCAATCTTAGTGTATTCTACTTTCAGAAACTGCTAGTCATATAATATTCCAATGTTAAGATGTGTCAATCTTAAGAACTGCAACTTTCAGAGGAACTGCCAATCTTAATAACTATCAATTTTAGAAACTGCCAGTCTAAGGGTTTTTTACTGTTAGGAACAACAAGTGTTAGGAAATCACAATTTTAATGGATTGCTGATATTTGTTACTAACATGACCAGACTAAGGAATTACAAATGTTATGGTCTGCTAAGCTTAGGAACTGCTAGTCTTAATAACTACCAATATTAGAGAATGGCAATCTTAGAAACTGGTAATCTTAGGGACAGGCAATTTACCAGTCATAGGAAATATCAGTCTTAGAAACTGCTAATATTAAGTGTCAATCTTAAGAACTGTTATATCAAAAAATACCACTTTATGAGATATAGAGATTGTCAACCTCAGGAAATTCAGTTTAAGGGACTGCTAATCTTAAGCATTGGAGATCTAATGAGCTGTAAATATCAGAAACTGTCATTCTAAGGAACTGTTAATCTCAGAAGCTGCCAGACTTAGGAAAAGCTAATCTTAGCTACTGCCTATGTTAGGGTCAGCCTATTTCAGAAACTGCCAGTCTTAAGCACTTCTAAGGTTCTGTCAGTTTTAGTGCTTGCTAATCTCAGAAATTGTTCTTAGAAAATAAAGGTTTTATGAACTGACAATATTAGAGGGTGTCAGTCTTAGAGACTTCTGATCTTAGGAACTGCAACTATTTTGGGTCTTCTAATCTCAAAAATTGTAAAGTTTTGATAATGCCAGTCTATGATCTGCTAATCATAGGAACTGCAAATCTGAGGTTAGGGTTAGGGTTAGGGTTAGGGTCAGTTTTGTGAATCGTCATTCCTAAGAATTTCAAGTCTTGGAATCTCATCTCTCATCTGAATATAAATAGTTTTTACCATAGCAGTTTTTACTATAGCAGTATTTTACCATATCAGTTTTTACCATAGCAGTATTTTACCATAGCAGTATTTTACCATAGCAGTTTTTACCATAGCAGTATTTTGCCATAGCAGTATTTTACCATAGCAGTATTTTCATTATTGCTTGGAAGTATTATTGAGTTTCATCGCTTTCCACTTATTAAAGGGTCCAAGTCAAAATTAATAAAGCTCCTATTCAGGCCCTACGGCCTATAGGGCCAGCGCTTATTCTCATTATTTTTAATACTAAGTAAAATGAAGGGCTCCAACTACCCCTGTGACAGAATGTTAACTTGTTGCTGGTTTTACACCCAGCTAGGCTGATAGGTACTCATTTATACACCTACGTTATAGGTTTAATACTACCACCTGATATCCCTAAGAAGTCACTCATCGTATGTATTATTCTATATATTAATACGATAGCATGTGTGTTCGTGTGTCACGCTTTCATCAAAAGTTATGCGCATGCGTGCCGCACCTAGATTTGGAAAAGCATTCGAGTCACCTTATTTTTGTAATATTTTCAAGTATTTCCCTTTGGTGCAACGATTAGCGACGTATGATTTTGACGTCGGTTTTTGACGTCGGCCCGGCTGGATTATAGTTTGATCCTAACCGACCTCTAAGATTTTTTTTCTACCTCGAAGAGGGGGGAGGAGGGAGGTAGGGAGGGGACGACCGGGAAGACACGTATTAATACGATAACGTGTGTGTTATTTTGTGTTCCATGCTTACATCAAAAGCAACGACCTTCCGAATCTTTGTATGCTACTCATGAATTGATTTAATCTAAAGCATTTACAAAGTAAGGTTTAGTCGTCGAAATCGGAATTAGTCGATCGATCAAATCGAGAAATATTGTATATAAAGAAGTTTTGTAAATGTTTCATGTATTGTTAATTTTTAAAATAAATATACAAGTCAAATCTTATCATATTTTATTCAAACATGTATAGGTTAGGAATAAGATAATTAGAATTGAAAACATCATTTCGTGTAATTTACACGGGTCCCACTAGTTTGGATTATTCAAATTACTATTCTCATCTGTGTTGTTATTTTCGCCTGATGTAACCTCCGACCTTCTTCAGCTGCATATGTTTGAACCCAGAATTGAATTTTTTTTTTTAATCAATGAGGTAGATTGTTTTCGTTCTGTCAGCAAGGACGGGGTAAAAATCTTAATTAATTTTTATATCATTCTTAATTCTTATTGCCCATAGTCAGGATTGAACCTTCCATCTCCAGAAGACTGTCACTTAGAACTGATTGTTAACCAACACCTTTATCCATTGCACCACGTGTCTAGTAAGAATAACGTAATAATTAATTAACACTTCTACCCGATCATGACTGACAGAACGAGAACAATCGACCCCCGTCGATTGAATAAAGTCAAATTCCGTATAGGTTATGGTTGACAGGACATGGATTAAATAAAGAAATTTCGTATAGGTTTCCGAATTCAACACATAGATTCCCAAGTTCGAAAGGAAGGTCGAAGGTTACATCGACCGAAACGTTGTGGAAATAACAACCAAGATGAGAATTGTAGTCCAAATAATCCAAATTATCAATCCTCATCTCAAAAATTCTGAAACATCATTCATCTCAGTATTAATCAGGCTTAACTTCAGTGATCCGACAAGCACCAATATTTGAACGTCATTATATTTGAACGTCATTATATTTGAACGTCATTATATTTGAAGGTGATTTTTTTAGTAAATCAAAAGGTTGCAAAGTGTGTCAGTATTATACGCACGTCCTTGGTTCGAGGCTGCAGCTCATTGCACATAAATGAATGAGCCGCGATGTGTCAGTGTATATTAATCTTACAAACGCTGACATCGTTTCTCAGTTGCGTAGCATCTGTAATGGACGTGTGTGAACATTTTCTAAAAATAAAATTAAAGTGAAAAAAAAAACAAAAAACATTTATCTGATTACTCTTTGGTTTATTGATGCAATCTTTCCGACTGCTTTTTGCTTTTCTATTCCCATGAAGAAAGAAAGAAAGAAACGTAAAAAGTATCTGAAACACGAAACAAACTTGATACCCGCACACAACAAATCGAAAAAAGAGCGTTTCGAAGCTTCATAATCTGACGCATGACGATGCATACGTTTTCTACAGTCTTTAATGGAATAAAGATCGGAGATTGGAATCAAAATTAGCTTTAAGCTGCCAGTTTTGTTTTTTTTCCTTCCAAACTTAAAGGCAGAGGTCGGGTCGTGGTCTGACATTGGTAATGTTTGCAGGAGATGAAGACAGAAATTATAAAACCAACTTTGAATATACGCGTCAGATTTTTGAGCTGACTCTCCAACTTTGGAGTCAAGAATCAGCCATTTTAAAGGAGTCGAATACAGGTTTTGAAAAACTGACTCAAGAGTTGAGAGTCAGATATTTTTCAGCGGAGTTCTAGTTGAAAGTCGAGAATATTTGGAGGAGTCTGGAGTCATAGTTTGGAGTTGGAGAAGTGTTTATTAAAACTGAATTAGGAGTCAATTTTGTTTTCAGCCAACTTGGAGTTAGAGAATATTTGTAGGAGTTGGAAGTCAAGGAAAAACACTTTAAAACCAACTATGGAGTCGGAAATTAAATTTATTTCAGCCGAGTTGGAGTAGAGAGTTGAGAATATTTGCAGGAGTAGAAATCAGATTTTAAAGTCGGAGAAGTGTTTATTCAACTACGTCAGGAGTCAAATTTATTTCAGCCAAGTTGGAATTGAGCGTCGAGAAAATTTGCTAGACTAGGGAGTCAGTCTGGAGTTGGAGAAGTGTCTATTAAAACCAAGTCGGAAGTCAATTTTTTTTCAGTCAAGTAGGGAGTCAGTCTGAAGTTGGAGAAGTAATTATTAAAACTAAGTCGGGAGTCAGATATTTTTCAGCCAAGTTGGAGTAGGGAGTCAAATATTTTTGCAGAAAGTAGAAGTCGAAGAAGAAGTTTTTAAAAAAACAATTCTCGAATCGGAAACAGGATTTTTTTAGCTACAGATTATTGTTTTTTAGGGTCATTCATTTTTTATGAATGAGCCTAAAAAAAACAATAATCTGTTTTTCATATTGTCACAACTCGAATAATAACTCTTCAATATTAAAATAATGCCATAAGTTACATAAAGATTAGTGAATAGGTATGCTGAGGGGACGTATAGCTTAGTCTTGGAAACAGCAGTGGATTTCCCAATAGAAGTGTGGACCATATGTTCATTAACCACTACTCCAGAGTCTTAGGGTATCGTGTTAACAGATTAAGGATAACTAGTCTTGGAGAAAGAAAACTTCGAATTAACTGGAACAATTAGATAGTTTTCTGACAAGTGCCACACAGGTGTCTGCAGAGGTCTGGTGTTGCCGAGAGAAAATCTTGATTGTATGTTCCCTAAGATAAAAATAGAATGCCTAAAATATAGGAAAATATTTTGAGAAAGGAAAATATTTCGAATTGTCTATGAAGACAGATGCAACATGAAATAAGTTATTTATACGATTTTTATATCAATTAGTCAAAGACGAGAATTGATTGAGAAAACGCAGGAAAGAACAGCCACGTCTGCTTGTTGCTTTTTCTGATGGCTACATCATAATTCACGTGCATCGTGTACATAGGGTAATGAGAAAGATATATTTCTGGCAAAACTGGTTGAAATAGACCCCAAAATTAGCCGATTTTAAACAAAACTTAGCTCCAAATACCACCACTTCAACTACTGCTTATAGTAAGATTACTATCTATCTACCTATCTACCTGTCTATCTATCTAGCTATCTAGCTATCTATCTTTCTATCTATCTACCTATCTATCTATCAATGTCTATCTATGTATCATACTAAATGTGAATTACTCCCATTTTGTTTCTCTGCCGCTTTCAAGGTATATTAAAATATACCTTAGTTCTGGGACTGAGATACTTTTGAAAAATATTCTATTTTAATTGCTTTAGTTTTTTTTCTTTAATGGAAATCGCTCCAGACAATGCATGAAGCCACTTGATGTAGATGCTAAAAAAATACCACTTCAAGGTAAAAAAACCTAACCAACGATAAGTGTTAGATGGATAGATTTCTACCCAGAAAACAGCAATTCTTCTCCCTTTGCCTGAAACATCGCTCATGGAATGTGAGGACTAAAGGACAAAATAAGACAAGCAAAAGTTACGAGGCTGCCGAAAGTAAATCCAATGTCCACTTTCTACTCTCCAATGAGCGTAATTTATAATTAACTGAACAAATCACCCATTTCTCTCTTAGCTATCTATGTATTTCTCCCGCCATGTTGATTCGACTACTCTCTAATATTCCTTAATATCTCTGTGAGCTTTTAGAGAAAGAGTGACTCTCTCTTTGTAACGTCGCCATCTAATTCACATAGGTGTGTCTGTACATATCACAAACGCATGTAAATTAGATGGCAAATTGATAAGTCCTCTGTATATAAGCATAATAAAGAATTATTATTATTATTACTATTATTATTATTATTATTAATAATAATAATAATAACAATAATAATAATAGTAAATGGACTTATTAATTTTAGTTATGCAAAAGAATATCTCAAAAGATAGGTCACAGTTTATGAATTTTTGAATGAATAATAAGTAGAATAAATAGTGAGAGTGGTTGTGACTCAACGGGTCACCGGTACGTCTATATTTTCTTACCGTCTTACCCGACATATTTGAATCTATTGTGCTCAAATTGCGATATATATTTCCCCTAACATACCCCAAAATTATAGATCTTCTCGTGCTTTGCCACTTTTTCGACTTGTCATCTAGATGTAAATTGCTGTAAATTATTAGATAAAATCAACTCAACTCCATGAGGCAAATAATGGCGTTATTTGTTGTTTTTTAATTTGTTACATTATTACAGCTACCAGAAAGAAAGAAGAAAAAGAAGCTGAGAGACGAAATATCCACAGAGCAATTTTTGACGTGTTAACAGAACAAGAGTTTGGACAGAACATCGAGCAGAGATATTTGTTTCAGTCTTGGGTCGAATGACACCCATCGTATTACAATTGAAAAATGTTAAACTGAACATTTAAAAAATAATTTTGCATAATAAATGTAGAGCTTTATACGATTGAGGATACAATTATCTCCCTGGCGTTTATTTGCTTTTCCGGTAGAGGGCCAGCTGATCACATGATTCCACTTCCTTCTTCTTCTTCTTCTTCTTTCTTTAGTTCTTTCTTCTTCTTCTTCTACTTCTTCTTCTTCTTCTTCTTCTTCTTCTTCTTCTTCTTCTATTCATTTAACGTCACTTTTCCCTTGTTCAGGGGTCAGACTTTTTCTGATATTACGCAAGCCAACTCCCCACTTCTCACGGTTCAGCGGGTTAGCAGTCTCCAAATTCCACTCTGTGCAGTCTTGTCCAATCACTTGCTTCCAAATTTTCCTTGCCCGGCCAACCTTCCTGCGATTCTTGACATTCATGCTTCTGCAACGGTTTATCGAGGAGGATGAACGTTCCACATGACCATACCAGCATACTCGATTCATCCATAGGATTACCTCCATGCTGGGCAAATGTAGTGTTTTCAGCAAATCCTCTAATCTGATGTGTTGGGTTTAGTCAGATTTCATGTTGCAGATCCATGGGTAGGCGTCGCGTTTGGAATGCGACTGCGATTGTTTTTGTAATTGCATGGTTGAGACTAACTGTAAACATTTGTTTCTTATTTTGAAATATACTATTTCAGATACATATCAAAAACAATGTCTAAAAGAAGAAGAAGAAGAAAAAGAAGAAAAAGAAAAAAGAAGGTTTAAAACTAATATAACCAGACATCTCGCTGCACAGCTTCCAACTTAGGATGACACCCAAAACATACTCCCTAATTCTCAGTAGCCCCTTACGTCTACAGTGGCGACCTGCCTTGTTTGGGGTGAAAAAAATCACAGACATACGTCGCTGATCAAGAGAAGATCAGGAAAAACAACCGAACAAATTTGATGATGGAAGCGACTAGACGTTTTATATTTTGCTCCCCTAGCTTGGGCTTGGGGAGTTAATTGTAACCATAAGCAGAGTGTATTAAAAAGAAATGTCGACATTTCACTTGCAATAAATTATAAGCTACATAAAATCATTTCTGGCTTTTCGAATTCTTCAGTTTTGATGCACCACTTTTCGATTTCGGGACAAAGTAAAAAAGAAAAAGGGAACCTGCTACAAGAGTTTGTTTAAACCTTGGCAATCTAGTGGGGATGATCTCTTCTGTTCCCTACAGCCATTTTCTAGGAGAAGTGATGATTCTACTCTTTCTCTACTCTATTGTCATTTGCCTGGAAGCTTCAATCTTTGATTCTTCTTTGTAAGAACTCGTCCTGCGACTGCAACCACAAAGAAAGGAATTTACTTGCCTCCCCACGAGGGCAGAGTTAGACACAAAGCCAGTTTTAGTGCTTCTTTACTTTCGCTCCGACATTTTAGGCCTCTCTTTAAAAAAATAGCTAAAGAAATGTATAAACTTTGTTATGTAATTACGTGGTAGCCGAAAAGAAGACTGTACACCAAAAATTAAGCTAATTCATCCAGTATTTATTAAATAAAAATAACAAACGATTTTACCTAACGGTCGCATTTGAGTTATCTCCCTTGCTTAATAAGTAAGTATAAATGTCTACAGATACGTAAGATTGTGATACAAATGGTAGAACTTGTAATTCAGAAATTACGTCGTCACACCCACTTATTTGTAAATAAAAAAACGTCATAACAAATTGGGGTTAATATTAGGTAGCCTGTCCAAAGAGTGAATGAGGTATTTTGGTGACTGGAACTAGTTTAGAGAATAGACCAAGAGAATGACACACGACCCCCACCCACCCAACCCAACTCTGGCCTTGTGCCACATCTTTTGTAATTTTCATTTTTTTACTTCAAAGAAATGTATCATCCAAAATATAGATAAATTGGGCTTTTGGCTAAGATCAAAGTGTAGTATCTGTTCCGATGAATATTACACCCCATAGACCGGTATCATCTTGGCCTTCGGGTCTTGATTTCGCCGGTCTGTGGTTTGTCCTGTGCAGTTCTAGGAGGTCCACCCTCCCAAGCTTTGCCTCCCCTCTTTGGGGTGGAGTAAGTTTATCGCTTACTGCCTGAGGCGCCCCTACCGGGGAATGCCGACGGAGCTGCCCAGGCATTTTTTGTAGGCCAGAGTGTTCACCTTCTTGGGCGCTGGCTTTTTAAATCCCACTTTCCCGACCGGGTGTCACATCTTACCGCTGTGGTAGGAAGATAAATAGAAAGTCATATTTATGATGCGATCAGGGAAATTTAAGTTAGTGTAAAATTCCTTTCTTCCTTCGTGCGCTAACACCACAATTAATTTCAATGAAAAGAGTTTCTTTCCAGTATTTTGTAGAACTCATGGATTAAACAAAGTGTTCCGTTCGAAATTCTGTAAAGATCCCCAAGTTGTACATCATGATGTCTCTGAAGAATGTCGGAGGTTACATCGGCCAAAACGTTGTGTGAATAACATCCATGATAAGAACAGTAGTCTGAATGATGCAAAGAATACAATACATCACAAATATAATACATCACAAATACAATACATCACAAATAGAATACATCACAAATACAATACTTCACAAATACAATACATCACAAATACAATACATCACAAATACAATACATCACAAATACAATACATCACAAATACAATACATCACAAATACAATACATCACAAATAGAATACATCACAAATAGAATACATCACAAATACAATACATCACAAATAGAATACATCACAAATACAATACATCACAAATAGAATACATCACAAATACAATACATCACAAATACAATACATCACAAATACAATACATCACAAATAGAATACATCACAAATACAATACATCACAAATAGAATACATCACAAATACAATACATCACAAATATAATACATCACAAATACAATACATCACAAATAGAATACATCACAAATATAATACATCACAAATACAATACATCACAAATATAATACATCACAAATACAATACATCACAAATAGAATACATCACAAATACAATACTTCACAAATACAATACATCACAAATACAATACATCACAAATACAATACATCACAAATACAATACATCACAAATACAATACATCACAAATACAATACATCACAAATAGAATACATCACAAATAGAATACATCACAAATACAATACATCACAAATAGAATACATCACAAATACAATACATCACAAATACAATACATCACAAATAGAATACATCACAAATACAATACATCACAAATAGAATACATCACAAATACAATACATCACAAATACAATACATCACAAATACAATACATCACAAATAGAATACATCACAAATAGAATACATCACAAATACAATACATCACAAATACAATACATCACAAATACAATACATCACAAATAGAATACATCACAAATACAATACATCACAAATATAATACATCACAAATACAATACATCACAAATAGAATACATCACAAATACAATACATCACAAATATAATACATCACAAATACAATACATCACAAATAGAATACATCACAAATATAATACATCACAAATACAATACATCGAAAATATAATACATCAAAAATACAATACATCACAAATATAATACATCACAAATACAATACATCACAAATACAATACATCACAAATACAATACATCACAAATACAATACATCACAAATACAATACATCACAAATAGAATACATCACAAATATAATACATCACAAATACAATACATCACAAATATAATACATCACAAATACAATACATCACAAATAGAATACATCACAAATACAATACATCACAAATACAATACATCACAAATAGAATACATCACAAATACAATACATCACAAATACAATACATCACAAATAGAATACATCACAAATAGAATACATCACAAATACAATACATCACAAATAGAATACATCACAAATACAATACATCACAAATACAATACATCACAAATACAATACATCACAAATAGAATACATCACATATACAATACATCACAAATACAATACATCACAAATATAATACATCACAAATACAATACATCACAAATATAATACATCACAAATACAATACATCACAAATATAATACATCACAAATACAATACATCACAAATAGAATACATCACAAATACAATACATCACAAATACAATACATCACAAATACAATACATCACAAATACAATACATCACAAATAGAATACATCACAAATACAATACATCACAAATATAATACATCACAAATACAATACATCACAAATATAATACATCACAAATACAATACATCACAAATAGAATACATCACAAATACAATACATCACAAATACAATACATCACAAATAGAATACATCACAAATACAATACATCACAAATACAATACATCACAAATAGAATACATCACAAATAGAATACATCACAAATACAATACATCACAAATAGAATACATCACAAATACAATACATCACAAATACAATACATCACAAATAGAATACATCACAAATAGAATACATCACAAATACAATACATCACAAATATAATACATCACAAATAGAATACATCACAAATACAATACATCACAAATAGAATACATCACAAATACAATACATCACAAATACAATACATCACAAATACAATACATCACAAATATAATACATCACAAATACAATACATCACAAATATAATACATCACAAATACAATACATCACAAATATAATACATCACAAATACAATACATCACAAATAGAATACATCACAAATACAATACATCACAAATACAATACATCACAAATACAATACATCACAAATAGAATACATCACAAATACAATACATCACAAATACAATACATCACAAATAGAATACATCACAAATATAATACATCACAAATACAATACATCACAAATATAATACATCACAAATACAATACATCACAAATACAATACATCACAAATACAATACATCACAAATAGAATACATCACAAATACAATACATCACAAATAGAATACATCACAAATACAATACATCACAAATACAATACATCACAAATACAATACATCACAAATACAATACATCACAAATATAATACATCACAAATAGAATACATCACAAATAGAATACATCACAAATACAATACATCACAAATACAATACATCACAAATACAATACATCACAAATACAATACATCACAAATACAATACATCACAAATAGAATACATCACAAATACAATACATCACAAATACAATACATCACAAATACAATACATCACAAATAGAATACATCACAAATACAATACATCACAAATATAATACATCACAAATACAATACATCACAAATAGAATACATCACAAATACAATACATCACAAATACAATACATCACAAATATAATACATCACAAATACAATACATCACAAATAGAATACATTACAAATATAATACATCACAAATACAATACATCACAAATACAATACATCACAAATATAATACATCACAAATACAATACATCACAAATATAATACATCACAAATACAATACATCACAAATATAATACATCACAAATACAATACATCACAAATACAATACATCACAAATACAATACATCACAAATAGAATACATCACAAATAGAATACATCACAAATACAATACATCACAAATACAATACATCACAAATACAATACATCACAAATATAATACATCACAAATACAATACATCACAAATAGAATACATCACAAATACAATACATCACAAATATAATACATCACAAATACAAT
>OY744525.1:14302949-14567949 GCA_963556195.1 Sepiola atlantica | reverse complement strand
CTTTGAAAACTCATGAGCTAAGGACTTAAGGATACTTTGCTAGAACTTTGAATTCTAATAAAATTTGATTGACACCTTATTTTATTACTTCATTTTATATTATAATATATATATACATATATATGTAAGGTTAGAGAGAATCCCAGCAAAGGTCTCGATTATTAAGAAAAATAAAGAATAATTACAGAAGATCATATCAACATCGGTACCGTCGGTTTCAAATCCTAACAAAGGAGACCTATAAAGTTCTCTTTATTCGGCCTCTGTTTATGTCTGTCTCCCTGGAAGATGGCGTTATGTTAATTGTCTCACAATATTTCGATTTTTAAATTTTTTTAATAATTTTTACCAATTGGGTATTTCTACCTGCAAATTATACCGTTATTTTCGTCATGGGTGAGCAAAAACAGTGTTTTTCTTTTGTCGATACAATACAAATGTTATGTTGACCTCCGATCCCGGAAAAATAAATTTTAAAAAGTAAAAGTTCTAAAATTTAGATTTCAAAATTAAGACAAGATTTAAAAATAAGATTGAAAAACATAAAGAAATCGCCCGCCTAATGAGGAAAGAAGCAGAGAAAAAAAGAAATGTGAATCTATATGGGTCTCAAAGGCCAACAAAATATATTTAAATTAACCTTCGTCTTACGTAAAAACATATATACAGTCAGATTTAATGGTGGTTTAAGGAATGGGGGACAACTGTTTAATCACAATAAAATTCCAAGTTGGTTTAGTACCTTTATTTATATCATATTAACTAAGAAAATTAGGGAAAATATAATAAAAGATTATAATAAATTATATCAAATATTAATGAATAAATAAAGTTATATAATTATATAATAATTAAATGTTAAATTAATTACATATGAGAGAGAAAAAACATTGATTTATGAATTAGGAAAAGAAAAACTAAATGAAAAATAAATTAATAAATAATAATAAATTTATTAATAAATAATGGTTATAAATATCATTATAATAAACTCACATTTTACTAGATAAATAATGAGTGCAAACACGAACGGAGCATAATTGTTTTTGATTCAGTCATTCTTGACAGAAGGTAGGCACTAGTATATATATATATATATATATATATATATATATATATATATATATATATAGAGAGAGAGAGAGAGAGAGAGAGAGGGAGAGGGAGAGAGAGAGTAAGATATGTGTGTGTGTGTCTCAGCAGTAATAGCTGCAGTGTGTAACGTATTTTCGGCTGACACCATTCAGCTTGTAGCATTTAGTAGTATGTTCACATGTGCCATAATTGGCTCATCCTGAACTCAAATGAAGTCAGACATCTGAACTACTTTAGGTCTTTGTTTCCAGTCCCTTTCTGCCTGGTCTCTTTAGCAAGAATTAAATCCACGAGCAAGTGGGCAGACGTGTTTTATTTACTCCTCCCCAGGAGTTAGGCACAAGGCCAGTTTTTTCTTACTCCCACAAGTAAGATGTGACCCAAGATCGGGTCGAGAAAGTGGGGTTTGAAAAGCCAGCGCTCGAGAGGTGAGCACTCTGGCCATTTAAAAATTGCCCGGGCAGCCCCGTCGGCATTCCCCGGTAGGGGCGCCTCAGGCAGTAAGCAATAAACTTACTCCTCCCCAAAGAGGGGAGGCAAAGCCTGGGAGGGTGGACCTCCTAGAACTGCACAGGACAATCCCATAGACCGGCGTAAATCAAGTCCCGAAGGCCAAGACAATACCAGTCTATGGGGTGCAGTATCCATCGGAACAGATACTACACTTTGATCTTAGCCAAAAAGCCAAGAAAAATTGGCTCATCCTGAACTCAAATGAAGTCAGACATCTGAACTACTTTAGGTCTTTGTTTCCAGTCACTTTCTGCCTGGTCTCTTTAGCAAGAATTAAATCCACGAGCAAGTGGGCAGACGTGTGTGTGTTTTGTGCGTGTGCGATACAAAGAAGGCAGGCGAAACGTGGAGGCAGAATGGGCCGACACACAGACACAGTGCAACAGAAAGGAACTAATAAACCCGGATTATTAACACGACATGGCGTTCAGTTACAACAACAAAAACTGCTGATCGAGCAGAAAAAAAAATGAGGGTGCTGAAAATGAGAGAAAAGGAAAAAAAGATGGATGAAGAAGAATAGAAAAGAAAAAGAAGGAGGGTTAGAGGAAGGGGAAAGAGCAGAGGGGGTGGGGATTAGAGGGAAAAGAAAGAGAAGAAGAAAAAGAAGAAGAAAAGGGGGAGAAGGAGGGTAAGAAGAATAAGGAGGAAGAAAAGAGTAAGAGGGGGATGAGAGGAAGAAGGAAAAAAAGAAGTAGAAAAAGAAGAGGATGGGGATTAGAGGAAGAAAGAAAAGAAGAAAAGGATAGGAGGAGGGGGATGAGAGGAAGGAGAAGAAGAAGTAGAAAAATAGGAAGGAATTATAGGAAGAAGAAAAAGAAGTAAAAAAAGAGGAGGAGGATTAGAAAAAGAAGAAAAAGAAGAAGAAAAAGAGGAGAAGGGGGGTAGAAGAAAAAGAAGAAGAAGAAGAAGAAGAAGAAGAAGAAGGAGGAGGAGGAGAAAAATGGGAAGAGGGGGATGAGAGGAAGAAGGAAAAGAAGAAAAAAGACAGGAGGAGGGTGGGTTAGAAGAAGAAGAAAAAGAAGAAGAAGAAGAAGAAGAAGAAGAAGAAGGAGAATAGCAGGAGGGGAGTAGGAAGAGGATTAGAGATAGAAAAACAAGATGAATAATAAAATAAATAATTAGGGAGAAAAGGAGCCATGGGAGGAGGGGAAAGAAAGAAAGAAAGAAAGAAAGAAAGAAAGAAAGAAAGAAAGCGGGAAATTAAAGGAGAAGAAGAAGAAGAAGAAGAAGAAGAAGAAGAAGAAGAAGAAGAAGAAGAAGAAGACAAAACGGTTGATGAATGAGCAGGGAGAAAATCATGCAGAGTGGGAGGGGAAAAAGAAAGAAAAGGAAGATTAAGAACACGGGAAGTAGAAAGATGGGGAGAAAAATGAGGAAAAGGGAGGAAGGGAAAAGAATGTTGAAGAGGAAAAGAAAAAGGGAGAATATCGTTTGGAGAAGTAGATAGAGAGGAAAAAGAACACAGAGAAATAATGTGGATAGAAAAGAGGAAGAGGAGATGGAGGAAAAGATGCAGAAAGATGAGAAAAAGATAAGAAAAGGAAGAAGAGAAAAGAAAAAAAACAAAAACAAATTAAAGACAAAAAGTGACTGAATAAAACGAAAATGAAAGAAAATAATGAAAAATAAAATAACAAAAAAATAATAAAATTTCAGAAAAAGGAGCAAAAATAGAAAATTAATGGAACAGGAAAAAAAGCAGAAAAATCATAATTATTATATTTGGTTTAACATCCGTTTTTCATGGTGGCATGTGTTGGATGGCTTTACTCAGCCAACGACCCTGCTACCTCAATTGTTATACATCTACTAACCCAAGAACCCTCATCATCCCTCCCTGTTCCCTGTTTCCCCGACTGTACCGACATGCATAAATTTAAAACTAATGTGAACAAACATCTAGCTGAACAGCCCCCCCCCCAATTTAGGATGATCTCCTTTACTTTCACCTAATTTTCAGTAGCCCCTTATGCCTACGGTGGCAACTTTCCTTGTTTGGGATAAACTCAGTAGTATATATATATATATATATATATATATATATATATATATATATATATATATATATATATATATATAAGCAAAATTAATATGAAGAATGTTTGATGTAATAATGACACTAATGGTATGTTTAAATAGAAGGACAGATAGACAGATGGAAAGAAAATGGTGTGAGACAATGTAGAATTGAAGAGCACGAAACAAACGAATCATGCTAAAGTCAGTTACCAAGACAGCAAGTAACAGTCTCACAAATAATGTATGAATGGTGAACAAGAAATTATTTTGTGTTTCGCGAATGATAAATAAACAAGAAGAAAACCTTTTTCTTTTACAGCCAAAAGCTAATTGTATGTGTTCATCTTCTTTATCGGGTCTTCGTATTTGGATTGGGGTTATGACATAAATCAATGGACAATAGGCAATTAAAATAAATTAACTTTTCAGGTCGGGTAAAAACAATTGATATTCGCAAAAATATTGAATCAAGTCAAACACAAAGAATGTTTGACATATTTTTTACGCAAGCGATATGTTTAAATAGATAAATGATAGAGTGCAATATGAACGAGTACTGAGACAATGCATAATAATGTATGAATGAATAGTCAGTGGGGAATTATTTCGTGTTTCTCAAACAGTAAATAAACAAAAAGTAAACCAATTTCTTTTTCTTTTAATAACTTGTTCATGGAAGTTCCATTAATAAATAGAAGAGGAGGAAAGAAAACGGAAGATAATGGAGAGAAAATGATGGGAAAGTGTCGAAATAGAAAGAAAAATAAGCAATGGCGAAAAAAAGGGAAAACACTCTTTTTTTAAATAGGAGAGTAACTGAAATGATATATTAAGAACTACTTTCTTACGCATTCTTAATGTAATACTTTAGCATAGGAATACAAGCAGAACACGTCTGAGCACTTCTTAACATATACACGGGAATCACTGACTATTTATTCTTAATGTAATACTTTAGCATAGGAATACAAGCAGAATACGTCTGAGCACTTCTTAACATGGGAATCACTGACTATTTCCATATATAAGTATTGTATAAATACTTGTCAATATAAAAATGCCTTTTTCGTAATTAACTTACAAAAACACAACACAACCCCACATGGAGGCAGCAGAAAACATGCTAAATTGGAGGAAAAACATAACAACAGGCAAACTGAGACAGCATCGATTAAGAAGAAGAAGAAGAAGAAGAAGAAGAAGAAGAAGAAGAAGAAGAAGAAGCAAGCATCCACAGGTTCTTTTCTTTATTTATATCAAGTTATGTGTATATGTTTATATAGTTGTATGTATAGAATTCACTCCTAAACTAATTAACCGATCAATATGACTTTTGGAACACGGCTGCTAAGCCTTAGGTGTGTGTAATATGGGGCAAATGAGGGTTAGAAGTTCTTTGTGAAAATTCAGATACCTTCGATTTTTGTGAAATTTTAGTAATCGGTTATTAGACATTAATTAATAATATTCTCCAAATTTCAGTTTCTTTGGAGTATTTTAAAGGAATTTTAGAGGGTATAATATGGGAACAACCTTTCATTTGAAAATTCAGATATATCAGATTTGCTCCATAATCATTAGATGCCAATTAAGTAAGATTTCCTGAATTTGTATTATTTCTTAAGACCCCTTAAGCTATTCCTTAAATTAAAATTTTAGACATTTTCTAGAATCAAAATTATGTAATGGATTTTGATAAAAATTAGAATAAGAATTCTAGACATAAGTTTTAGTATCATTATATCTTGATTTTAATCTTCGTAATGGAACAAAAAAGTGGTGCAAAACTGTTCTGCTCAGGGAATTAATTTTACCTGTCCTGGGACGGGTATTTTAAAAATATTTTATAAAAAGCACAAAGAAATATCGCACTGGAAGAGACAACTTGGACAAGAATTGATTCTCGAAAACATATTGAACATTCTATGAAATTAATTCATTCACACTCTTAAGAAGAAAAACACATTCTTACTCGTGTTGTTTAGCTATTATTTGCCAGTCGCCACTTTTATATTCTTCCTTCTTTTTGTCCCGTTATTATACGTTTATAGGATTGACACCCTAATATTTGATAAACAAACGACGTAAACACTAAAAACAGAAACCAACCCGAAGTCACTTCAACAACAAAAGCTCAAACTGGGGTCATAAAAACCAGCTCCCAGAGACAGTCTAACAAAAAGGCGCAAAAAATCCAAAGATGTTGATCACATTAGGTGCTGCCAACTACGTCGGCCAAACAACTGGTTAAACATATAAAAGCAGACCGCGCAACAAAATCTATCTCTTCTCTTTTTCCTCTTTCCCAGAGAATACAAGTTCGGCTACCCTCGCCTTTGGGCGAGGGTGCCAGCGCGTCGGCTGACTACTAAACACACACATACGCACACAAAGGCCTACACTCCTATCATTCTTCAACACACGCAACCACACACTGATGACAAAAGCACACACGCATACAAATACCTAAACGAATTATCAACTCTACGCTCGCACACACATTCGTTCAACCACGAACAAAATACGACACGCACATTCACACACTTCGACGTACTAACGCCAAACCTCACACATAGCTACACTACGCACATACATACATACGCATCAATCACATGCATCAACATTTTGTTTTTAACATATTTCACCCCCAACATGGCAGGCCGCCACTGTAGACGTAAGGGGCTACTGAGAATTAGGGTGTAGGTTTTGAGTGTCACCCCAAGTTGGGAGCAATGTAGCGAGTGATCTATTTACATTAGTTTTAAACTTCTGCATGTCGGTACAGTCGGGGAAACAGGGAGCGGGGAGGGAGTTGCAGAGGCCGGTTGCACGAGGAAAGAAGCTATTGGAGTAGAAGGCTCCCCGGTATCTGGGGACCTCCGCAGTGAATGGATGGGACTTAGCTGATTGTCGAGTTAGTCTAGTGTATTTACATCGAGGGGGGGGGCACCAGAGTAGCCAGCTCATCGGAGCACAATCCATTGAAGTATTTGTCAAACAAGCACAAGGATGCAACATTGCAGCGATGAGATAGGGGCTGGAGCTTGGTGGATAGTGAGGGACCTATTAAATTGGCGACTCTTTTTTGGACCTTGTCTAGGAGGGAGAGACTCGTGGAGGATGCATCAGTCCAGATGTGGCAACAATGCTCCATTCATGGGCGGATGGTTGCTTTGTAGAGATACAGGATAATGTCAGGTGTGAGGAATTTACTAGCACGGTAGAGGGAGCCCACCTTCTTTGCTGCAGCCATTTATCGTTTCTCTAACTGGACACTTGAAATGAACACTTAATGCTCTGTATTTTGTAAATATATAAATATTTTGTGTTACTTTTAAACGACATTTTATTCTCCTTTCAACTTATGCATGCTTTATCTTTCATTCAACTTTCATGCATGTTTTTCCATGTTTTATCTGTTTTCACTCTTTTAAACATCACTTTAACTATTTTAATGTAACCGTGGACTTTAGCATATTCTCAAAGACAATATCTTACTAAGCTAAGGTCCGCGCTCCTACAAATTATTTGTAATAAAAAATACTACATTTCCAATTACAAATAGCAGTTTGCTTTTCTTATGTGTTACTAATTAAAACAAAATTACATCCAAACTAAAATATAATGGGTGACAGTTTATTGATAAACGCCGTTTGCTTCTTTCATAACCGGAATCCGCCTTCAAGGAACAGTATTCTCTTTAACCAAAAAATTTCACCGGTGAAACTAACAGCTAAACGTAAAATATTCCGGAATACATACATATACTTATAAAAATGTCGGTGACTAAACTAGAAAATCACACTGTCGTCATATATCTGATATAAATTATTACACATCATGAAAAATTAAATTTGGAGTCTTTTAGTGACTTTAATTTTTTTTTTCAATTTTTTATTTTTTATTTTTTTTATACAATAAAATAACGCGCTGAAATTAATTTTGTTTTTTTCGTACAATAAACTATTTTTGGGGATTCTTAAAAAATAACTTAAAACATGTCTCTTTAGCTATTCTAATGTAATCGTGGATCTTAGCATATTCTCTAAGACACAATATCTTACTAAGCTAAGGTCCGCGCTCCTATACGTACCTCTCTATTACCTCACACATATACACAGTGAACAGTAACAACCATACCCACAACATACCTTTCTTGATTTTAGCCATGATTACACATACATACGCAAACTGACAAAAGGCTATATATACCCTTATTCGCTTATTGTGTGCGTGTAAAAGTATTTTGCTTACAATGGCTGCCAGCGATATCCCTACCATGGATTAGATCAGGGGCGGGCAACCTTTTCAGAGTGAGGGCCAGATGAGACTTTTGGAAGATCGCGGGCCGGAGTGAAAAACGAAATCTTAGAATGACTACATTTTGTTTACATGAATAAATTGTAGAAAAATTGCATTGAACACTCTACAAATCTGATATTTTTTCTCAAGAGACTTCTGTATGTGATGTTATAAAAGGCGCCGACGAAGAGCCATTTTGGAATCATAAAAAATAATGACGGGGTAGGTAGCAAGTTTATCCAGCATTTGTTTTGACACAACTCATATAAGTTCTCTCTTTCATGCCCTTTCCTCGTCTCACGTTTCCTCTTTGCCTCTTTCTTTCTCTTTTTCTATTTTTATCTCAGGCCAAGGATTTGAAATTAATAGTTAAAGAAAAATGAAATATACATGCATCATCGCTCGCTGATATTTATACATTTTTATCCCACTGTAACTCTTAATTGAAACCTACTTTTACGTCTATTCCACAAAATGATATGAGTTTTACTGGGAGGTCAGCGGGCCGGAGGTTGTCCGCCCCTGGATTAGATCATTCCAAGCATAGCAGAAACGTTCAAATCCTTGAAGAAACGAAAGAGACTGTATGTTATTGTAAATAAAATAAAAACAGATCAACAAGTAAGCTAGATATTATCAAGAGTAGACAATAACTTTTGGATGCTCACAGCAGAATTATCTTTAATAAATTTCTGAAGCAACTAGAACCGAAAGAAACTTATGAGGTGAATTGTCTCAAATTATTGTCATATAAACATAAAGGAAAATAATCACTAAACGATTCTGTTTTCATGCGACGTTTACAATCTGAACAGAAGTTGCAAATGATAAAACTTATCATAGCCAACATTAAAATCGCAGACTTCCCGAAGGAAGAAAAGATAACACACTAACACTTGAATGAAGTCGTTCAAATAACGTTTATTGAACGTGTGTGTACGTGGAATGATGAAGTGTGTGATGTATGCATGTGTGTCGATGGAAAAACAGTTCTTGAAAAAGGTATAAGAAGAAATGAATCCGGCGAGAGGAAAGTCTTTGAAAGCCGTACACAAAGAAAATGAGTTGAGAACTCTTACCGTTGTTTGACCACGTGCTGACGGAAGAAACGTGTGTTGGTAGTTGTTATGCCGAGACCAGTTCAAGAGAAAAGCGTGAGACGAAACGCTAGTGTATTAGCGTCGTTCTGCCGAGGCCAATTGACCAGAAGAGAAGAGTGAAACGGAACGCTAGTGTCAGCGTCGTTCTGTCGAGGCCAATTGAGTAGGAAAAAGTGAGTGAAACGGAGCGCTGTTCTGCCGAAGCTGGTCGGTGAAGAAAAAAAGAGAATTTCCGTTTGCACCTGGTGTTATAGTCCGAAGGGCAGATAACTCAGGTGCCGCTTTACAGCGCCGTCGGTGAAAAAGCGACACCTACCGGCAAACCGGTGTAGTTATGTTTTGAAAGGAGGAGGTAACTGCTACACACTTGATATCGTCAAAACCTACAAAGCCTCTAATGTCCACATCAAGCAACTTTGAGCCATGCAAAACTATACTAATGAAGATACGGGCATTGCTATACAAGCCCCCAACCGCCTTAATTGTGGGATAAGTCATGTATATCGGCGTGAAGCTTTACCAGCATTGGATAAATATGCAACACATGCGTTCAAACAAAACAAAACAAAGACTAAGGTCAAGGTCACAATTAGAGGTCATGACAAACCGATGTTACAGTATCAACCTCTACACAAGAGGAGCTCATGGGTATAAGCAATAAATCTGCACTAATGCAATATACAATATTGAAAGACTATGTGATAAGCTTTAAAACCAAACGTTTAATTGCATAAACTATCCTCCATCTCCCAGAAAGATGAAGCATTCACATATATTTACATAAGGCTGCCAAACAGAAGTGGAATCCAAGGGCTGTGACAAAGAAACACATTACAGGTCTTTAAATTCCGTAAAATGTTTCCAGAAAAATTAGATTTTAATGGTTTTCCAAAATTGAAAACAAATTTGAAACTAGTAGCATACAATACACACGCTATGGCAGCATAAACATGCCATTCAGATATGGCATAACAGCCCTTTCTACATAGTGGACGTAGAAGGACAAGCTACCACTGCTAAAACAACTTAAATTAATTACTTTACAACCGTACGATGTCTCCAGCTGAGAAGGAAGCTGTTGATACTAGTTTTTTTTCACTTCGGTGATAATGAATATCTAATAATTCGTAATTGCGACAGCGAATTCACAATTATTCACAGAATGAATATCTAATAATTCGTAATTACGACAGCGAATTCACAATTATTCACAGAATAAATGTCTAATAATTTGTAATTACGACAGCGAATTCACAATCATGAACAAAAGTAATATCTAATAATTTGTAATTACGACAGCGAATTCACAATCATGAACAAAATGAATATCTAATGATTCGTAATTACGACAGCGAATTCACAATCAGGAACAAAATGAATATCTAATAATTCGTAATTACGACAGCGAATTAACAATCATGAACGAAATGAATATCTAATGATTCGTAATTACGACAGCGAATTAACAATCATGAACGAAATGAATATCTAATGATTCGTAATTACGACAGCGAATTCACAATCATGAACAAAATGAATATCTAATGATTTGTAATTACGACAGCGAATTAACAATCATGAACGAAATGAATATCTAATAATTCGTAATTACGACAGCGAATTCACAATCAGGAACAAAATGAATATCTAATAATTCGTAATTACGACAGCGAATTAACAATCATGAACGAAATGAATATCTAATGATTCGTAATTACGACAGCGAATTAACAATCATGAACGAAATGAATATCTAATGATTCGTAATTACGACAGCGAATTCACAATCATGAACAAAATGAATATCTAATGATTTGTAATTACGACAGCGAATTAACAATCATGAACGAAATGAATATCTAATAATTCGTAATTACGACAGCGAATTCACAATCAGGAACAAAATGAATATCTAATAATTCGTAATTACGACAGCGAATTCACAATTGTAGCAGTTACCTCCTCCTTTCAAAACATAACTACACCGGTTTGCCGGTAGGTGTCGCTTTTTCACCGACAGGTGGCACTGTAAAGCGACACCAGAGTTATCTGCCCTTCGGACTATAAAACCCGGTGCATAACGGAAATTCTCTCTCTTCCTCACCGACCTGCCTCGGCAGACAGACGCTGACACTAGCGTTCCGTTTCACTCTTCTCTGGTCGGCAAAACGACGCTAATACACTAGCGTTTCGTCTCACGCTTTTCTCTTGAACTTGTCTCAGCAAAACAACTACCAACACACGTTTCTTCCGTCAACACGTGGGCAAACAACGGTAAGAGTTTCTCAACTCATTTTCTTACGGCTTTCAAAGACTTTTCCTACGCCGGATTCATTTCTTCTTATACCTTTTCAAGAACTGTTTTTCCATCGACACACATGCATACATCACACACTTCATCATTCCACGTACACACACGTTCAATAAACGTTATTTGAACTAACTTCATTTTTGTTTATTAATTATTACTCCGTCTTTGCATGCAACATTGTTTGATTCAACTGAACACGTTTATAATCGGGCGAAACACCACTCGACCCGAACACAATCATCAACAAAATGAATATCTAATAATTCGTAATTACGACAGCGAATTCACAATCATGAACAAAATGAATATCTAATAATTCGTAATTACGACAGCGAATTCACAATCATGAACAAAATGAATATCTAATAATTCGTAATTACGACAGCGAATTCACAATCATAAACAAAATGAATATCTAATAATTCGTAATTACGACAGCGAATTCACAATCATGAACAAAATGAATATCTAATGATTTGTAATTACGACAGCGAATTCACAAACATAAACAAGATGAATTGTTGGAATTTGTTAAAGCCCCCCTCACTGATTTGCTGTCAGTCATTGCAACCCCTTTTTAGTAAAGGTGTCACGTGAGCCAGTCCTTAAAAACCCTTGTATACGGCTTCCCGGCCTTTTTTCGACATCTCCGCTCAAGTCAGCAATACATCGGGCGGTCTTCTCAGTGGTACAGCCCACGACGGCATCACAGAGAATGACCTCCCTCCGATACCCGAACTCTATGCAGGCTCCTTTTCAACGACTCCACCCCAGTCAACAACATATCGGGCGGTCTTCTTAGTGATACAGCCCACGACGGCATCACCGAGAATGATCTCCCGCCGTTACCAGAACTCTAAAACAGATAAGTTCTAGCGACCCACGTTTTCGCAACAAACCTCAAACCCACCTATCTACTATCCTCTTTTCCATCCTCTCTATGATTTACCAATGCCTAAATGAACTTTATGAAACTGTAAATACTCGATCCAACTTTCTCTTTCTTACTAAATTGATATGAAATTACACCCTTGTGTTTTGTGTTCCTTCTTCAGACTTCCGTCCTATACATATCTTTGATGATTTTATCTGCACATGGTTACCCCATTCTCACGTGGGAGAATTGAACTTTATTTCAGGATTATTTTAATCCCAACAGAATTACTAATAAATCGTAATTACGACAGCGAATTCACGATTATTCACAGAATGAATATCTAATAATTCGTAATTACGACAGCAAATTCACACTCATAAACAAAATGAATATCTAATAATTCGTAATTACGACAGCGAATTCAAAATCATGAACAAAATGAATAGCTAATAATTCGTAATTACGACAGCAAATTCACAATCATAAACAAAATGAATATCTAATAATTCGTAATTACGACAGAATTCACAATCATAAACAAAATGAATATCTAACAATTCGTAATTACGACAGAGAATTCACACTCATAAACAAAATGAATATCTAATAATTCGTAATTACGACAGCGAATTCACACTCATAAACAAAATGAATATCTAATAATTCGTAATTACGACAGCAAATTCACAATCATAAACAAAATGAATATCTAATAATTCGAAATTACTACAGCGAATTCACACTCATAAACAAAATGAATATCTAATAATTTGTAATTACGACAGAGAATTCACACTCATAAACAAAATGAATATCTAATAATTCGTAATTACGACAGCAAATTCACACTCATAAACAAAATGAATATCTAATAATTCGTAATTACGACAGCGAATTCACACTCATAAACAAAATGAATATCTAATAATTCGTAATTACGACAGCGAATTCACACTCATAAACAAAATGAATTCGTAATTACGACAGCAAATTTACAATCATAAACAAAATGAATGTCTAACAATTCGTAATTACGACAGCAAATTCACACTCATAAACAAAATGAATATCTAATAATTCGTAATTACGACAGCGAATTCACACTCATAAACAAAATGAATTCGTAATTACGACAGCAAATTTACAATCATAAACAAAATGAATATCTAATAATTCGTAATTACGACAGCAAATTCACACTCATAAACAAAATGAATATCTAATAATTCGTAATTACGACAGCAAATTCACAATCATAAAGAAAATGAATATCTAATAATTCGTAATTACGACAGCGAATTCACACTCATAAACAAAATGAATATCAAATAATTCGTAATTACGACAGCAAATTCACAATCATAAACAAAATGAATATCTAACAATTCGTAATTACGACAGAGAATTCACACTCATAAACAAAATGAATATCTAATAATTCGTAATTACGACAGCAAATTCACAATCATAAACAAAATGAATATCTAACAATTCGTAATTACGACAGAGAATTCACACTCATAAACAAAATGAATATCTAACAATTCGTAATTACGACAGAGAATTCACACTCATAAACAAAATGAATATCTAATAATTCGTAATTACGACAGCGAATTCACACTCATAAACAAAATGAATATCTAATAATTCGTAATTACGACAGCAAATTCACAATCATAAACAAAATGAATATCTAACAATTCGTAATTACGACAGAGAATTCACAATCATAAACAAAATGAATATCTAATAATTCGTAATTATGACAGCAAATTCACAATCATAAACAAAATGAATATCTAACAATTCGTAATTACGACAGAGAATTCACACTCATAAACAAAATGAATATCTAATAATTCGTAATTACGACAGCGAATTCACACTCATAAACAAAATGAATATCTAATAATTCGTAATTACGACAGCAAATTCACAATCATAAACAAAATGAATATCTAATAATTCGAAATTACGACAGCGAATTCACACTCATAAACAAAATGAATATCTAATAATTTGTAATTACGAAAGAGAATTCACACTCATAAACAAAATGAATATCTAATAATTCGTAATTACGACAGCAAATTCACAATCATAAACAAAATGAATATCTAACAATTCGTAATTACGACAGAGAATTCACACTCATAAACAAAATGAATATCTAATAATTCGTAATTACGACAGAGAATTCACACTCATAAACAAAATGAATATCTAATAATTCGAAATTACGACAGCGAATTCACACTCATAAACAAAATGAATATCTAATAATTTGTAATTACGACAGAGAATTCACACTCATAAACAAAATGAATATCTAATAATTCGTAATTACGACAGCAAATTCACAATCATAAACAAAATGAATATCTAACAATTCGTAATTACGACAGAGAATTGTAGCAGTTACCTCCTCCTTTCAAAACATAACTACACCGGTTTGCCGGTAGGTGGCGCTTTTTCACCGACAGGTGGCGCCGTAAAGCGACACCAGAGTTATCTGCCCTTCGGACTATAAGAGCCGGTGCAAAACGGAAATTCTCTCTCTTTTTCACCGACCAGCATCGATGAACAACGCTGGCACCAGCGCTCCGTTTCACTCGCCTTTTGGCCTCGACAGGACGACGCTGACACTAGCGTTCCGTTTCACTCTTCTCTGGTCGACAGAACGACGCTAATACACTAGCGTTTCGTCTCACGCTTTTCTTCTCAATGGGCATAACAACTACCAACACATGTGGGCAAACAACGGTAAGAGTTCTCAACTCGTTTTCTTTGTGTTACGGATTTCAAAGACTTTTCCTACGCCGGATTCATTTCTTCTCATACCTTTTTCAAGAACTGTTTTTCCATCGACACACATGCATACATCACACACTTCATCATTCCACGTACACACACGTTCAATAAACGTTATTTGAACTACTTCATTTTTGTTTATTAATTATTACTCTGTCTTTGCATGCAACATTGCTTGATTCAACTTTACACGTTTATAATCGGGGGAACACGACCCTCGATCCGAACAGAATTCACACTCATAAACAAAATGAATATCTAATAATTCGTAATTACGACAGCGAATTCACACTCATAAACAAAATGAATATCTAATAATTCGTAATTACGACAGCAAATTCACAATCATGAACAAAATGAATATCTAATAATTCGAAATTACGACAGCGAATTCACACTCATAAACAAAATGAATATCTAATAATTTGTAATTACGACAGAGAATTCACACTCATAAACAAAATGAATATCTAATAATTCGTAATTACGACAGCAAATTCACACTCATAAACAAAATGAATATCTAATAATTCGTAATTACGACAGCAAATTCACACTCATAAACAAAATGAATATCTAATAATTCGTAATTACGACAGCGAAGTCACACTCATAAACAAAATGAATATCTAATAATTCGTAATTACGACAGCAAATTCACACTCATAAACAAAGTGAATATCTAATAATTCGTAATTACGACAGCAAATTCACACTCATAAATAAAATGAATATCTAATAATTCGTAATTACGACAGAGAATTCACACTCATAAATAAAATGAATATCTAATAATTCGTAATTACGACAGAATTCACAATCATAAACAAAATGAATATCTAATAATTCGTAATTACGACAGAGAATTCACACTCATAAACAAAATGAATATCTAATAATTCGTAATTACGACAGAGAATTCACACTCATAAACCAAATGAATATCTAATAATTCGTAATTACGACAGCAAATTCACAATCATAAACAAAATGAATATCTAATACAAATTCACAATTATGAACAAAATGAATATCTAATGATTCGTAATTACGACAGCGAATTCACGATTATTCACAGAATTAATATCTAATAATTCGTAATTACGACAGCAAATTCACAATCATAAACAAAATGAATATCTAATAATTCGTAATTACGACAGAGGATTCACGATTATTCACAGAATGAATATCTAATAATTCGTAATTACGACAGCAAATTCACACTCATAAACAAAATAAATATCTAATAATTCGTAATTACGACAGAGAATTCACAATCAAACAGAATGAAAAGCAATATCGTCATCTAAATAATGAAACATATCTATTCTCAAATAGATATTCCGACCAGGGTTGTCAATGACAATAGACTAAAATATTCGAATGAATAGCAATTTAACCATGTGACGTCATCGCCGAGGGTTCCCAAATTAACAGCAACATTGTAGTAGAATGGTGCTAAGAATGGATGGTCAGACTTAATGTTACCAAGACAAAGCTTTTTTCTTTTAACAACTTTAAGAAACATTTCAAACCATAGTCTGTCATGGCTGATAGAACCCTTCCCGAGAGTCGAACATTTAAACTCCTCGGTCTGACATTCTCAGGCAACATGAAGTGGAATAAGTACATAGAAGATGCTGGCAAGTCTGCGGTAAAGAAGATAGGCTCCCTCTATCAAGGTAGAAAATTTCTCACATCTGCCAGTATCCTATATCTTTTCAAAGCCATCATCCGCCCATGCATGGTGTATTGTTGCCACATCTGGACTGGTGCACCAACCACTAGCCTCTCTCTCTCTCTCTTGCACAGCATGCAAAAATTAATTTTTTACCTAATATGTCCCGCACCGTCTGTCAAGATCAAGCCCCTGTCGCATCATCATAGTGTTGCATCCCTATGCTTGTTTTACAAGTCTTCCGTGGAATATGCTCCGATGAACTGATTGCATTTGTACCGCGTCTATGTAAATACCCCGGACCCAGCCGACTAGCAACAAAATCCTACCCCTTCACTGTAGATTTTCTAGTCTAATAGCCTATTGCCTCGGACAACTTTCCTTTGGAATTCCCTCCTTGCTATCTGTTTCCCCGATAGTACCATCATGCATGAATTTAAATGTAATGTGAACAAACAGCTTGCTTCCTAACTCCCGATCCGGGTTTCCCTATATTAAGCTGGCCCATATCACAGTAGCCCCTTACGCTTAAGTGGCAGTATGTCTTGTTTGGGGGTGACCAAAAGTAAAACTAGATAAATAAAATAAAATAAAAAAGGCAAGGACGACTTTCTAACATGGTGTAGAGATTCAGTGGACATTGCTTCATTAAATGTTTGCAATATTCTCTTCATCATCTTTCATAAGCAGTCGCTTTTTCCTTTTATCGCACCCACAATTTGATTGGTCTGCGTAGTCACCTGAAGTTGCTTGATGCAATCGTGCTTATGCAAATTACATCACTCTTCCAACATCCTGCCACCTCAAATCTTCTCCCACGCAAATTGCTTAATTGGCGGAATCACCATCAGCTGTTAATTCTAGGTTCGCGATCCAATTATGCTGAAGTCAGACTTTATATTGCCAACGAAAGGCCCAGCTCTTTCCTGCCTGGTGGGGATCAAGGAACTACCCGCACAATGTTACACATGTGCAGTAACTTTTTTTTTTTTTAAATGTTATTATGATTAAAAGTGACTCTATATAATTTTTTATCAAGACATTTTTCGTACAGGGGACAAAGATATAAAATTAAGAAGAGCTTGAGATCGCTACTGAAAACATCGCTTGGCTTAATTTTTAATTTGTGTTATGGGGTAAGTGTTGGATAATGGCCCTATGGGATTGGACGTATCTGTTGGGAATCGTTGGTTTGACTTGCGCGTGTTAACGCGGGTGCAATCGAGTGCAGATTAGGGCCTGTTCTCACAGTCAGAGCTAACAGACGTGACAAGGTTACCGTGTGACGAAACCCCAGATCAAGGGTCAGTCTGCACCTGTGAGAGGCTCTGTGACGTCGTGTGCCTTGCGTGGGAAAGAGAAGATCCGTGACGTCACTTGTTCTTGTGAGAAGCGAGTTTTTAGTCAGTCTGATTCGGAAGGTGAACTGAGAGGACGTGTGCGATTCACGATGTAAAACTAAGGGAAATATTTCCCTTAAGGGAAGACAAGCGCGAGAAATCCTTTCCCCCCTCTCTATGAATGGTTAAGAAACATTGTTAACTAACTACGATAAAGTAGGATTTGCTCTCCCCCTCTCTCTCGACGTGGTGAATGACGCCCAGTTAAAATAACAACTTATCTTGTGATAAAATGAATTAAATCTAAAAGAAGAGGTTGTCTTCGGAGTGCGTCACGACTTTTGTTGCAGACAACGGACGGCATGGTTCTCGACAGAGAAGAAAGAATTCATCCATTAGACGACCCGACCGCCCTCTACAAGCGAGGGAGAAATCTAAGGTATGCAACATAAGCTGATCTACCTATTTCAGGAATAAATGAACTTACCCAGACACGATAATAACAGTTTAGCAGAAAAACGTCATAGCGGAAAATTGTGGGAGTTATGGCCTCAGACTCATGAGGCGTACTTCCGTAACATACTTCTGCTAATACACTTTTGTTGGTATTCTTATAGCTGACGCGCCAGATTTCCGTGACTTAGCATCGGCAACGATCGAGCAGATCGTGGAAGTGCTTTAGAGCTGGCGAGACGAGACGAAAACTAGGCTGAAACTGCCAAGCGCTTAATGGAAGACTTTCAAAGAAAACATACATAGATAAAAAGAAAAAAACGAACAAACCGTAGCTGAAGAACTGTAAATAAATATATTTTTTATTTTTTGGTGGTCCAAATGAACCATTTTCAATCAAATGTGTAGATGTAAATGTTTTGATTTGTTTGTGAAAATAATGTTTTTTTTTTGGGGGGGGGGTAAAATTTTGTCAATGTTTTTTTTTAACATAAAACAAAGAAAGTAATGAAAATGTTATACTTTTGAATTAGTCCTTCCGGAGATTCGGCGACCTGATATAGCTGATAATCATTCATTGTTGTTGCAATAGAACGCGATTATTGTTTTCTTCCAAATATTGTCGGCTGCTTGCTAAAACCTGCTTGACGAATGAATGCTGCAACCTGATTGGTTAATACTTTGTCAGCTCTCGAGCGCTTGCGAGACCTGCCCGATCGTTGCCGACGTGAAGTCACGGAAATCTGGCGCGTCAGCTATGAGATTACCATTTTGTTAATTATATGACTGTGTTCGTCTTGATTATTACCGGCCCGGAAGGCCACAACAATATTTTATTTTTGTTCGCCCCTAAATAAGGTATATTTCCACTGAAGCGTTAGCGGCTACTGTGATAGGAGCCAGGTTTTTAGGGGGAGGCAACTTGGATGGAGAGTTGGGCAGCAAGATGTTTGTTTACATTATATTTGAATTTCTACATGTTGGTACGATCAGGGAAACAAGGAGCAGGAATGGAATTCCAAAGGCAAGCGGCCCACGGAATTGAGTTGTCAGAGTAAAATATCTTCCGGCATCTAGATACCTCGACAGTGAAGGGGTGGGATTGGGATTTTGCTTCTAGTCGGGTGGCTCTGGTTGATGATTTTATTTAGTTACCCTCCACGAAGGTAAAGTTAGACACAAGGCCAGTTTTTAATCTGGAAAATGCAGTTTCATCCCAAAGGAGCACTCAGGATTGGGCACAAGAATAACCTGTATAGTGCTGTTAGCACTCTCTTACTAATAATGCCGCCTCAGGTGATAAGTAATAAATCTACTTGACCTTTGAAAGGAGGAGGTAAGGTTAGGGAGGATTGCCTGATGGTGTTTGGAAGTAGACAGAAACTGCTTTGAGTATTTGTATGTCAACAAGTTAGTTTTTTGGAAATTTTGAGATAAGAATTGATAATTTGTTTTATTTTGATTCTTCAGACCACTATCCTCATCTTGGTTATTATTTTCACAACGTTTCAGCCGATGTAACCTCTGACCTTCTCGAAGGGCATTTTTTTGAAGTTAAGAACTTTTATGCAAAACTTGGGAACTGAACCGTTCACTTCATCCACGGGGGTAGATTTTTCTCATTCGGTCAGCCATGACCGGTTGCAAGAGATAAATGTGTTCATTAACAATAAGCTCTAAGTGACAATCTTCTGAAGGGTGAAGGTTTAAACCGTCCTACAGACGAATATAACTAAGAATTATATAATATTTTCTTTTCATGGAAATCGCTCCAGACAAGGCATGAAGCCACTTGATGTAAGGAACTAAAAAAAAAAAATACTACTTCAAGGTCAAAAACTAGCCAACGATAAGTGTTAGATGGATAGATTCCGACCGAGAAAACAGCAATTCTTCTCCCTTTGTCAGAAATATCGCTCATGGAATGTGAGGACTAAAGGACAAAATAAGAGAAGCGAGAGCTAACTAACACTTCCATCTGGTCATGGCTGACCGAACTAGAACAATATACCTCTGTGGATTAAATAAACAGCTCAGTTCAACATTTTGTATAGGTTCCTGAGTTCAACATAATGAATCCCAAATTTGAAAAGATGCACCTGAAGAAGATTGGAGGTTACATCGGACGAAACGTTGTGAAAGTAACAACCAATGTGAGAATAGTAGTCCGAATAAATTTTTTTTTAAATAAGCAGCAAAAGAAATTTTCAAAATGGGGTCTAAACAGATTATTGCTAAACACTGACATATTTAAGTGCAGTTTCTAACCCTAATCCTAACCCTAACCCACAATCCTCCCAATTCTTTCTTCTGTCCCCCCATCACCACCGATAAGCAAAACTGGTGCTAATAAGAAGGATATGTGTTGTTTGTCTTTAAGATACCGACACGCACGCATACACAGATGGAGTAAGTTGCTCCGTTAGATTAGATCCAGAGTGTCTTGAAGAGGTAATAATGGTAATAGTTGTCGCAGTGGTAATGGTAGCTGTGGGAAGAGGCAGAGGAGATTAGTAGTGGTGGTTGCAGTAGGAATAGTGGTTAGGGTTTAGAGAAAGGTTGCGGCTGGGAAGAGGAGGGGGGGTTAGTCTCCTGTTGTTATGACAACCAATAGCAGCGGCTGCAGGAGTTGGCATCACCAGTGCCATTGCAAAGAGAAAGCATGTCTCAAAGAGGAAGAAAGCATCATACTCACTGAGAGAGAGAGAGAGAGAGTAAGAGAAAGAGAGAGAGAGAGAAAGAGAGAGAGAGAAGGATAGAGAGACAGATAGACAGACACAGAGAGAGGGAGTGAAATAAAAAGAAAATAAGATTAAGGAGGAAGAAAAAGAGAAAAGAAGAAAGAGAGAAAATTAATACACACTGGACCGTCTTTTGGTTATGAGCAAAGTGTAGTATCTGTTCTGATACTGCACTTTATCTTTTCTGTCTTCGGTTAGTGAAGAAGAAATCCGTCTAAACTGAGACACTTTTTATTTTTCTCTTTGGTCAAGATCAAAGTGTAGTATCTGTTCCGATGGATAATGCACCCCATACTGGTATTGTCTTGTCCTTCGGGGCTTGATTTACACCGGTCTATGGGTCTGTCCTGTGCAGTTCTAGGAGGTCCACCCTCCCAGACTTCGCCTCCCCTCTTTAAGGAGGAGTAAGTTTATTGCTTACTGTCTGAGGTGCCCCTACCGGGGAATGCCGACATGGCTGCCCAGGCAATTTTTAATGGCCAGAGTGCTCACCTTTTCGGGCGCTGGCTTTTCAAACCCCACTGTCCCGACCCGACCTTGGGTCATATCTTACTTGTGGGAGTAAGATAAAACTGGCCTTGTGCCTAACTCCTGGAGAGGAGTAAATAAAACCAATCCAGAGTGCTCCTTTTTAAGGAGCTGGATTTTCCCCACATTAAAAACCCACCTTGTGTCTAATTTTACCCTCGTGGGGAGGCAAGTAAACTATCCGTGACCTGTTGGTACAGTATTTCTTATACATATTAAATCTATCTCCCTCTCTTTTATCCTTTCTCCTTTCTTTCTCTCTCTCTCTCTTTCCTCTTTCTCTCAAATGAAATAAAAGCACGCTTTCCAATAAAATCAATCAATCTGTTTCGGCATTGGGCTGATATCAAAATGTAAAATGTTTTGTTCTCAGTAAAATAAAGAGATATCCTTCTTGACTGAGTCAGTTTTTAGTTTTTATCTTATCCAGAGTGTCCCTTTTCATGTGGATAGAAATTCCCCACATTAAACCGATCTTGTGTCACATCCGACCAGGAGGCAGTTTAGGAGAGTAGAAAGTGGACAATGGGTTTTCTTTCGGCAGCCTCGTAACTCTCGCTTCCCTTATTTTGTCCTTTAGTCCTCACATTCCATGAGCGTTGTTTCTGACAAAGGGGGAAGAATTGTTGTTTTCTGGATCGGAATCTATCCATCTAACACTTATCGTTGGCTAATTTTTTACGTTAAAATAGTATTTGTTTAGCTCTTTACATCAAGTGGCTTCATGCCTTGTCTGGAGCGATTTCCATAAAAAAAGGATGAATGGTAGTTTTGTGACGTCATCCAGTGTAGACAGTGACAAGATACAAGCACACAAGTAAGATAACAAAAACCATAGAGTTTTAGTAATTTATATATAATATATATAATTTATATATAATATATATAATTTATATATAATATATATAATTTATACATAATTTATATAATTTATATACACGCTGCTCAGAATTTAACGAGGAACTTTATGTCCTTCTTTCCCTATTCTCATGGCACCATGTTACTTTTTTGTACTGCCCCCCCCCCCCTTTGGCCCCCTAATATAAGTAAAAAAAAACTGAAATTTTGGAAAACTCTCTGAAAAAGCGTCTCATACATATGGTTTAGATTTCAGTAAAATTCGATTGACATATTTGAAGTTTTAAGGGTGTTCTTCCCCCATAGCTCCCTTAGAGGGGACACATAGCGATGCAGCACATCAGGGAGCATGTAAAGATTCCAGACAACTTTATGATATATTTGAAGTTTTAAAAAGGGTTCTGTCCCCATAGCTAACTTGGTGGTGGGGGAGAGAGGGCTTAACGATTTAGGACCACTTTTATTGTCTTCCCGGAAAATTGTGAAAGGGTTCTGTCCCCATAGCTCACTTAGTGATTTAGGACCACTTCCATTGTCTTCCTCAGTTTTTATGTAGATTCTCTAACCTTTATTTCTATAGGGAACACACACACATTTCCTCCTTCCCCCCACTACCGTTGCTCCCTCCCTCTGGATTTTGTTCCAACACTGTATAAAGTATGAGTTTTGTTTTTAATAAAGCCATATCACCAAACGAATATGGTCGAATCCTTTGACCGAAATATCTTGGTTCAGCTATATTGATGTGTTTGTGTCTTTATTTTACTTATTGTTACCTTGTTTGTCCACATTTCAGTAACAAATTTTATATTTGGTCTGCAATTATATTTCGTATTTACTCCCCCATATATATATATATATATATATATATATATATATATATATAGTAAGCAATGAAAATATATATGGCAATCAAGCTACACAGAGGCTCCCGTGTTTCATCCCCGGGGGGAATCGTCATCCCGGGGATGAAACACGGGAGCCTCTGTGTAGCTTGATTGCCATATATATTTTCATTGCTTACTACCTAGCTCTACTTACGTATCGAGCACTGCTGAAGTAAATACTGAAAACTGACACATAAAAAATTATATCTCCTTATAATATTTTATGTGGATACATGAAGTACTAATATATATATATATATATATATATATATATATATATATATATATATATATGTTACATTATGACGGGCCCTGTATTTTGAAAACGGGTAAAGTAGCTAGTATGAATTATGAACTGGGTGAAAGAAATAGGATGAAGTACCAATTAGGTGCATTGTTAATTTGGGACAAACAAAATTATTAATTCTGGGAATCATAACATACTGGATGTATGCTGGCCGAGATGAAACGTTCGTATCAAAATGGTTAGACAAAAAGCGATATTGAGTTCTGTTATGACATTCGTTGAAGGGTCAAAGGGCTCTGACGTCACAGATCCCTGGTGAGAAATTAGCTTTCTATACAGTTCACCATGGAGTCGCTAGATGGACAGACGTCCATAAACTGAGCTCTGCAATGCACAGAGTTGGGGTGACATCGCGAGATATGGGCTAAGACGTAGAGTAAGATCCCAACGGCCGGACAATAAAATATAGCCGATTGCATCCGTCACATTTCCACAAAACAGTATGAAAGAAAGACAGAGTTTGAGTGAACGAACCGATGAATGGGAATCTCTCCGATTGAAGTGTGAAATAAACGAATGAAATCTCTCTCAAAAAGTCTTGCCTTCGAACGTTTTTGTCTCCGTGCATGAAAACAGAGTTTAACCACAAAACAGGTACACCACTACGATCACGAGCCAGCAACGGAGATGAGTGTGCCAGCAAACCCACGACCAACAGTGAGGCAGAAATCTGTAAGGTAACTTTTAATATTGATTTGAAACGTAAGAACAATTTGAAACATGTTAAGGACATTATAAGTTTAAAGCCAGTTTAAAGGCTTAAAGACTATTGTTAAAATGTTAATTATTCTGCATTTAGATAAACGCTAAATTTACTAAGAGGCCCGGCCGACGTTTCTAACTTTCGCAGTGAGTTTCGTGTTGTTTCGATTTTTTGGCGGTGCGCTGCGAAACGTTGACCCCGGGCTGCGTAAAACGAGTTATAAAAAGATATAGAGAAAAAGACGTGTAAAGTAATCCTTTAAAATAATTATTTGATAGAAAAAAAACGGTAATGTCACATATATATATATATATATATATATATATATATATATATATATATATATATATATATATATATATATTGTGTATTGTCGGCAGTTGAAACCCTTATTCCAGACATTTAATTTCCCTGATGATCTGCCAGGCAAGTACCTGCTTGGTAGTGAAACACGTGTAGGAAAAAAACATTTAATTTGAATAAATAATATTTGTAAGAAAAAATATCTTTAATGGTGATCATTGGTATCCTGAAAGGAATGCTTTGGTAAGCCTTCATAAAATCGCATATAAATGCTCTGTACTCTGTAATCGAGTATCATCGAGCTTGTTTTTATTGGAACAACCCCGGTCTTCACTGAATGATCTATTTTATAAGTGAAAAATCTAAATATATATATATATATATATATATATATATATATATATTATTATTATTATTATTATTATTATTATTATTATTATTATTATTATTATTATTATTTTATGTATCCACATAAAATGTTATAAGAAGATATAATCTTTTATGTATCAATTTTCAGTATTTATTTCAACAGTGCTCAATACGTAAGTTGACTTAGGTAGTAAGTTATGAAAATATATTTATGGCAATTAAGCTACCGCGTTTTATCCCTATAGGGAATCGCACTTTAGCCTGACGATTCCCTATAGGGATGAAACGCGGAAACCTCTGTGTAGCTTAATTGCCATAAATATATTTTCATAACTTACTATATATATATAGATATATAGAGATATATATAGAGAGAGAGAGTGAGAGGCTGTTAAAGAGAAAGAAACAGTACATTGGATAAAATTTTCGTTGTCGTCGTCATCATCATCATCATCATCATCATTATCAGTTTAAAGCTGACATGCGTTGGATGGCTTTAAGAAGTTGACATCTAAACCAACCTATCTCTGGCCAGGTCTTTATTTATCTCTTTTTCTCTCAACTCCATTCTTATCACTTCCTTCCATGTTTTCCTTGGTCTTCCTCTGTTAACTGGACTTGTTATTTCAACTGTTCTACATCTACTAACCCAAGAACTTTCACACATTCGTTCAACGTTGCCACACCATCGAAGTCTCCTGTTATGCACACATCTCCCTATACTGTCCAGGTTTAATCTTTCTCTGAGGTCATCAGATCTAAACTTGTCTTCATTCTCGTATCATTTCTCTTCATGCAATGCATGTCCTCAACCCTCATTGGTCAGGTTTCATTTCTATACATAATCACACTTCGTACACATGTCTGATAGACGCTTCTCTTGGTTAACAGTGGTAACGCTCTGCTGGTTAGTAATGGCAGTGTTTCCCAGAACATACTCCATCTACTCCTAACTTGCAATCACATTAGCACCTGATTAACCCTCTACTCCAATGGTATCCCCAAGGAAACAAAACTTCTCAACTACCTCAAAAACTTCAATAAAAGAAAACAGGAAAGATAATTTGAGTAAGAATAGATAGATAGATAGATAGATAGATAGATAGATAGATAGATAGATAGATAGATACAGAGAAATATAAATAGATAGACAAATAAAAAGAGAGGAAGAAAGAGAGTGGAGAAAGAGGATGAAAAGAGAAAGGCAGAAACAGTAAAATTGTTAGTGTGTAATGGATAGAAAGCAAGGGAGATAATTAGAGTAAATACTAAGGTAAGATAGATAGATAGATAGATAGATAGATAGATAGAAAAAGGGGTGTAAGGAAGAACATGTATAGAGAAAGAAGAATGGGAGAGCAGGGAGAAAGAGAGAGAATTCATTTTAGGGATTCATGTGAAGGCTTTAAAATGTGTAGAAACAAAGGGAGATAATTGTTTTTTACAGCATTTGTTTTGTTGTTGTTGTTGCAACGGCGTTCATCCTGGTTGGGTTGAGCAACGGCCCTCTTATAGGAGGCCTGTCAACTTAGTCGAGTTTTTCTGGTGACGTCATTGATAGTGGGAGTAAGAACCACTATCATTGAGGGCCGGAAATGCTGCATGCCAGCCGTGGCTTAACGCGCATGCGTCCATCTGTAATCAGAGCATGCAGACTGAACTCCATAGGGTTAGTCATTCACTTGGAAATCATTGTTAACTTGTTCCTACTATTGTGACTTTATTCCCCTGCCAAGAACACGGCTACCCTCCTAAGGATTATTCATTCACTTGGAAATCATTGTTAACTTAACTTGTTCCTTTTTTCAAACATATTTCCTATTTTTATAGATGTCAAGTGCGAAAGAGAATAAGAAACTTACAACATGGCATCCAACAAATTGGATGAAGAACAATATTCATCAAATCATCAAGTAGTGTAAACAATAAACTTTTTTCTCCTTTCCTTAACCCATGGATTTTCAAAAATTTAGCTAATTTTGTTTTGTTTAAATATGCTTTATAGCACTTTTTATTTCCCTTTTGTTATGCTAATTCCCACTGCATGAGGTAATGGGTGATTTCATTTGTCAGAGATGCAGTTTTGATTTTGTAATTTTGAAAGAGGTGTGTAATGAATAAAACTTTCAAGACCTCTAAGAAGTCGTCGAGCCCAGAAGTAGAAGACAGCAGCATCAGCAATCCAGCTGCTCTTTTCAGAGCAACACACTACTTTCTGCTAACTACTTACTGTTATCAAACTGCCCTTTTCAATGCAATCAAAGAAGAAAAGGTAAAAACTAAAATCGTTTATATATTTATAAACGTTTCGTCATTATTTCAAGACTTTATCAAGATGACTGATTTGAAGAAAAACAGAGAAGTCAACATTTAAAAACACATGGTGCGTATGTGATGTGAGAAGGATTTTTTGTTTGTTTTTTTAACGAAACATAGCCGTTAGAATTCAAAATATGTTGTTCGTCTATGACATGAAAATGATATTCTTTTTATTCGAACGAAAATTCGTTTGACTTACGGTCAAATCTTTAAAGATTTTTCAATTAAATGGTTATTTAAGAATATAAACTTTAGTCTTCTCTATTTTCTCATGCGTTAATCCCGTTTTACAGCAGGATGCGCCCGCAATAATGGACTTTGCTGCTCTCTACTTCCTGAGCCTGCTTCTCCTGCTCCAGCTTCTTTAAGCAGTTCCTGCTCCAGCAGTTCCAGCTCCTTCCTACAACACCTGCTCCAGCGACTCATGCTCCAGCTCCTTCCAGCAGCCCATGCTCCTTATTCCAGCAGCTCCGGTTCCTGTCCTTTTCAGTGCCCATAGACGTCCTACACTAGCCCGTTCCTGCCGATCCAGACCAGACCTACCAGAGGCACCTCAGTACACTTCAGGGACGTCCATATCAAACTCTGTGTCACATCAGCCCATGCTGTCCAGGTTCCAGAGACCTCCTACCTATCGATTCAGCCTTTCCTGCTGTCTATGTTCCAGTTTCCTCATTCCTGTCGATCCAGCCCTTCCTGCTGTACAGGTTCTAAAACCAAGAGACGTCATTTCTGTTCGTCCAGACTTCCTGCTTCCAGAGAGGTCACCAAATCTATTTCTTCAGTTTCTTCTCCGTTATTTTCTTTTTGTACGTTTGATGCAATAAAATATAAACTATATTTTACACTGTTCATCTGCGTTTGTCCTCACTTCTTTGCTATTGCCGTATTTTTGTCTGTGTCTGCTTTCTTAGTTGTAAGACAGATCGTCCAGTTGAGCGGTCCCTGCAACAACACAACCAACATTGAGTCGGGTTTATCTGATGACATCACAGTGGTTGGTTGATGCTAAGCAGATAAGCAAGACGCTTCGAAGAGAAATGTTGTTGCACACCCAGACGTTGACATTTCTGTCTGAAATTATTTCATCTTGAATCTTGTAATTTTTTGATATTTCAAAAAGGGTATTGATGATTCTGTTCATGTCGTTTTCAAGGTGGAAGTCTTATAGTGATTTAACGATAAAACAATAAAACAAAATTCAGACTAAAATGGTTGACCAACCTGTCTTGAAAAAGTTTAAATAGAAAACAAATACTTGCTTTACCAAAATATTTTAAATAGATTTTTACACATGTCAAGTCTGCATATCATAACACCTTCTGTTTGTCTTGATACAAAATTTGAATTTATTTTCAAATGTATATTAATTTTAAACTTTTATGCTTACCTTCGACTGTCATAAATATTATCGATTAGAAATTCTTTTAAACATTTCTTTTTGTAGAAGAAAGGTTATTTTTGCGCCAAAATGTTCTTTATATATGTAATAAAATTCTAAAAGAGTTCAAATATGTTTTGTGCTAGAAAAAAAAGACAACGATTAAAACATTAAATTAAAGTTACATTCTGAACAATTCAAAAATAATTTTATTTCAGGACAAGAAATACAATTTAAGGTAAGTGACATTTCATGTTTATATATTCATTTCCAAATAGTTTTGCATTTTTATAATACTTAGAAAATTAATGATTTAATCATTTTTAATTATTTATCGTTTGTTTTAATTTGTTTATTATTTTATTAATTTTAAAAACGCAGGAGAGGGGGAAAAGGACGGTGAAATTCCAGATTGAGTCCTGATAAAATTTTGGCACACTGAAGTATATAAAAGGCAAACACTCACCTGAAGAAAAGGTGACAAACTTCAGAAAACAGAGGAAAAAAATAAAAATAAAACGATTCCCCACCCACCAAAAAAAGATAATCACATTCGAAAAAACCTCGAATCAGATCCCCTAACGGTGGCCTCAAAGCTGATATTTACGATATTTATGGATCTTTTTCTTTTTTTTCTCTTTTTTTTTTGCTCCCCCTTTTTTCTGAAGTTTCTCACCTTTTCCCCAGGTGAGTTATTTGCCTCTTATATACTTCCATGTGCCAAATTTTTATCAAGACTCAATCTGGAATTACACAGTACTTTTTCCTCTCCTGTGTTTTTGCTATAACATGCTATTTCACGATTCAACAATGTATACTGTCACTCTCTGATGCCAATCTGCAAAAGGGAGATCACTCAATTAACAGATATTGTTATTTTTGGAACCTAAAACCTATTCTCCCCAAATTCATACTTTATTTAAGTGTCCAGTCTTGCTTGCTAACACAGCACGCCACCCGATGCTTCATCAAACATTAAGTCTGCAGCCACCATTTAACCACTGGGAAGTACCCAATTAGTTTGCCACAAAATGAGAACACAATGTGATGGGTAAAAGCACACAGCACGCTTGGGACCATGTTCCCTCGTTCCCATATCAGCATAGTGCCCTCTTCCCAAATTGTTAAGCGAAGCACTCGCATACCGTTCTGCAGCCGCTCCAGTTCTTTGCTCACTAATCATAAGTAAGTCAAATGTTGTCTCACCCTAGTTGCGGAAGCTATATCTTCGTTGATGAAAATATCGTCAATGTATGTCGAAGTTGCTTGCCGGATAGCGTCATCTTTCGAGAGTGTAGCCGCAACAATAGCTTGCCTGATGGATGGTGCCAGATTGAGTCCAAAACCCATGTGCGATAAGCAGTACCTCTTTCCTTCGGATATAACAGTTTGGTACGGCCACAAGGATTTGTGCACACGCACTTATAAATAGGTCCTTCGGAGATCGAGCAATGACACGTTGGAGCCTTTCTTTCTTCACTCTCTTAACTTTTGTGCACAGATGTCAGCATGCGCCGTGTAAGCGTCAACGTATCTATTCGACTCACAGGAGTCTAACACTGGCTGCACCTTCGACTTATTCTTTTGAAATACGGCCGTCAATGGAATCAGGCCTTTTAGGGGACCAAGTTCCTCTTCAGGATAGGGAAGCAGCCATCTATTGTTCATCCACGTTTCCAGCTCATCGGGATACTCTTGAACTTGAGTGCCGAACTTGAGTGGGTATGGGATAGCCAGCCACTTCATTCTTAAGTCTACTGGTTGGCTGACTGCCCGACCATTTCCACGATGCTGCTCATTGAATTTGGCGCTGAAATCTGGTTACTCGATTCTGATCGCGGTGCAGGCACATGGCTCCATCTTTAAGAAGATAGCATCACCAGACTGATTTATATTACATCCATTTCAATTGTCAGAGCCTAACAGCGGACCGTCCACGACCAGAACATCAACTTTTACGGAGCTGATGTTATCTACTGCCAGCTTGATAGTCCCAATGCCACTACTGCAGAGAATTTCACCGTCGACTGTTAGGACGTTCAATGCCTGCCGACTCCAAGGATCGCACACTTATCCAGTTACAAGGGAACGAGAACATCCAGAATCGACCAGTGCTATGAGATTTTTGCCATTAACAACAGCTGGGAGCGTCTCTTTTGATTTGAATAGAGAGAGAGAAAGTGATATTGACATCTCGCCCCCGTTTCCCGGGCAATTTTTCACGAGGTGTCATGGCCGATCTTATTAAAACTGCCACGCTGCATGCAATCTCTAGCTAGATAGTTCGCCCCCCCCCTGCATCTGAACAGTTGAAATCACTCTGACTAGTTTTGTGAAGATTCAGCTTAGGTCGCCGTGCGGTGGCTAAATGTTCGTCCCTGGTTTCCACCAATACGACGCAGGCTCTTTCAAGTATCTCACTTAACGTTAGCATTTCCATTCTGGTGGATAATCGGAGGAGTCTTTTGACGTGACTCGGTAGCCCATTGATAAAGGCACTCTTTATTCAACATTCTGGCACCATTTCACTTACCAGCCGTGCTAGCCGTTACAAGTCTGTTAGGAATTTATCTGCAATCTCTCCTGAACGAAGGAAGCGCATGGAAAATTGTTCAAAAGCCACAAACGAATCCATTCTGTAGACTTTTAGTGGCAGAACTCTCTATATCTAGATTATCTTGCAAAGTTCTACACATCAATTCCAAGTCTTCCAACCATTCTACTATTGGTACGTCTGTCGCCATGCCACAGAACTCAAGGATTAACCGAATGTCAAATTGCCTGGACGCCATACTTATAAAAGGGTCGAAATAGCTTCTAATTATCCGTCAGTGAAAATTTAAAAAAAAAAAAAGGTTTTCAAAGGCAATCCAATGTTCAACCACCCTGCGCTTCTCACTGATCCTTTTCAATATCAACTCAACTCAAAATGTACAGTTTTATACTAATAAACCCACCACCTATGCAAATTGACCACCCACCACAGCAATCTAGCTTTAGAGACTCCAAACAACCAATCTGCAAAAGAGGGGATAACTCAATTAACAGATATTGTTATTTTGGGAGCCTTAAATCTGTTCCCCCAAAAGTCATACTTTACTTAAGCGCCAAGACTAGCTTGCAAACATAACATGCCACCCGCTGCTTTTTGGAAGGTATTTAATTGCTCCCCACCGCAGCAATATGCGACACAAAGTTGGAAGGTGGGGGAAGAATGAAGTCAGCGCCCCTAAAGGAGGAGCACTCGGGCCTAGCCAAAATAGCCTGGGCAACCCCGTCGGCATTCCCTGGTCAGGGCGCTTCAGGCAGTAAGCAATGAATGTACTCCACCCCAAAGAGGGGAGGCAAAGCCTGAGAGCTTGCACCTCCTAGGACAACCCAGAACCGTATACCTCAGCCCGACAGATAAAAGGCCACCAAAATGGCCTAGTTCCTGCCAGACTGATTGTCGTGAACGAATCCTCGACTGGTATTACCTTACCCCACCCCCGAAGTCCTCAATCAACCAAAGTTAATGAAAGACTGAACGTGCTGGGGTTGGTCTCAACGTCATCAGTCTGGGGTTTCTCCCTTTTAACCTCGTTACAAGTTGTTAAAATCCATGAAACAACGGGATGTTTATTTACTCGTACGCAACAATAACACAACTGAATATAGTTCAGTTTCAGTAAAAATCGAATCGTGTTTTTTTCTTTTTTAAATGCAATTTTAAAAGTTTCCTAATGTTAAAAAAAAACTCTCGTTCATTATCGACAGTCTGACTGTTCAACAGATCTTGCACCTATTAGCATGACGTCACTTTCCAGCGAACAGGCCTTATTTTTTACGAAGACCACGGTCTTACTCTAGTTTTTCTAGACATTATAAATTCAAGGAAGTTGGTGTCTGTTATCTTTAACCTTTTTATTCATTAAAATATTGTAATAAATAAAATAATAATAATTTACCCGTAATATTCACCAAAAAGATCGGCCCTGTTTTGAAATGGTTTCTTTGTATTTTCTCCTCTTTAATTTTCTGCGACCCTGCTCTTCCGGTCGGTCGCCATTTTGAAAGTTGACTTCCACCTTTTAATAAACACATTGTATAGTCGTTTCTGCATTGGAAGCAGATAAGTTATTCGAAAACAGATTTTCAAGCAAAAAGTAAGTATTATTTTAATTTAGTTGTTTTTTGGGGCTTTTTTTAAGGGGAGGGTATACTACAGGGGCGCGTCTGCTGAACGATTATGTTTCCAGTTAGTTTGGATAGTATCGCGAAGAAACCGAGTGGACAAGTAACGACAACAAAATAATTACCGTGCAAAGTAGATTGGCTGACTTAAAGTGATAAAACACTTAGTAAAAACAAATATGGCAACAAAAAAAAACATAAAACACGTGCCTTTCTTTTTTCTTTTTTTTTAGCCCTTGGGCAAAACCACTTTTAAATTGAAAGGGAGGCAAGAAAGTAAAGACTAATTTAGACAACTACCCCAGACCATCCCGCCGACTAAAATTAATTCTCTAAGAATTAAGAACTTATGGATGGCCAAAATGAGCCAACGTTTTAATTTTGCTGTAAAATTGTCGATTCCCAACCAAAATGTCGGACAATAAATCGTTTGCAGTTTTCCGACCTCACAAATAAGTCAGTAAATCCAAATAAATTGTTTTGGACGAATTTAAAATTTAGCTTAAATTATTTTAAAGGAAATACAATTCGGAAATTAGTCCAAAACAAGGTGCTTCTTTACTTTCGCTCCGACATGGTCAGCCTCTCTTAAAAAAGAAATGTATAAATGTTGTTACGTGGTAGCTGAAAAGAAGACTGTACACCAAAAATTACAGAAATTCATCCAGTATTTATTAAATAATAATTTTTTAAAAAACGATTTCATCCAGTTTCGGTTTATGATTGGGCAAGGGAGATAACTAAAATTTATTATCTTATAAGTTGTCGTGAGTTGTTTTTTTCCGAAACTAGTAAATAAAAAATTGAGTTATCTCCCTTGCCCAATCATAAACCAAAATGGTTCAAAAATGTCGACTGATAGATCGTGTTTAATCGTGTGTGTGTGTGTTTTTTTTAATTTAATAAATACTGGATGAATTTGCGTAACTTTTGGTGTATTGTCTTCTTTTCAGCTATCAGGTAAGTTCATAACAAAGTGTATACGTTTCTTTAGCTATTTTTTAAAAGAGAGGCCGAACATGTCGGAGCAAAAGTAAAAAAGCACCCAACACAATTTATTTGGGTTTATTTACTCATTTGTGAGGTCGGAAAAACATCAGAAAATTGCAGACGATTTATTGCCAACCATTTTGGTTGGGAATCGACAATTACCAATTTTGCATGTAAACAAAGCCCCCCCCCCCCCCCCCCCCGGTGGCTTTTTAAAATATAGAAGAAAAAATCAACCAAGTATTGGATTTGAATGATATTTTCAATATTTGTAGAAAAGTAAACTATTTTTATAATGGATTTATTTATTTATTTTTCATTTATTAGAAGAAAAGCAGAAAATATTTTCTCAGTTCAGTTACTGATTAACTTATTTTAATTCATTTGATAGAATTAAAATGTAATTATAAACTTTAAATCAATCGAATATATTTCATTTTTGTATTGAGTTTGTATTTTCAGTTGTAGTTTCTCAATTTTATCAATCTAACTTTATTTTATTCAATTACCATCAACTTTTACTACTGTAATCAGGAACAGCAGTAGACTTGGGAAAGCTTTATATTTATTTGCATAATAATTAATACAAAATGTGGCACAAGGCCGAAAAAGTGTGTGGGTAACACTTAAACAAACTACTTAAAATCCATATATACAATATGCAGTGGGTGTTGTTATTACATTTTTATCTACAAACAGATATATACAATGAAAGAAAAAAGACCCCCCCACCACTTTTTAATGTGGCAGATAAACTGATTTGTCCGAATTTTGATTATTCGGACTACTGTTCTCATCTTGAGTGTTATCTTCACAACGTTTCAGCTGCTGTAAACTTCGGCCTTCTATATGTGTATCTTTTCGAACTTGTGAATATTTATGTCGAACTCAAGAAATCTGGACAGAATTTCGAACAGAAGCCTTTATTTAATCCACGGGGGTAGCATGCTGTCGTTCCATCAGCCATGATTGAGAGAAGTCCTCAGTAATTCGTAACTCTTCGTATCACCACACCGAGGATTAAACCATCAACCTTCAGATGACTATCATTTAGAACTGAATTTTACTTACTACTATATCCACTGCGCCACGGGTCCTTGCGGACAATTTCAGTATGAATTTTGGGAGCCTTAAAAGAATTCTTATTTTTAATGTGCAATCTTACTACTTATCACTATATATCACTACTTTTATTACGACATATCACTGTGTGTGTGTATATATATATATATATATTAAACCTTATCTATTATTTATAATTAATGGTTCCCATATTGTATTAGATTCTATACTAGGTCTGCTTAGTAAGTCATTATCGCCCAACATATGTGCTGCTTCCTTGAGTCATCTTACTCTCCACCGTTCTTCTCTATCTATAATTTTTACTTCGTCCCATAAGGGTAGATGATTTTCTGTTTTCCCTCCATATGTGGTCAGCCATACCCGACTTTTCGATATCTCAACCTATTACAGCTTTCTGGTGTTCTTTTAGCCTTACTTTTAGTGGACGACATGTCTCACCTTTGTATATTTTCCCACACTTACATGGGATCGCATACACACAATTCTTAATCATGCATTTTTCCGTAGGGGGTTTGACTCTCACAAGATGCTTTCAGAGACTTGAGTCGTTCCTGAATATTATTCTGATGTTATATGGATTACATATTCTTTGGATTTTTTTCGACAAGCCCTTCATATACGGTATGCAAACTGTGGTGAGTTTTCGGGTGGGGTCCTTTGGTATTTGGTCTAGATTTCTTGGAGCTGATGTCATGCTCTCTGGATAGTTGTTTTGGTTGAGGGTTTCTCTCAAGCTGTCAATCTCCTCTTGATATGTATCGTTGTTACTACATATTGTCTTTGCTCAATGTTGTAGGCAGCAGACGATTCCTTTCTTTACATTATATGGATGGTGGGAGTTGAAATTTAGATACTGTCCAGTGAAAGTTGGCTTTCGATATACAGATGACCTAAACCCCTGATCAGTGCGAGTTATCAGCACATCCACGAAGGATAATTTGTTATTATTTTCCTTTTCCATCGTGAACTGTATAGCTGGACAGATAGAGTTCATATGGTCTAGTAATATTTGAACATCTTCCTGGTGAGGCCAGTATGAATGTGTCATCCACATATCGTAGCCACATTGTTGGCTTTAGTGATGTTGATCCTAACACCATTTCCTCGAAGTATTCCATTTATTCATTGGCCAGTACTAGGACAATGGTGATCCCATAGCTAGACCTTCTTTCTGCCGGTATATATCAGAACCCATCACGAAATATGTGGTCTCTACACAGAAGGTCAACATCTCCATTTAATTTATCAATTGGAATACAAGTGCATTCCTTCAGTGACGTATCTGAAGTCAACTTTTCCCGTATCACCGTCAGAGTCTCATCAGTGGGTTCTTTCGTGTACAGACTCACCACATCTAGACTCACCATCTGGTTGGAATGAATGGGAGTATTGTTGATTTCTTCCACGAAATGAGCTGAATTTTTGACATATGATGGAGATTTGCTTGTGAGTGAGCTGATTATACCTACCAAGAACCGGCTCAATGGATGGTATGCTGAACCTTGGGTGGGATACCGGCTTTGTGAATCCAAATTATACAAATTATCGATCCTCATCTAAAATGTTCAGAAACATAAACTGATTTGCCAGTCGAAAAGTGAAGCTGGGCCTAAAAGCTTTATTCCAAACACCAATTACGAAAGTAGGCCTACATCTCTTGAGAAAGCTTTATTCAGTATACATTGTTATTTCCGTATTTATAACATTAGTAGAAACAAGAGTTCTCTAAAGAGGGGATAATCAAAATAAGGGAAGCTACTCTCAATTACTTATTACAACTACTATGATTTGGGAGACAATTGTCATTCTCGTTGTGCAAAAAAGCCTATTCCCTGAATGAATTACTCTTAGGTTCTGATCTTCTCAAAAAAGTTTTTTAAATTATTTCATCTCATAGATTTTTCTAATGTCAAAATGTTATCTTAGTAACCCCGTCATACATCATTAAAATACGATTGATAAACTAGGCATAGCTGAAATAATCTGCTTTATTTGTCTCCCCATGAAGCAAAGTTAGTCTCAGTCGCTTTTCAATGTGAAGAGAAATCATATCCCAAAACAAATAGGAACAAAAGTATCAGTATAGTCAGGTCTGCATTCCCTAAAATATGAAGGAGCCTTAGCTACAGGATTTAACTCTCTCAGAATGGAGGAGTTAATGTCGGATATTGTCTCGAATTACTTACTGCCCATTAGAACCAAGTAAAACTAGAGATCGGTTTTTAATGTGGGACAAAAATATATCCCCTAGAAGAGGCACTTTAGATGGGAACAAAATACCTGTATAGTTCCGTCAGTACTTCCTTGTAAATAAGAGAGTGGCAGGCAATAGACAATAAATCTATCCCCCTTCTGAAAGAGGGAATTAATGCTGAATACTGTTCCTATTTACTTGCCTCCTTCCAAGGGCTGAGTTAGACTTAAGGTTAGTTTTTAATATGAAGAAAATCCAGCTCCTCAATAAAGAACACTTTTAATGGGAACAAAAGGTGACAGTATGTATTGACCAAGGAGAAAAAACTATGTAACAAACTTAGGGATATTTTATGATACCATAGATTGCATTCATCATATCCATCCCAATCCACTTTTCGTTTTACAGCACTAGGAGGGTTTCAGTGATGAGAAATGATACAAACTTCCTGTTCCTCTTCACTAGAACTTGCAAGTGTTGGAGGGGGCACATTTGCATTTTTATCGCACCTAATGTAGATCGACGCGAATCAGCAAGATAACGTGATGAAACGTGTGTTCATATAGTTATCTTTGGTCCACGTTTTTGTGATGATTTCTCCTTTTCTTGCACTTTTGATTTTACGGGAAACATGGAATATGTTACAGTTGTACCATATGTTACAGCCTTGTTTTAGGGGTCAAACAAATCAAGCATTATTAAATTGAATAATACAAGTTGACAGAATTTTCATAGTAGCCCCCCCAATGTCAATGCATTATAAACTGTGGAAAAGCATTGGTTGTCTTGTCGCATGGGATCACAGTCATTAGGTAGGCTCTGTGCATTGACATATCATAGCAAATAAGGCAGACCTCACAAAACTATAGCCTTGTGCCAGAATGTATTACATGAGAGCATTTAGTCTGTGTTATGAAAAAGACATTCTCTTCATTTCCTACTAGTTCTATTTTTGAAACCAGTCATCTGGTCATCCACAATTGTAACACATGTAACTAGAGGGAGCACATGTTACTGAGCCCTTATTAGGAAGAAGATATACCAACTAATGTTACCAGGCTGCTCTTACTATGAGATGACAATTCTTGTAATGAAATCACAAAACTGGGTTTGTTTTTTATCCTACTATTTTTATGACACTCTCTTTGGAGAGAAAAAAAATCATTAATTTATTTTATTTTGATAGAAAGTAATCCTTAAATTAATTTAATCAAGTTTAATTCAAAAAATAACATTTCATGTACGTTTTTCAGTACGTTTTTGTCCAGAGAAATGTTCAAGCATAAATTAAAAAATAATAACACAAATTTATTTTTTATTTTCCCAAACTAAACTCTGTCATTATTTTAATCTGAATTGTTTTCAATTAACGCGGATTATTTTCAAAAAGGTAAACTTTGATGTGTTTAAAATTTCTTTTGGTCATTTATTTGAACTATTTTGGACTTCAAATCTGCCAGAAATGACTTTTGAGTGGAAAAAACTCTCATTTAAAATTTTCTAAGATGAATTCAGTTTGCTATTAAAAGTTAACAGCAACAGAAAGTGCATTACAATGTCTAAAAAAAGACAAAAGGGTGATAACTGTAATGGTCATTTTTTATTTAGAATTTTTTTTTCCAAAAAGTGATCTGTGGTTGGTATGGACGAAGAAAGAATGTAATTTTTAAAGTTAAGTCACAAAACCATTTTATTCATTGATTTTGACAGATGTTGTGCAGTGCAAACATTCCCAGATTCATACCTGAGCAATGCTGATATCAAGTCAAATCCCATTCGGTTGCTGGTATATTCTGATGGTATAGCCTGCTTTTTATTGAAGTGTTAAGGGAAACCATAACATGAATATTGTCATCTCCCTCATCGTTGACGCTAAATTTCGATAGCGAATTGTTGCCCACTTTTAAATTATTTTTGAAAAGTAAACTGTGACGAGTTTGAAGATCAAAATAACAAAAGAAATCTAAAAAGAAAACTCAAGTTTTAGCTTTTTGAAAATGCTCCTTGTTAATCAAAAAGTACTCTTTTTTTATTTTGTTGAATTTTTTGGCTTCTTATTTTGTGGTAGTGATTAAAAACGATTATTGAATATTCACTTCGTTTTTTGTTATACTCCTGGTAAATTGCACTTGTTTTGTTTCCACAACTGAAAAGAACTTTCCGTTCTTCTATCTGAAAGGTGATTATCAAATTTTACACATCGGTCTTTTTAGCGTAAACAACAGTCTTATGGGTATCACGTGTTTGAGTCGTTTCACAATGGACTTCTCACATATATGCTCTGCTTTCTCCACCCATTCGACTATGTACAGTCCAGATACATAGCCATAAAACTCAGGATGAAGATCAGATCAAACTTCCTGTCCACCAATGAATGACATAGCTAGTACTCTGATATGTAATAGACAAAATAATGTTAAAACAATATCAGTAACTGATAGACAGGCAATGTAATAGATGAAATAATGTAAAAAATATATCAGTAACTGACAGGCAACAAACAAGAAACTGAATCTCAGATAATGTGATGTACAACCATTGCCTTAGATGTATAGTCAAAGAAGCAGAAAGAAGGGATTTAACTAATGTCTGTCTTTATTGGCTCTGGTTGTATTGGAAATAACTGACATGTAATGCATGGTCACTTTCTTCATGCAGGTATGGCACCATTATATACTGATCATCAATTATAAAATCATGAGAATGAAGGATATAAATGACCATTAATATTTTGTATAAATGACCATTAACATGTAAACCAAAGTGATAAATGTCCACCTAAAAATCCAGTCGATCACCAAAGGTCAAAGCATATACACATGAAATATAATTTTATTAGATTGAAAACTTGTTTCCATAAAGAAACTAAGTAATTTTCTCAAATTAAAAATACAGTAAAAGTTAAATTAATATCTTAGAGCTTATTATAACTGTATATTCAAGATTATCAATATTTGTTTTTGTAAATTCTTAAAGAATTTATTTATATCTTCTGTAAACTGACATTAGACAAAAAGAATTATTACATTTTTGATCTCAATAAATAAGGATTCATGGGCTTTTAGTTATATTATCTTAGAAAGAGTAAATTCATTAATATTATTATGTCAGTAGTGCAACAAATGTACTTATTAAGAATTTATTGATATCTTTTGTAAACTTATATTAGAAGAAAGGAAAATTATTACATTTTTATCTCGATAAACAAGTATTCGCCGGGTTTTAGTTTACAAGGAAATAAATTAATTTTATTAGATTAGAGTTAGGGTTTTATTAGATAAGTATTGCAACAAATGTACTAATTATGTTTTGAATTTGATTAATAATGAATTTGTGGAATTTTTGATAAGTACATAATTACCCACACAGCATAAACATCTGCTCAACATCTAAAAAAAAACAACATAATTTTGTTTGCAAAGAACATGTATAAAAAATTTCTTGTATTTATTTTTTTATCTTTGCAGAATCTCCGGCAATTAAAACAATCAAATCCATTATTGGATTTAAATGGATCTTCATTTCCTTGGTGACTTGAAGTATGGAAATGTCTTCCGGAAAAAATATTTGGAAATTCCTTGATTTTAAATTGTTTCTTGTTAAAAAGTCTGAGAGGAGATAAATCATATTCTTGTGAACTGTGTGATCTTTTTATCAAATTTGATAAAAATATATTGAAAAAACATTTTTGTCAAGTAAATATGTAATTTCCCCCAGTCTTCTTTAGTAAAAAAACTAGCTGAAATATCTGTCCAACATAGAGTGAATGATACTAAGGCACCCATGGGCACTTTAAAAAGATAAAAGTTGAGACACCCAAATCCTTTAAAACAATAAAATAAAAATTCGGCTAATGATAGAAACTGAAATTAGAGCCAAATAAGAAGCTGGTCAGTATTGTAGAATCATCAATTAAAACATTTTACAATGACTAATATTGAACTGAATTCTAAGAATCTCTATCATTGTCTGATTTTAATTTCATTAAATTGTATGAATAATTTTTCACTGAAACATAAAAAAAATGCCCAAGTTATGACCCCGTTCAAACAATCTGTATAGTACAATATAATTCCTACAATTTCATATCCATAGATCATAGCTTAAATGTAGTAAGCTACCACACAGCTACATAATTTTTATATTAATATATATTATCATATTTAAAAGGTACAAATATTATTTTATGTAACATTTTTGATATATAATTTACTAAAAAATTGGAAAACACGAATGTTCTATTTCTTTTGGTTTTAGCAGAATGTAAAAAATACACAAACAAATTGTGTTAAAAATATATTTCGACTGCAATAACGAACTTGAAATGAAATGTTCAAGATAAACAATAATCTTATGAAGTGGCTTTTCTTTTATACTGAAATCCAATATGTTGCGACACATGCAAACACATACTAAAAACAAACAATATCCTTGTTCAGTGTGTGGTTCTTGTTTTAGAAAAAAAGAGTATATGTTAACGCACATGCGAAGGCATACAGGAGAAAAACCATATTCTTGTGAAGTGTGTGGTTTGTCTTTTTTGTACAAATCATATTTGGTCAGGCACGAGCGAACGCATACTGGAGAGAAGCCATATTCTTGTGAAATATGTGGTTCGTCTTTTACAGAAAATGCACATTTATTGAAGCACAAGCGAACACATACTGGTGAGAAGCCATATTCTTGTGAAGTATGTGGCTCTGCTTTTAGTGACCATACTACGATAGTGTACCACATGCGAACACATACTGGAGAGAAACCATATTCTTGTAAAACATGTGGCTCTTCTTTTTCCCGCAAATACAGTATGTCAATGCATATGCTAACACATACTGGAGAAAAACCATATCCTTGTAAAGTATGTGGATCTTCTTTTGGAAGGAAAGGATATTTGTTGAACCACATGCAAACGCATACTGAAGAGAAACCATATTCTTGTAAAGTATGTGGCTGTTCTTATCGATTGAAACGCAGTATGTTGCAACACATGAAAATACATACTGAAAAAGATCAATATTCTTGTGAAATATGTGGTTCGTCTTTTACATATAAAGCAAATTTGTTGATGCATATGAAAACACATACTGGAGAGAAGTCATATTCTTGTGAAATATGTAGCTCTTCCTTTTCACAGAAAGCCAGTATGTTGAGACACATGCGAACACATACTGGAGAAAAACCATATTCTTGTGAAATATGTGGTTCATCTTTTACACAGAAATCAACATTATTGAGGCACATGCGAACACATACTGGCGAAAAGCCATATTCCTGTGATATATGTGGCTCTTCTTTTAGTATGAAATCCGGTATGTTTATACACATGCGGACACATACGGGAGAGAAACCATATTCTTGTGAAGTATGTGGCTCTTCTTTCTCATGGAAAACCAGTATGTTGAATCATATGCAAACACATACAGGAGAGAAATCATATTCTTGTGAACTATGTGGTTTGTCTTTTACACAGAAATCACATTTGTCGAGGCACAAAGATTGTTTAATACGAGTAAAAGAAGGTAATTTTAAAAAATCTAATCAAACCGTTAATACTTTATGACCAGAAATCAATTTATCCCCCCCCAAAATGTATGATTTTTCGTTTGTATTTTTTCTAAATTAATTTGCCTATTTATTTTGTACATTTCGAGTGTTATTGTAATGGTACACAATTTTTCTTTCAAAATAATTTGTACAGTATTCATTCAATCAAAAACTCGATAATTGGTTGGAAATCTATTTGCATATTTTTGATATTTGATGGAAAACGAGTATTTTTGTATCTTTAATTTGTAAAGTTGAAAAATTAAATGCATTAAGATTTTGTAACAAGTTAATATGAATCATTTGGGATTTTATAATTGAAATAACTGTTATTCTGAGATACCGTGGGTTTGTAAAGACTGTAAGTGATGTCATATAATGTCATGTTAAATTTATCCTTTATATAAAAAAGATGCTTCTATACCTTTTGTGAAATACTGTTTTCTTAGTACAAGCTGTTTTATTCTTACTGGCAGATAAATAGTTGGACAAGCTTATCGATGTAAAGTGCATTACACACAGCATCCTTCAAATTAAATTGATAGTAAGCAACTCAATAATCACATTTTGTTTGCATATACCTCCAAGTTGGCCTTAGTGATGCCGCAAAGCACTCATGTTATGAAAAATTGAGTTATAACTCTTGAAAATATTTCTTCCCTGGTGGTAACTGGAATTATCACATAGGCAAAGATTTTGATGGCTCTGCAGCACAAGCACTGACTATTATTGAACATGTAGTAGACAAAATCAGATGAAGAGATGCAACTGATGCCATATTCATCATGCACCAATTGCAGAAGTATATATATGCAGAAAGCTTTCAAGAGTCCACAGAGAGGTGCTATAGCAGGCAATAGGAAGTGTTGGTATAGAGGAGTAGCTCCTCTGTTTTGTAAATTATATGTGTATGGATGCTGGTAGTAGAGTGCAGGTGGATGACACTTATATCGATAGCTTTAATGTCAAGAGATTTGTCCTTGGTCCTCTACTTTTCATCATAGTCCTTGAGGCACTTTCAGGAGAGTTACAGTAAGCTTGTCAATGAGAGTTTCTTTACAATGGTGATTAAACTATTATTCTTGAGTCTTTGAAAAAACGATCTGCAGGACAAAGATTAAAGTGCGAATTTATCTAAAAGCTAAATGACGGTTAGTTACTCTGGTATATAAACATTAATGGATTCTTGTCAGTATCCTTGCTTTGTGTTCAAGACGGGTGTTAGATGCAATGAGATACAGTGTAACTCGTGCTTATTTTGGGTCCACAAAAAGTGTAACATGTTGAAAGGGAAGCTCCGAACCCCAACTTCAGGCGTAAGAGGTTGGTAAATTATATAGTAGTTTTTGTTAGGTATGTTATGGTATATGGTAGCAAGCATTGTGGCCTCACCCAATCCTCTTTCATCCAACTGCAGCACAATGACATGATTAGATAGATCTGCAATGTTGTGCTTATTTTGGGTCAACAAAAGTGTAGTGTATTGAAAGAGAAGTTAACTGTGAACACCAATTACATGTATAAAAGATGTGTGGGGCAGGCGAATTGGTGAAGACCACTAGATCAACAAGTCAAACGAGCTGGAACAAAAGAAGCAGGGAATAAAGCAGACAATCCTGAAGAACACTTTCCAGAATAGTCCTAGAGGTATTGTGGAGGGAGTTACAGTCAGCTTGTCTATGGGATTTGTTCTACATTGATGATTTAGGTATTATTGCTGAGTCCTTTGAACAGCTACAGAACAAATATTGAAAATATAGACAAACGGTCTGAAGACCAAAGATTGAAGTCAAAGTGATGGGTTACAATTATTAATTGACTCTATTCAGTATTCTTGTTCTGTGTGCTAAGAGATAGGTAAATTATATAGCAGTTGTGTCAGGTACGTTACAATACATGTTAGCGAGCATTGTGGCCTTACCCAATCTTCTCTCGTCAACTGCAGTGCAATCACATATCCATTAATCTGCAATGTTAAATCTGACCAAACCCTACAAATCGGTTTATAAAAATGGAAATCTTGAATTGCAGTTGTTTGAAATCTTCCAGGCACCCAGAGTCTTCAGAAAATCGCTCGTTTGAGTTTATAAAAATAGTGGTGACAAATAAATGAATTAGGGGATATGATATGTAAATGAGAGGACGAATGTTAACCGCATTTTGAATATCAAAATATCTGGATAAAACTCAAGCAAGTGATATTCTGAAAACCCACCCCTTCCAGGAGTAATCTCTTGGGGAATTTGGCTCATAGAGGGCTCCTTTTATGAAGATTTAAGAGTTTGTGGTATAAGAAATAGAACTGAAGGAGCTGATTCGAGATTTGTATCAGACCGATTTTGACGATGTCATAGGGTTGGACAATGTGATTATAATTAAGAACCCAGCCAGATCCTGCCCGTATTCATCTCTGTGAAGAGTGGTTAAAATAATCCCTGGTAATGACTCATGGATTAAGAAGACCAACGGCACTTCTAAAGAGAAGTAATTGAAGCATTATTCGTTTGGAGTTGTCCATGACCTATTTGCATCAGACCTCGGATCCTTCCGAAAAGTGCTCTGATTCAAGTGATCCATCGGAAATTCGGGCTCATAGTTACTGGAGCCTCAAACTCTGATCCCGTAGAACCAGTAAGTAGGTGAGTGATAGAAATGAGGATTACATATGGTATTCTTAATTAACTGTTAAAAGTGGTTTTGGTATTTTTCTTGTCAAAAGAATTTTCTTTTTCTTTCTTGTTCGAAGAGTTTGAGAATTTTTATTTTTTTATTGGCTATGAGATGTGTCAGGGTGAAGGATGTCAACCTTTTGCCACTGTGTATCGTGGTTCTTCATCATCTGTGCACTTATTTGTTTTTACAGGCTGGAGTGGGTGAAACATTTTAGTAGTCGGGGCTGGCTGGTGGTGGATGAAGTGGTCACTGGAACCACATGGAATGAAAAATTGTCCCCTTATGCTATCTCAATACATATTAAAGACAACTTAAACACACAACATAAAATTTCAATATGCCTCCACTGGCATCCTTTATTCAACGGCCGAGAAGTGGGGAGAACACTTTCTTAGTTTTTCCTTCCTAATTGAGAGTTCTACTAGGGGGTATTACTGGGGTCATAATATCACAATTCTTTTCCCAAATAATTAACGGAATCAAACTGACTGTTTCATTCGCTAAATCGTTTGGGTGGCTTCATTGTACGATCAGATCTAAAGGTGTGTTACTATCATGTGTTGTCTGTGGGATGTGTTTAGCATGTTCGTTGTAAGTTTTGTATATTTAATCTTTTGATAGGAAGGCTTTGTATGGGGCCTACTTCTACTCTGGGTGTGAACCTTCCGATGAAACCCTGTGGGGCTCCAGGTGCGTAAATCTGTAGGTCTTCTCTAAGGTGCTGTCCATTCCTGCTGATTGATTTTTATGATGAGGTCTGCACCATGTATGATCTGGGCTCCATTCACACTTGTGTAATAATTGCTGGGGACCATTTGCCAACATCCTCCACCAGTATTCGAACATACTGTCCCAACTGCAGTTTGGTTTGCTAGTCATAATATCTATTTGTTCAGCTTGCCTTTGGTATAGGCGAGTTATCACTTTCTCTCTTTGTGGTTGGCACATCTTACTGGAAGGTTCCCAACCAACATTTTGTTGTAGAGCATTTCATTCAGACAGGATTGTATAGTCTATCAGAGTTGTTCGAAGGCATAAAAACACCATGTCCAGGTTACGCCCACTTGAGGTAGCTTTCTTGATATTAGATTTTATTGTCTGTATGCAACGCTCAGCTAGCCCATTCGATTGAAGATATCTAGGTGATGATGTGCGATGCTCAAACCCCTATTCCTTGGCGAATTGCTTAAAGAAAACAGATGAAATGTGAGCCATTATCAGTGATGATCCTCTCTGAGATATGTTGTTCCCCAAAGATTTTTCTGGTTCAATCTATGACCTCCTGGCTGGAAAAATGTTTAATTTTCTGACAAATGGACATTTGGAGTAGTAATCTAGTATCACCGTGAAATAAGATCCGTTGAAGTGAAATAGGTCTGTGGCTAATATCTGCCATGGTCTCACTGGCGTCTCACGTGGCAACAAGGATTCCGCATTCTGCGATATTTGGGTTTATTGGCATTTATCACATAGTTGGACTGTTATGTCTCTGTTATTATCCCAGAATATATAGCTCACATTCGGTGTTAGCATACCGTTGTTCTGTTTCTGTTAGCGATTTTGCTGCAAAAGCTATCGGTTTTCCTACCTGCAGAAGAGATGCATCTGGGCCTTTGTTTTGATGCGTTTACCTGAAGCACAGTTTCTTTTATTGGGTCACAGTAACATTTCTGAATGGACTTTTGATAACTTTGAGTCCATCTGTACTTGACTTCATTCTTTAGTAGATCTCTCAGGGTGCTGTGATACCTGACAAATGCAGGATGAAGGGTGGCATGATGATGCCCAACACCTTTCATAGGTTAGTGATGGTCGTTTGACTGGATAGCGCATTGATTTCATCCATGTTGCTAGGACCAGGGCTTATTCCATTTTCGTCATACATTGCTCCGAAGAAGTGTATTTGCACATTTTTCACTGTTGAAAACAAATTTGTGCTATTTTCATTAAGTTGTGCAAACTCATATCATACTGTCTTTTGGGTTTTGTTACGCCGTAGATGATGACGTCATCGATTAATCATAGAGTGCCAAAGCATTTCTCAAGTATCATATCCATTTTCTGCATGAAAAATCTGGTGACATCATTAAGGCCAAAGGGAATTTGCTGGAAAGAAAATCTTTCAAACAGTGATTTGAATGAAGTTAGTAGCTGGAATTCGGCGTTTATCTTGACTGACCAGTACTAATTTTTGGTGTCCAGTTTGGAGAAACACTTGTTACCAAAGAGCTTATGTGCAAGCTCTTCCATTGTCAGAGTCTTGTGGTGACATCGCATAATAGCACTGTTTAGATCTTTTTAGGCAAAGGCGAAGGTTCCCATTGCCTTTACGAACATAGACTAGGCTATTGACCCATTCTTTTGGATCGCTTCTTTTTCGTATGATGCCTTGTTTCATCATATCCTCTGTAGTCATAACGAAGGTCGCAAATCACTCCGTCAACTTCCGAAGCAGCTCTCACCGTTCGTTACATGTGCACTTGCTTCGCACCAAGTCGAATGAGACGGTACGCGACCCGCTTTTATTATACTGAGGAACACCTAATTTGCATGCGTGCAACAAGACTTCACGAGACTGCGTGAACCGTATGTAATAAAGGTTCATGGACGCCATGTTGGATTCCTTTCTTTCATCCGCAGCGCACAGGACAGACAAACACGAGGACGTTTCGCAGGTAAGCCCCCTTCATGTTCCCTACATCCTCTATCTCGACTTGGATCTCGTCTCTTATGTGGATGGGACATTTCCGAGGTGCATGGATTACAGGATGGCTTCCTGGTTTTAGGACAATATGGTATTAACCCTCGAAGTTGCCTATGCGATCAAACTGATCCGTATACATATTTACTAATTCCTTTGCTGAGCTGATTCGTGCTGAGGTTTTCTGTCTCCTACAGTACAGAATAATCAAGCCCAGCTTTCTAAAAGAAGGTAATCCTATGATAATAGGTCCTTCTGAGGTCACTACAAAGAAGTTTAGGGTTTCCCAGAATCCCTTATAGACAGACTATATCTTTACAGATCCATGTTGGGTGATATTGGAGCCGTTATATGCAGTCAGTACTGTTAGCTCATCGTGAGTAGCACCGGAAAGTGGATGTCTTACTGACTAAATTTGCTTTAAGAACATCTTACAGAACGCACCGTCGACGCCTCTCTACATGGCTACTTGCACTATGTGCTTAGTATTCAGTAAAATATAAAAAATCGCCAACCAAAAAGGGCGGTCTGCGTGAGTCAACTTTTTTAGTAACACTCTTTCTGGTGTTGGAGTGGGGGTCAGGCGAGTAGCAACCCTCGTTCTGAGGGTTGTTACACCAAATGCTCATCAAACTTGTACGCTAAGAAACGCACTTGGGTCAGTGTCAGCAGGCGTCGACCAGCAGGGTATGTTCAGAGCTCAAAGACCCAAGCCGGAGTGCGGCCAGCCACCGAGCAGTGCACGGTCGGTGGGTCTGTGATCAGCAATGCACTTTGCCGTGTATACAGAAACCAGCCCTCTGCAGACACAAAAGTCTACAAAGTCGTGGTGTGCCAAACCGCTAGTGACGCCTCTCGAGACCAACAGGTCCGTGATCGGCGATGACACACTCACTACACATATAGACACCAGCTTGACGCGAGCAGCAAAAATCGTTAAAGTCATGATATCCCTCTCACCATGGATAATCGTACAAAGTGATTCAGATCCAGTAAAAGGTGAAAAATTTCCACCAAAAAGTGATTCAACTTTTTTTAGAAGGCCACTTTCTGAGGTCGGACAATTACTAGCACCAGTTCTGGGGGTTGTGGCACCAAATGTTTGATATGAAACACATTTTGGTGTATAAAATCTTTGCAAAGAGCGATAGCAAGGTGGTCCAGAATGAATGAGTCGTGTGGTTTGTATCAGCAGCAGAAGACAGCTCCATGACCGAGGGCTGCCGCCACCATTTTCATTGCTTCTGCCCCCGCCTTCTTTCATAACGCCTGTGCCATTGGTTGTCACCCCTTTCATTGTGGTCGTCGACATATTTGATTTACTGCACCTTCGTTCTTCTTCCTCGTGGTCACTGTTGCTGTCAATCTTGTCGCAATGTTCACTGCCCCCTCCGTGCTATTTGCTGCCCGTAGAACAATCACATACTTTCGATCTGGTTAGATATCCGTCTGTACAACAAATCACTGCGCGACCATAAAATTCCTACGGAGGGAGACACACTTCCACTGCCAAACGGCGTGTGTGCCCACCGCCTACAGCTAGATTTGTGTTGCCGAATCATCGCTGCCCACCGACTCTCCCTGTAGATTTGACATTCTTCCTCCAGGAAATCACCGACACATTTCGTCGCCATCGTTATCATGAATGGACTCCGCTTTTCACCTTTGTCTGGTAAAACTTTGGACGTGCTGCTTACGATACTACAGCAATTCTTTGTCCTATAATGTGTAGTCACACCGTTTGAATCTTTCGGCATGTAGATGCCGCTGCCACCCCTAACACAAACGATTAAAGCTGCAGCCATCGTAGTTTTCCGCCAATTAATACTTCCAAACTGTCGATTTGAACGATTGCTGGATGGGTTATATCATCACTCGGCGAAGCACTCTCGTCAGTGATCGATACTCCTTGCACAATTTGGTGCTCGAATCAAACTTGTTTGCCTAAACTCGATGCAATCGTGAAAAGCAGATTGAACGTCGTCTGATCTGCCACATGCTATAGGATGCTGTCGCGTGAAGAAGTGCAGTTGCCGTCTTTTCTACTACATTTGCACCAGCGTACGTCAAGAAAATTGGACCGAGGTGTCATTTACGAAAACGCCCCACATGCATGGCATCTCTCCTTGATTTTCAGAGATGATGCCTGACACTGCCACCTTGATCACCGCAGATGCTACCTTCGTCGTAATCAAATCGCCGACCATTATTGGGCAGACCGCTTAAGCCATGCAATTGTAAGTGCGCCCCATGCATTAGAAGAGTCAAAACCAAGAATGGCCCAGGAACCGCACTGAATCCTCAATACTGTATTCCTCCTCAGAAGTGATGGATAACTGTGGCAATTCTAGAGGTAATACTGCAATCGTTCGGCACGCTGTAATCGCCTAGAACTTGTGTCGGCTGTTCCAGTTCATGGCGCTACATATTAAACTGAGACTAATGTGTTATTTCATTATCCTGTCGTCGTTGTGGGCATCATCTCTCATCGTTGGCGTGGCTCACAGGATGACTGACTTCTTTGGTGACTCTGGATAACTCACTGGTCACTCGCATAGGCGTTCACACTTGGCAGCGAGTCTCTTGAGGATCTGTCATATCAACTGTCAACATTCGGATAAGTGCCTACCATGATTACGTCTTGTGCGTCTCAGGAGGACCCGATCATTTAGAGAAGTAAAAGCTGTCGAAGGGTCAATATCGTTCAGCATAAAAACATAAAAGCTGAACGTCTTCTGCACGTCTTCCACCAACCGCAACTGACGGTTGCTGCCACCACGTAGCCTCCACTGGCCTGGATGCAGTAAGTAGCTACTACAGCCACTGCACCAGTAGTAGCTATAACGCATCCTCAAATCAAACAAAAACTACGAAAACAAACCAAGTGCTAAACCCTAAATGCAGGACTACGTGGCAAGCCACAAGAACTCTGTGCACATCGACAGTTCAAATGTACATTGCAGCTTCGATATTTCTTATCTTGGGGATACGTCCTGTCGAAAGTGTGAACATGACATGTCTTTCCTGTTAACAAAAGAACATTTTGCCATCCCCGTACCACTACAGTGGCATCTCCTGCCATCAGCAGCATGGTGGGAACCGGGTTGTCAGAGAAGCAGTGTTCTGCTGCCTCCTTTGTCTCCTGCTGACTGACCACAGGATCTTTCCCTTCAACCACATGCAAACACTGTGGAGGAGGAGGAGGAAAAGTTTGTCTGCTGCCTCAACTGTCATCACAAGCATTACCTGTTCGCTTTGCTTTCTGAAGGTTTAGCTATAGCCAACGTCTTGAGCAGCATGTCAGGCATAGCCATGAAGGTGGTCACGTCAACAGAAAGCAGAGCACTAACATATGCCAGCATTGCTGCAGTCGCTATATCAGCAGTGCTGCCATTTACGCTAATCGAAATTCTCTTTCTCCAACAGAAAAATCTAATCTGCTACCGTCGCCTCGGACGAGACAGCCTCCTGAACTTTTACATATCACTAAGCAGAAGAAAAACAAACAAACGGGATTCCCTTAGTGAAGACAAGTGAATTGGAAGAAGCCTAATGCCGAATCCTGTTGCAAATAAAACGCTTTAGAACATCTAACCGATGAATCAAAGGCAGCCATTTGTTTTCATGTCACGTAGTTTGGAGTTCCCTTGTTTGGGACCATCTATGGCAGGTGGCAGGCCCATTCAGTGCAGATGGTAAATGACGGCCTTTGATCAAAGAGTCGGATTGCTTGGGAACGCAGCCCAAATAAGGTTGATAAGCTCCATCCAAAGCTAACTACCAGAACGAGACCGATAGTCAACAAGTACCTTCAGGGAATGTGAAAAAGAAATTTGCCGAGAGAGTTCAAGAGAACATGAAACCACTCTACGGGTAGACGGGGGACTGAACACGGTGATTGCAGTGAGAACTCAGTCTGCTGCTGTCCAGGCTCGATCCCAAATTCGTGTTCTTGAATAGACTGTTGCAGACGTTATCGTCATGTTCTGTGCGGGGACTCGTTTCCCATAAGCCAGCTTTTGTGCCCGCTTCGCTGATGAAGATAGCAGGAAAGGATGGTGGCTGTGATGCAGGGTATTGTGAGAGGGATCATTGTTCTCCTCTCACACTTTCATTTGCTGCCACCGGTCTGCTTGCCACATCCGTAGCCGCTGTTTCTTCTTTCCTGTTGCTCCTTCTGCACCTGACTCTACTGCTCCCATCCTATTTTCACCGTTCAGCAATCTATGGCTTCAGCACTTCAGTTCAATGTCTGCACGGCCAACAGCTGAGGCACTTCCTCCGGTCCATTATCACGATTGGTTCCCAACATGCTCATCAACAAATTTTTTTTTTCTGTAAGCGGATAGCACTTCTGAAAAACTCCACGTTTCGGTGTGCTGGCATGGTGGGAACCGGGTTGTCACATGTCACAGAAGCAGTGTTCTGCTGCCTCCTTTGTCTCCTGCTGACTGACCACAGGGTCCACAAACATCAATGTCCCTTACTGTCGTGAATAAAGAAATTTGATGCAATCTGTTATACGTGATAAGCTGGTTTGTCTATAATCTGTTCAGATGGGTCGTGTTATGAGGGCGATGTACAATAGAGCTTGTGACCGACTGCTCTATGTACGTGTTTTGAGTGGCTAATCCACAGTTTTGTAATTTTTGAAGAAGTAGTAAATTTTGAGTCAATAACCCAATTTTCATAATCAGCCATATAAAAAAAATGAAGATAAGTATGGAATAAGAAAGTATTGTTTCTGCATATTGATGGGTAATTTTGGTTTCATTGTTGGAATTTATTAAAGCCCCCCTCACTGATTGGCTGTTGCCATGTCCCTTAAAGGCCTCATGGATTGGCTGTTAGGCATTGCAACCCCTTTTTCCTTAGGTGTCACGTGAGCCAGCCTTTAAAAACCCTTGCACACGGCATCCCACCCTCTTTTTCGACATCTCCGCTCAAGTTAGCAATACATCGGCTGGTCTTCCTTGTGACAACAGCCCAAGATGGCAGTCACAGAGAATGACCTTCCGCCGTTACCAGAACTCTATACAGATAAGTTCACGCGAACCACGTTTTCGCAACCCCCACCCTCTTTCAAATTCACCAATGCCTAACTGAACTTTTTAAAACTCTGTAAATATTCTATGACTCTATCTATCTCTTTCTTAGTAAAATTGCTATGAAATTACATTCTTGTGTTTTGTGTTCCTTCTCTCAGGCTTTCGTCCTATATCTCTCCTTTGATGATTTTATCTGCACATTGTTACCCCATTCTCACGTGGGAGAATTGAACTTTATTTTCAAGATTATTTTAATCCCAGCATCATGTGTTCGCACTTATTTTGGTTTCATGTGTTCGCACTTATTTTACAATTCCATTGTTTACCTTTAACGAAAGGATAAGGAGTTTTATTGTTATTTGTGCTAATGAAGTGATTCTTATCAAACCGTTTCTGAAACATATGTACACAAAATAAATTTTTTTGTTGATGTTGAATTTTTTTTGTGGAAAATGTTTACATAATATTTATTATGTCATAAATATTTATTATGTCATAAATATTTATTATGTTATAAATATTTATTATGTCATAAATGTTGTATTCTCCCAAGTTATAATATAAATATATATTCATAAATGAAATTAAAATTTTCAACACATTCCGGATATCTTAGGTTAGATAGGATGGCCCTTAGAGTAAATGTAGTATTGTAGTGAAAAATGATTCGAACTAAGAGTAGGATCAGCGGAAGATTACTAACGACCCCCTCCCGTCACACTCCCAACACTTTTGATGGTATCGTGCATATTTTTTATATTGAAATTGTATTTTTATATTATTTGCAACTAAATAATTCAAAGTGTAGTATCTGTTCTGATACTACACTTGATATTTTCTATTTTCGGTCAGTGAAGGAGAAATCGAGGCAATTCTAATTTTTGTCCCAATCCAGAGTGCCCCACAGCTTAACTAATTCTTTTTAAATTAATTCTTGTTTTTGTTTAAATTTAATATTCAATAAAATTCAATTCTCGTATGAATCAGATCGTGTTACTTACTTTTTTTTAACGCAATTTCAAAGTTTAAAAAAACTTTTTTGGTGCTTATGTTTCGTAGCGGCGAAAAACAAATTTTGGTTCTTGTTGCTTAAAAGTCTGAAAAAAAAAATTTATGTCTTATCATAATAGAGAGGTAATTAAGGGGCAATAACTCTATTCAACTGCTGATATTACATCGAAAGTAATTATCTGGAAATTAATTATTAGTAAATGAACGGGCACATGTTCGTCTTTTCTCACAGTCCGTTTTTCACAACTTTTTACTGACCAGTTTTTTTTTCTTTTTTCGGTGTACACTTACCTATCAGGCTGCTAGAGAATTCCGGGTTTTTTGGAAAAAAAATTCAAATATTTTACATTTTAGGAGGGGAGGGGGATCAGTTTCCAATGTTAATTCAAGGTAGACTGATCCCCCTCTTTTTGACCATCTCAATTTAAAAAAAAAATTTTTTTTTGTGTACAATTACTTATCATGTCAGTAGAGAATTCCGGGGTTTTTGGAAAGAAATTTTAAAAAATGTAGATTTTAGGATGAGGGATCAGTTTTCAATGTAAATTCAACGTAGACTGATCCCCCTATTTTTGACCATCTCAATTTTTAAAAAAATCTTTTTTGGTGTACAATTACTTATGTCGCGAGAGAATTCCGGGTTTTTTGGAAAGAAATTTAAAAAAATTGAGATTTTAAGACGTGAACAGTTGCGAAAAGCGGACTATGGTAAAAGGCGAACATGACTGATCCCACGTCTTAAAATCTTATTTTTTTAATTTCTTTCCAAAAACCCCGGAATTCTATCGCAACATGATAGGTAATTGTAAGCAGAAGAATAATTTTTAAAATTTGAGATGGTCAAAACGAGGGGGATCAGTCTACGTTGAATTTACATTGAAAACTGATCCCCCGTCTTAAAATCTCAATTAAAAAAAATCTCTTTCCGAAAACACCGGAATTCTCTATTGACATGATAGGTAATTAGACACCGAAAAAGATTTTTAAAATTGAGATGGTCAAAAAGAGGGGGATCAGTCTACCTTGAATTTACATTGGAAACTGATCCCCCCTCCTAAAATGTAAAATATTTGAAATTTTTTTCCAAAAACCCCGGAATTCTCTAGCAGCCTGATAGGTAAGTGTACACCGAAAAAAGAAAAAAAAACTGGTCAGTAAAAAGTTGTGAAAAACGGACTGTGAGAAAAGACGAACATGTGCCAATGAACGTAAAAGAATACAGTAATGGTAACTTTTAGAATTTATTTTGATTAAATTTGATTTTAGTAATGAATGAAATCACTGAACGAAATTCAGCAAGGAAAATTTAAATAGTTTTTTGTGTTGAATATAATTTTTGAATAAAATTCAGCATGGAAAATTTTGAAATCACTGCACGAAATTCAGCAAGGAAAATTTAAATAGTTTTTTGTATTGAATATAATTTCGGACGTAAAATACAGCACATCTTCAAACTTGAATAAATTCAAATCCATTATCGCAATTTAATATAACATCAGACTTGTCAGATAATATATAGAAATTCAGACTCAAAATTCCAATTCAGAGTTATTGCCCCTTAATTACCTCTCTATTATGATAAGACAGAAAAAAAAATTTTTCAGACTTTTAAGCAACAAGAACCCAAATTTTTAATCTTTAATTCTAAAAAGTCAAATAAGGGGGAGATGACTCAAAGTTTTCAATCACGCTTTATCTTAGAATAGATTGTAACGCTCTGAACTTGACAGATATTTTACATTTAACAAGAAATAATGCTAAACTAAAAGACTTCTTGCAAGCGCAGATTAATTTTCGAACAAATTGCAAAATTTGACAAAGTGTAAAACTTTCATTTATTTCAAAAATTTTATTTCCCTTGTTTCATGTTTTTTCCTTTCCATTTACATATTTTTCTATTTTTTACTTCTTCCTCTTTGATAATTAATTTATTTTAATAAATCATTTTATTTTTCAATGGTGCCGAATACCATTAAGCGTTGTGATTGTTTTATTCCTAAATTATCCTTTTTTTACGTATACATTGTTTTAACTTTATTTTAAATTAATTACAATAGTAAAATCGATTTCAAGAAAAACCGTGGTTAAAAACTTTGAATTATCTCCCCCTTATTTGACTCTTCAAAATTAAAGATAAATTTTATTTTCGGTCCTACGATACATAGGCTCCTTTTTTTTTTGTTCTTTTAAAGTGATCATGCATTATCGAAAGACTGACTTGCTCCAAACTGATTTTCGATTGTCGAACATGTCTTCTTAACGTAGATCGTGATCTACACTAGTTTTTTTCCTGGCATTATCAATTAAGGAAGTTGGAACCTGTCATCTTTAATTTTTTTTATCCATTACAATAAATATTGCGATAAATAAAATAATAATAATTTTACTAGTTAATATTCACCAAAAAAATCAGCCCTGTTTAGAAATGATTCCTTTATCTTTCCTCCGCTTTCATTTTCTGCGAACCTGCTTTCTGGTCGATCGCCATTTTGACAGTAGACTTTCATCGGTGAAACTCGTCACCTTTGAAGACCTCTTATAATCGTTTCTTCCTTGGAAGCAGATGAGTCATTTGAAAACAGGTTTTCATACAAAAGGTAAGTATTACTTTAATATAATTGTTCTTTTTTTATTACTACAGGGGCGCATCTGAACATTTATGTTTCCAATTGGTTTAGATATTGGGTGCAACTTCGGAAAAGCTTCAATACGGAAAACCGATAATAAATACATACCTGTATTATGTATGTGATCGGGATGGAACAAATATATCGTACAGAAAAAAATACGTAAATTGATCAAGTATTTTTTTTTATCACAGAAAATCAAAAAAAAATTTTCCACGCTCGCTTGTCAAGACGCCATCTTTGCAAATGGTAGCTAAACAAAGGCCAAATTTTGTGGATTTGGCTTCTTTTTTTTAAAAGTAGTTTAGTTTAGCAGCATTTATCTGGTTAATACTTAAATTATTTAAATCACAATCTTATAGACATGACTTTTTATTTCTCAAGATTTTCCTTTGAAAGTAAATTACAATCTTCAAGGCATAAATTACATTATTTTATTACAATGTTTCTTTGGAAGTTTTAACTTTATTTTAACAAAATATTTTATTTTTTGCCTATATCGTTCTCATTAAGGCCAAACTGCTTCTACAAAGGCCAAATCCACAAAATTTGGCCCTTTTTTTTATAACGCTGGGCTGAATAACGTCCCTTGTTTTTCAAGATGGCTAACTAACCAGCGAGCATGGAAAAAATTGACAAAATTTGATTATCTGTGATAAAAAAACTACTTGATCAATTTAAGTAATTTTTGGTGTACGATATCTTTGTTCCGTCACGGTCACATACATGATACCAGTATGTCTTCATTTTTATATATTATCGGTTTTTCGTATTGAGGCTTTTCCGAAGTTGCACCAGATATTGTTGGGAAGAAACTGCTGCTAAAATGTTCTGTAGGAATTTTATTTGCCATAAGTCGATGTGGAGGAGGAAGCGATAGAATTCTGTGTTGCGTCTGTCTGGTAAAAACAGAAAAGGAATCCGTAACTGTTGCATATGAAATTTATTTTGGAGTCGTCCCATTTTGATTAGAAAAGCTATAAAAAGATAATGTTTTGCAACCCTGTAGCTTAGACTGGAGTGGACTGGGAGAAGTCGGTTCACAGCGAACATACTTTTTGTATATTACTAGTGTTTTATTGAGAACTACCGGTTTTTGTTACTATTTGTGTGATTGTAAGTGCAGCAAGTCGTTGCAACCCAACTATACTCGTAATTGAGCTACCACAAGGATTGCTTTTTGCTTTTATGTCGAGGTTTTATACTTCTAGTTGCCAAAACCATCCTACTTCCCCTCCCCCTATTACGTTGGATAAAAAAATCCGACAGTTTTCCTTGATGCAAGGTGGGTGAAGGGGTCCAGTAGCAATCGTGGCAACCCAAGGTAACTGGACGCTGATGCTCACGTTGTTGCAAATGCAGGGGGGATAACTAGGTTTGACTTAGAAAATAAGCATAAAATGAAAAGAGAATTTAGGACGCTGAAATAATCAATCGGAACTCCCTCCATGCTCCCTGTTTCCCTGACTGTACCGACATGCAGAAATTTAAAACTAATGTAAACACACATCTTGATCTTAAGATGATCCCCAAAACTTACACTGTTATTCTCAGTAGCCCTTTACGTCTACAGTGACGGCCTGCCTTGTTTGGGGTGAACTATGATTAAAAAAGACCAGTAACTAGCAGAGAGGGGAGCAACAAGAAACATGTCACTCAGGCCAACATCATGATTCTAGGTTTGGCTAATCCTGTTCAGCACACATACTGCTGAAAGTCCAATTATTGTCACTATTATTAGGTAGACTACCGGCCAAGCTATCCTAGGTTCTACCTTACTCGTCTAGCTACAGTTGGCCTTTTCTATCTTGTTGAATTCGACCCTAAATCGTTCAAGGTTTACCTTCCTTACCGACTTCAACAGCTCCAGCATCTTTTCTAATGTGATCAGGGGGAATTCTCTGATCAATGACTCCCACAGCTTGATCCAACCACTTGCATTGGTCCCTACCAATCCAAAGAAGGCCTCCTTCGCCTTGAACCTCTTATGAGCTTGATAGTAATGGGGAAGAAAAATCGTGGCCCCAAACGTTGCACATTCCATGGGCAATTCTATCACTGACAATGGGAGCATTATCCTTATCAATTTGATGGGTTCCCACTCACACACTTGTGACAGTCTTATGCCTCTTTGGATGGCCAATGCTCAGACTCCATTCGTAATGCTCATTTTCTCTTCATCCCAGTCTTTGCCTTGATCAGGTCAAGCACACATAACCTGTGGTCACCTGTCACATAGACTGGTCTTAGCCACACTGGGAACCTGTGTGTTTGTGTCTCGCACTTCCTTGTCATATTCTTTGTCAAGAGCATGAACTTCGTTTGGGCCGAATTAAGGTCTATAAACTCTGCATTAAACTTATACCTTGCCACTATGGCTAACTTCTGGTCAGTTTGGAGGTAAGGAATAGGCAAATTCATAGCCTAATAGATCTTAAACGTGCTATCTCTATCCAAAAACGGAACAGACGTAAACACCAACAGTTTGTTTTGTTCACACAGCCCACTGTTGCTCGGTCAGGTTCACGCGCCATCTCAATTTATGGAGTAACTTTATCCAGCAGGACCTCTCTCAGTCGTTCGAGAGTCACTATCCTCCGTGATAGGTGTCCTAACATATCCAGCTGTGCCTTGACATGCCCCATCAGCCTTGTCCAGGACTGGTTAGCTTGACATGCCCGTCGGATCACTGTAAATAATTGCAAATACTGCTGTACAAACTTCCTCAGTTCATAGATCTCTTTGCCCATAGCCTCGGTCATGTTATGTACCTCCCCTTGGAGGGCGTGTACCTGGGAATCAGTCAATACAGATTCCTCTATTCCGGGCTACTTCCAGTCTCGTTACATTCATCAGAGCCACGTGAGGGCACCGTTTGAGCAAATGCTTTCTGATTTCACATAAGATCTATTCATTTTTCCTGGATCATTCTCACATCTCCTGCAATGGTACCAAACAGGACACTGAGAGCCTTCTCAACTATGGGTAACTGCTTCAAGGCTCGTGTTTCCTGCTTCAGTGAGTGCAACAATTGGAGGTATTTACTCTCCACATATCTCTTGTCTACCTGTTGTCACACCTTGGTAACCGCTAACCTCATCTCTCAGCTGCTCTAGAATCACTCAATAAGATTGCAGATCGATTACAAAAGTAATCAACCACTTCACTTTTACCTTTTAAACACCATATTCAGTGTTCCCATTTCTCTACCAATGAGACGAAGAGAAGAATCACCCTTAGGAGATCACCTCTGCTTCTCTTATGTCAGTACTTTCACCTGGCAATTTCTGTTCAAATGTCTTTAATTTTCTTGAGCAGCAGTTACTCCACAACTGGAGTCGCCTTCTCCTGCCTCAGCCTGTTTTGGAGTTAGATATCATATCCTCATCCTCCCTTGACACTTCTTCAATCAGCACTGTGTTTCTCTCTGGCTTTTTTTGGTTACCTGCAGAGGTTTTTTTTCGTCCTCCCCGGCTTTACAAGGTTCATCAAGATCTTCTCTTCCTTTCCTTCAGATTAACTACTCATCTCCATTTCCTCTTGATCAACGAGAGTGACCTTTCTCGGTTTTATCTTACCTGGCCACTCAGGTTCATCTCAACTCCCTAACACGACCAATCGACGTTCACTTGCTTGACCCTTCTTGACCCTGATTCCAAATTGTGAATGACACCAGACCAGTTTGTTCAACGATCTGATCGAACTGAGCTGACCTTTGCTCAAACTTACCCTCCTTCGAAGGTAGTTTATAGTACACGGCGTCTCCCACTTGGAGATAAACCTGTCATTTCTCATTCATTTTGCATTTCTTTGCTTTCGTTTCATCTGAGCCCAAAATCCAGAATCAACTCATGGTGATCCACTCCCATGTATCCCCATCGAGGCCACAACATGTTGATGGGTAGAACAACGTATCATTCAAACAGCAAATATTATGGGAAGAACTTTGAGGTCTCATTCATTGTGAACCTTACTGCTGCCAATGCTCGGGTCAAATAAACATCCCAATTCTCCTGTCTCCCTTTGGCCAGTCTGGAGGAAGTGCTCCACCTTTGGGGATGATAAATAGAAGTTGTTACATGACGTATGTTTAACCCTACCAAGTGTCTCAGCACCTTGTTTACATTCTTCAGTTCTTTGTCAGTGACCACCTGTTCGGATGCTCCATATCTAGGGAAGATCTCCCTTAGATCAGGGCTGACACTGTCTATCTGGAATTGCGAAGTCTTCCAGCCAATTTGTTAGCCAGCACATGATCGATCTCCATTTCCACTGTCATGGTTCACCCCAACTCCTTATCGGTGTCAGCTATTACATCCTGGTTAGCCATCAGTAACCATCTTTTCTTTGTCGGAAATACTCTTCTGAGACAAGTAAATCCTCGTCCCTCACTCTACCATACCTATTCCTGACTTTTTCCTCACTCAAATTCTCCAGGTACACTTGTCTGACCTCTCTCAACGGTGGGGCTTATCCCAAGGGCTCTCCCTTTTTAATCTTTATTGCCTATAAACAAGAGAATTAATTCACTCCCCCTGACTACGGCTTTGCTTATCATTTCTCCTCATTACCGTCTCCATACCCCTCCACGGGTATGATTCTTGTTGAATCACTCATCTCTGGGCATTCTCCTGGCATAGGATACCGCTGTCCTTGGGGGTAGCTTCATGTCTGTCTGTGCCACTACTAGAAAGGTGTCACTGACCACTTCTCTTCACAACCGATTACTACAGATAGGAGTATTGGGAGTAACAACCTACCTTGAGACTTGTCATCTCATCCCTTCCTACTTCGACCTTCCTCAGAGGCTGGGAGTTTTGTCTTGGGGTTGTCATCTATGCCCTGTGTCATCTACTCTCAATTACCATGTACCATCTATCCTCATATCCGAACTGGCCACTGCAGCTGCAAGTCCGTCCTGCCATTTGAAGCAGTACTTTCCAATTAATTGGGCAGTCCATTGATTAGTGCCCTTTACTTCGGCATGTTCAGCATACTAACCCTCGTTCCCTCTGAGTGGTCCCATAGTAGCCTGGAGAAAATCGTTCTCTCTTGAGGCACCCTCTGCCTCTCCCAGGTGTCACTTCTAACCCAAGACTTCTATCACGCCAATCTTTCTGCTCTAACTTGATTTGGGGCCACGTTTTGCTGCGACCCCTACTTTTTCTTTCCTCCTCGTTGGGCCACATCTCTTCTCATGTTCCAGGTTTGCTCACAGAACCTCTCACTGTCTACTGAAGTTGCGAGCTTCAATCAAAGTCTACTCCTTAATACCACTCTGTGGGCAACTAATTCGGGTATATTTATCCAGAAAGGGGAATAATGCCAGTCCTTTGATTCACTCTCCCAGCTCCTTGGAACACTTTTCCAGTGGCCCCTAACCTTGTGAGCCTCCGGACAGCTTTGATGGCTGTTCTCTCACTGGTAAACTGTCGGATTAGCTTGATTTTTTTTAGCTCTCTCTAGAGGTGCTTCCTATAGAGGGCTCCAATCAACTTGAAAGCTGCTTCTTGAGCCCCGTCATATGCCAACATGACCACCTCTTGATCTCCCAAACCATATATTACTCTCTTCTGAATGGCCTCTAGCCATTCACAGAGTCTGTTAGGCTCCCCATTATACATGGAACCTCTGACTCCTACCAAGCTCCCTAATATCTTGGGTACCTTTTTTTACTCTGTCTTTTAATAAACAGGCTTGCAATCGCTAATTGTGTCGCACTGGATTTTTCCATTTATTATAAATTCTCGACTCTCGCTAGTTGAAATAAATCTAGCAAGTCAGATATTTTTCTCAAGCCCATAATCTGAATCTGGCTAGTCAGATTTATCTGTTCAGATATTTTTGCTCAGACCATGAGTTAAAATAATAAGAGATCAACTGTGTTGCAAAGAAATCTGCAAAGAAATCTGCTTATTATAACTGTTTTTTTTAAAGATCAACAATGAAGTATTTATGTTTTTCGTGAATATCATTTGAAAGAATTTATATAACTCAACTTCTATTTGTGAAAATAGTATTTAGTCATCTCGAAATACAAAGACTGCAAAATTATTTCTCATTTGGTTTTAGCTTCCATTTTAAAATGTCAAGAATTTATTGTTTCTTTTTAAAATAACGTTTGTCTTCTTTTTTGTTTTATGTCAAAATTATTTTCAATGAGATAATCTTCAGTATAATTAGATACTTTATTACATTGAATATGAAAAAAAACAATGACTTTTGGTATGTTTTATGACATACTAATCCTTATGTGTAATTTTGGTAAAAATCTTGAGTTTTTAAAAAATATTTATGGATTAATTTATTGAACTAAATTTAGAAAGTCAAATATGTTTGTCATTTCCATGAACTAAATCTGGCAAATCGGATACTGGTGTCCCGCTAGATTTGTCTATTCAGATATTTTTGTCCACCCGATGAGTTAAAATAATGAAACAGAGAAATAGAAAAGAAGTTTACTACACACTTTGGAAAACATTAGTTAAATTGTGTTGCAAACAAATCTGCTAATTATAACTGTTTTTGAAGATCATCAATAAAGTATTTGTAATTTTGTAAATATCTGAAAAAATTATTGATATCTTTTGTAAACTTATATTAGAAGAAAAGAAATTATTACATGTTTTATCTCGATAAATAAATATTCTTGTGTTGCAAAGAAATCTGCTTATTATAACTGATTTTTGAAGATCATCAATGTAGTATTTGTAATTTTGTAAATACTATCTGAAAGAATTTATTCATATCTTTTGTAAACTTATATTAGAAGAAAGAAAGTTATTACAACATTTTGGATTTCAAGAAATTAAGATTCGTTGATTTTTAGTTATATTATCTAAAAAAGTAAATTCATTAATATTTTAGATTATTATTGTAACAAATTTACTCATTATATTTTGAATCTGATCAATAACCAATTAGTGGAATTTTTAATAAGAATGTACATAATTCAATTTTTCCCCATGACCCACAAAGAATAGACGATTAATATCTTAAAAATAATTTTATTTTCAAAGAACATTTCTTAAAATGTGTTTAATTTGTTTTATATTTGCAGGATCTCCAGTGATCAACAAATACATTATTGGATTTACATGGATATTCATTCCTTTTGTGACTTGAAATATCGAAATGTCTTAAGGAAAAAATATTCAGAAATTTCTTGATTTAAATTGTTTGTAGTTAAATAGTCTGAAAGGAGAGAAATCATTTTTGTGAACTGTGTAATCTTTAGTATCAAGTCAGATTTATTGAAAAAACATTTCCTTGTCAAGTGAACATGTATTCCCCCCCCCCCAGTCTACGTTAGTAAAAGACTAGCTGGAATACCTGTCCAACATGCATGATACTAAGGTACCCATGGTCACTTAAAAGATGCAAAAGTTTAGACACCAAAATACTTGAAAAGAAATAAATAAAAATCTTGCTAATAATTAAAACTGAAATTAAAGCCTAATAACGATCTGAAGAATTGTGAGATTTGTAGAATCATCCATTAAATGATTTTAAAATGATGAAAAATTGAAATAAGAGCCAAAAATGGTCAGTTTTGTAGAATCATCCATTAAAAGATTGAAAAATGATGAAAAATTGAAATAAGAGCCAAAAATGGTCAGTTTTGTAGAATCATCCATTAAAAGATTGAAAAATGATGAAAAATTGAAATAAGAGCCAAAAATGGTCAGTTTTGTAGAATCATGCATTAAAACATTTAAAAATGTTCAATATGGAATTGAATTCTGAGAATCTCTATTATTGCCTAATGCATCTCTGATTTGAATTTCATTAAGATGTGTGAATAATTTTTCACTGAAACATAATTTTTTTTAGTTATGTCCCCTTTCGAACAATCTGTATCATAGAAGATCATTCCTATAATCTCATATTAATAGATCATAGCTTAAAAGTAGTAAGCTTCTACACAGCCACATATATTTATACTAATATATATTATCACATTAAAAACAAGTAAAAATATTTTTTAACTTGAAATCCGATGCTCAAGAGAAACCATATTCTTGTAATTTAATTGGCTTTTCTTTTAAACTGAGATCCGAACATGCTAACACATACTAACACATACTAAATAATAAATGAAATCCACTATGTTAACACACATGCAAACACATATGGTAGATAAAACATGTTCTTGTAAAGTATGTGGTACGTCTTTTACATGCAAATCACATTTGGTTAGGCACAATCGAACACATACTGGAGAAAAGCCATATTCTTGTGAAGTATGTGGTTTGTCTTTTACACAGAAATCATCTTTGTCGACGCACATGCAAATACATACTGGAGAGAAACCATATGTTTGTGAAGTATGTGGTTCTTCTTTTACAAGGAAATACAGTATGTTAATGCACATGCGAACGCATACAGGAGATAAACCATATTCTTGCAAAGTATGTGACTCTTCTTTTTCATGGAAATCCAGTATGTTTATTCATATGCGATCACATACTGGAGATAAACCATATTCTTGTGAAGTATGTGGTTCGTCTTTTACAGATGAATCACAACTGTTGAAGCACACTGAAACACATACTGGAGACAAACCATATTCTTGTAAAGTATGTGGCTCTGCTTTTAGTGACAATACCACAATATTGAACCACATGCGAACACATACCAAAGAGAAACCATATTCTTGTAAAGTATGTGGCGCTTCTTATAAACTGAAACGCAGTATGTTGCGACATATGCAAACACATAATGAAAACGACCGATATTCTTGTGTATTATGCAGTTCATCTTTTACATATAAATCAAGTCTGTTGATACACATGCGAACACATACTGGCGAGAAGCCATATTCTTGTGAAGTATGTGGCTCTTCTTTTACAATAAAATATAGAATGTTGAATCACATGCGAACACATACTGGCGAGAAACCATATTCTTGTGAAATATGTGGTTCGTCTTTTGCAGATAAATCAAATTTGATGAAGCACATACGAAAACATACTGGAGAGAAGCCATATTCTTGTGAAGTTTGTGGCTATTCTTTTACAATGAAATGCATTATGTTGCAACACATGCGAACACATACGGGAGAGAAACCATATTCTTGTGAAATATGTGACTCTTCTTTTGCATGGAAAACCAGTATGTTGAATCATATGCAAACACATACTGGAGAGAAACCATATTCTTGTGAAGTATGTGGCTCTTGTTTTACACTGAAATCCACTCTGTTGCGACATATTCGAACACATACTGCTGAGAAACCATATTCCTGTGAAATATGTGGCTCTTCTTTTCGTGAGAAGGCCATTATGTTGCGACATATGAAAACACATACTGGAGAGAAACCATATTCTTGTGAAATATGTGGCTCTTTATTTAGTGAGAAGGCCATTATGTTGCGACATATGAGAATACATACTGGAGAGAAACCATATTCTTGTGCAGTATGTGGTTTTTCTTTTAGAAGGAAAGAACATATGTTGAAACACATGCAAACACATGAGAGAGAAACCATATTCTTGTGAAATATGTGACGCTTTTTTTGCACTCAAGTCATGTATGTTGGATCATATGAGAATACATACAGGTTAGATGTAAAGACACGAAAAATTTTAACCCTCTATAGGGTCATCTATAGAAATCAGTGTCTGCCAAGACTGTACTTGCCCAGAAGAGAGGGATGATTGGGGCTATCAGAGATAAACTACCAGCATAGAGCCACTATTGTCAGCATTGTACCTAAGAAGCTCCTTAAACCCCAACCTAGCAATGATACATGAACATGAAGATTCAAGAGCAAGCAAAACAAACTCCCTCACAAAGTTAGCTAAGCATTTTGGACAGGGCTGTCATTTAGATGAAGCAGAAACACCAAACAATCCTGCCACAGAGATAGCCCAAAAGAGCTGGAAGAGATACACCCAGACTTTTAAGAACAGGTGCATTGATGAGTGGTCAGGACAGAAACGTGCCACATACTTCCTCGGTGAACTATCTAAGGACTCTATTGATAATGAAGGATCCTTGGACTGGCTAAAAAGGGAAGCCCTCCACTGCGACTAGGAGAGGCTTATAATGGCCGCCCAAGACCAGGGTCTGATGACAAATGCGTTTAAAAAGATGGTTGGTCTCAGTCAGGACAACAAGAGCAGGTTTTTCCACACTGAAGTGGAGAGTGTGAGCCACCTGATATCGAGTTGCAAAATTATGTTGGCAGATGGCTCCTATACAGCACGACATAATGGAGTGTGTAGGTACCTCCACTGGACCATCTGTAAGAAACTTAATATCAGGTGTAGCAGCAAGCACTGGGAACATCTACTTGAGAGAACTGTGGGGAATGGGACATACACCATCCATTATGACCATGAAATCCCCACAGCTACCTATCTGGAAAACGCAGCTGTCAAACCTGAAATTATTATATGGAACAAGAGAGAGAGAGAGTAGCAACTTTGGTTGAGGTCAGTGTCCCTAATGATGGGGGCCTAAACAGAGCTGAAAGGAGAAAATAACAAAATATCAAGGTCTAATGTATGATATGAAAAGAAACTGGAACCTCAAAGACATCTCCATCATTCCAGTTATCATAGGAGCCACTGGACTCATGAAGAAGAACTTGAAAAAGTATTTAGCAAGTATACCTGGTGAATCAAGTGCAAAAGAAATCCAAACAACCACTCAAGGGAACAGCCAGAATCCTGAAAAGAGCTCTCGGTTGGAGTCTGTAAATAGCGGGTGATCGTATGGCATTTAGAAGAATGCCCCATCAAATGAATGAAAAGAAAAAGAAAAAATGTAGAAACAAGAGCCAGTAGTGCAACCCTCATCACAAAACTGACTCACAAATGAGACAAAAACAGAAATAGTGCAAAAGAGCTGCAAGAAATACATAGTAAAATAGGGTGTGTAGCAATCAACAGCGTGCCAAATATTTTATGGAAGAACTATCGCAGGAATCTATAGACAAGGAAGGCTTAAAAGAGAATCTATCCACTATGATCAGAAGAAGATGATAATGGCTGAACAAGATCACATTATTTAGAGTCGCTTTTAATAGTAACAGCATTTTAAAAAAAGCAGCAAAACATGTAAATACGCGTCCACTGTTTTAAAAATCGCTATGATGTTAACATTTGAAAACTAGTATTCTTTATCTAATATATAAAATTATCTTGTGAGAATTCGAAAAGTTAGACCTAAATAGCATTTAAGTTGACATATCAAACAAGATTATCAAGAAAAGCTTTTAAGAAGGTGAGTGGTATCAGCAATGAGGACAAGTGCAGGTTCTGCCACACAGAAATAGAGAGAGTGAACCACCTGACATCCAGTTGTTAGGTTTTCTTGGAGGATAGCTACTATACAATGTGGCACAATGGGACCATCTGCAAAAAAATGAATATCTAGTGTAGTAGCAAGTCTGGGAGACATACCAGAAAAAACAGTTGGAAATAAGTCATACGCTATCCCTACAGCTACATAGATAGAAAATGGAGCTGTTTAACATGACAGTGATATGTGAAACTAGGGAAAAAGTAGAACCCTAGTTGAAGTCAGTGTTCCTTTTGGTGCTAGCTTGAACATAGCTAAGAGGAAAAAGATAACTAAATACCAAGTTCTTATGTACGACATGAAACCGGAATCTTAGAAAAAAACCCATCATTCCAGTAATAATAGGAGTAACTGGACTCATAAAAAAGAATTTCAAAAACTACCTGGCGAATATACCCGGTGAACCAAGTGAAAGAGAGATCCAAACAATTGCACTTAATGGGATTGTTAGAACTCTAAAGAGATCGCTTGGTTGGAGTCTCTGAAATAGCGGGTAAATATCTGGCATCTGGTAGGATACCCCATCCCAAGAATAAACAAAAGATAAGAAAATTGAAAAAAAAAACATTCTTGTGAAGTATGTGGCTTTTTAATAATGAAACAACATATATTGAGACACATGCAAACACATTAGGGAGAGCAACCATATTCTTGTTAACTATGTGTTTCATCTGTTACACAGAAATCACATTTGTTGGGTCACATGCGAACAAATAGGGACAAGATTGTTTAGTAAGACGAAAAGAATGTAGCTTAAAAATCTAATCAAATTCATTTATTACTTTTAGTAATGTATCACCAGAAATAAATTTATCAAAATGCATAAAATATACGTATTGTTTGTAAATTCATTTGCATATTGTTTTAATTTCATAAATTTGGAGCGTTATCTTAATGGAATACGACTTTTTACATAGAACAATTTGTACATTCAATCTTCGAGGAGTCAATAATTGGTTGAAAATATATTTGCATAATATTATTAATTAATATTTGATGAAAGACGAGAATTTTTGTTCCTTTAATTTGTACAATTGAAAATAATATTTAGTGACAAGTTAATGAGTTATTTGGCATTTTATAATTGAAAAAGTAGTACTTTGAAGTGTCTTATTGACAGAGAAATAATCGGACAAGTTTATCGATGTACAGTGGATTACTGACAAAATCCTTCAAATCAATAATCATATTTTTGTTTGCAAGTTGCCGTAAAGGACTCCTGAGAGATGTCTCTTCAAAAATATTAGGCGATGATTTCCCTGTCTTAACTAAAATTGTTACATAGAAAAAGATTTTGATGGTTCTGCAGTGCTAGCACTGAAAGTTATTGAAGATGTAGCAGACAACATCAGTTAGCAGATTGTTATAAATCAGATGAAAAGAAGCAACAGATACCATATTTATCAGATGCCAATTACGGAAGTACGCATTTATCAGATGCCAATTACAGAAGTACGCATGTACACAAAAATCTTTTGACAGTCCACAGAGAGGTGCTATAACGACAATGTGAAATGTGGGTGTAGAGGAGTTGCTAGTTTGTTTTGTAGACCAGATTGCATATGATGTTAGTGGTAGAGTGCAGGTTAATTACATTTATATGTCACGGTCGCAGTTCAATAGGACTGTCCTTAGTTCTCTACGTTTCATCATAAAGATATTTTCTAACAGAGTTATAGTCAGCTTGTCCATTACACTGAGGATTAAGCTATTGCAGAGAAATCTGGAAAACGATCTGGAAGCCAAAAGTCGCTCCAGACAAGGCATGAAGCCACTTTATGTAAGAAACTAAACCGAACGAAACAATTAACGCAAAGACAGGAGATGTCTATTGACCTTAGTTTTGAAAATACTAAGACTATAAGTAGGAGGGGAAACAGTCAACAGGAAGAGAGTTCCACAAGCCTGAAGTTCTTGTAAAGATACTACTGGGATAGGAAGATATATTACAAGGTACCTGAAGAGCGAATTGATAAAGACTATGAAACCAATGAGCTGGAACAAAGGTAGCAGGGGATAAATCAGACAATTATGAAGAACACAGGCCATACAAGTACTTATAGAAGAGACTGAGACTAGCAACATCACATCTGTGAGATACAAGGTGGAGAGAAGAAGGGCGGTGCCAACCAAATTAGATACGATCCTGAACATGATCAAAAACCCTCAACGGGACAGATTCACCAGCCCAAATATAACAAAAGTAATCTATACAAGATCAGATTGTTTTATAGTTGTGAGAAAGTATTTAGAACCAAATTTATGGGAAGCAGAAAGAGCAATTCATCTAATGCATGAACTCCAAGACAGATTTGATGAGAAAGAAAGACCAAAAAGTTTCAGAATCGATTTCACCTCCAGAACAGAACCATCCACGAAAATCTCAGGAAGTTAAGTGTCACACCTACGATTAAAAGACACAAACTGAGTCTTAACAGAATTAAACGAAACAAACTATTACTTACCTCAACTCACAGCCGAACTCAAGTTTACTTCCAGACCAGCTGCATATTCCAACTGATCCTATGACGAAACACCAGAATAGAGAGTGTTATCATCAGCATGAATGTTAATCTTCTGAATAATATTCTCTGGAAGATCATTTATAGAGAAAATGAACAATGTTGGACCTAGAATAGAGCTTTGAGTGACATCAGCCTTGATAAGGAAAGGGTCAGGAGACGCTGTTACAACTATTATTACAGAATTATAAAATATAATTTCAATATACATATTTTGTCATTTAAGATTGAATGAAATTTAAATGTTTACCTCAATGAATACTGTGACATTATTATCTAAGTTATCTCCCCTATTGGAAAAGTGGTAAGGAACATTAGTTCAAGAATTCTGTATTCTAGAAGCTGTAAGATATATATATATATATATATATATATATATATATATATATATATATATATATATATAATTTAAATAAAATAAACTAAACACACAGGGCTGTCCACATTATAAATTATTTCGACCTAGATGGGTCTCATCAGACACGTGCACAGCCACATTTAGGAACTGAATCATTCAGTGTGTTTAGTTTATTTCCTTTAAATTTATTCCTGCTCTGTTAACAAGTACATTGAGCTCTCTTACTCGGATTCCCATCTAAACCATTCAACTCTGCACTATAAAATTTATTTTAAAAAACAAAGAAATGCATTGTCCAGATTTTTCAAAATATTCTCATTATTGCCATTTCATCAACGCTCTAAGTATGGACTTTTCATTCTATATATATATATATATATATATATATATATATATATATATATATATATATGATGCATGTTCCATGATAAGTTTGAAACTTTACGTCTGCTAACTATCGCGCCAGCTCAATACAATAGGAGTAAACTCTTACCGATTTATGTAGTTGTTCACGGTGTCCACAATGGTTATGATGTTAGAATTTGAGTTAAAACATGACTCTTGTTCCGGTGTTTCAAATCCTGTAACCGGTTTGAATAATTATCTCTACACTGACGATTCTGGAAGGATGAAACGTATACGTATGTAGATAAACAAATATTTATAATTATTTGTCACCCCCAATTTAGGCTGGCACTCTAGTGAGTAGTATTAATACAGCCGTCAAAATCATAGCTTTAATGCATGTTCCTTCATAAGTTGAACACTGATGACGTCGGCTGACTATCACGCAAGGTCAGTACAATAGGATTAAACTCTCGCCGATTTATTTAGTTAATCATGGTGCCAGAAACGCATGTTCCATGGTTTCGAATCCTACAACCAGTTTGAATAATTATCTCTACACTGATTATTCCAGAAAGATGAAACGTATATGTATGTAGATAAATAAATATATATATATATATATATATATATATATATATATATATATATATATATATAAGAATATGTGTAGAAATATTTTTTTAAATTGTTGTTGTAAGAAAATATTTACATGTAGACAAATTTTAAACAATGTGTATTTTTTGTTAAAATATAAATGAATGGTGGCGACAGAAGGCGTGTGATATTCAGCATGCCGCTGATGTTAAGGACATTAAAATAATGACCTGATGAAGACAGTCTATGGTCCTAGCCATTCTAGTGTAACCCCATTAAAATCCAAGGATGGCACGGAGTTGATTAAGGATCGAAGCAAGCTACTTGATAGATCTACAGAGCATTATACTGATCTGTTCACTAATCCGTCGATAGTCAGTATTGATGTGATAGCTTGCCTCAGGGGGCTATCATTGCAAAATGGATTCTGTTCCTTCCCTTAAGAAAGTAGAGGAGGCATTTGGCAGTTGAAATGTGGAGCACCTGGTGAAGATGGTATACATGTATTAGTCTTTCACTGTGGTAGAAGACCATTGGCAATGCAAATTAAAGGGTTGATTGACAACATCTGGTTTGACGGCCATATTTACCAAGATTGGCATGACTCCATTATGGTCTCTTTGTACAAATGCAAAGGAGGAAAGATGAGTGCGGCAATTATCGAAGCATTATCTCTTTTGAATGGAACAGGAAAGGAATTTACCAGAATCCTGTTGAATGGTCTGAATGTCTACATCTATCCTTTTATGCTTCTTGAGAGTCATTGTGGAGCTTTAGAAGAAATAGGGGTACCACTGATATGATTTTTACGGCACGTCAAATGCAGGAAAAGTGTATTGGACTTTATGAAGTACTTACTTGGTATTGAAAATTATGGAAAACGAGCAATTATTTTCATTTTTATTTAAGAAAATAAAGGCGTTGGTGATTAAAAGATACTTGTTAAATATGGCAATTCAAAATAAAATGTCAGCAAAACATGTAACCAAATTTTAAAAATATATTTTTAAATTTTTTTAATTTTTTACAAAGTTCACACATACAAAAAAAACTGTTGGCGATATGTTACAACAGAACACAAAAGAGGTAGAAGAAAACAAAACAAATAGGCAACAAATAAATGTTACCAAAGGCAAAACTGATCTCCCCTCCTAAAATCTATGGGAAAAATTCCCCAAAACTCGGAATTCTCTAGCGACATGATAGGTAATCGTACACAGAAAAATAATTTAAAAAAATTGAAATGGTCAAAAAGAGGGGGATCAGTTTACGTTAAATTTATATTGGAAACTGATGCCCCCTTCTAAAATCTAAAATATTTTTTAAAAATTGCCAAAAAAACTGGAATTCTCTAGCGACCGATAGATAATTAATTGTACACCGAAAAAAGAAAAAAAATGGCCAGTAAAAAAGTTGGGGAAAACAGGTTATGGACAAATACGAAAAAGCGCCCGAGATTATCCATCATAATGCATTTCGGTTTCTTCGTAAACAAGTAAGCCATTTTCATATTTTGTTAATGATTGAATTACTTCTATATTTATTCCATACTTACCTAATTTATTTACCTTGCCCAAATTACCTAATTTTATGGGCACAAAAACGCAGACACCCTTCCTACTATTAACCCTGAGTCCGGGTGGTAATACGAAACATAAATGAAAAATATTTTAACAAAAGTCAGAAAAGGTGCGTGCGATGTGTGTTTGGTTATGGTTTTCGTAAGTAAATGAGGCAAGACGAGGTGTATTATCTCAGACCAAGATGGCTGACTGCCGGGTCTCGTTTTTTCACATTAGCCTCGAGATCTTACATTGCAGGGGAGGTAACTTCCATCGGTCCAGATGTTTCCCTTTTTGAGATAGTCCGGGGGGGCTGTTATTTAGTGTCCATGCTATATGATCTATCTTTTATTTTTTTTATTTATTTATTTTAAAAAAAAAATTTATTTAGAGATCTAGCTTGATGGGTGGTCTCAACTGCCGTCCAGACCTGGTTCTTGTGTAGTCTTGAGAATTGAAGGTTGGGACTGCTGTTTTTACGGTTTCCTCCCTTGGTGGATGAGCGTCTTCATAGGACTCCTTTTCGTGAGCCTCGACGATTCCGTTGGGTGGTTTCGGTACAATGTGTCGTCGAGTGTGTCGGATCACTGTCCCTTCGCCTTTGGTCTGTAGAAGATAGGAGCGTGGGGTGGATGCTGTTCCAACAACTGTGCCTTCCTGGTTTGAAAGGTTGGGGCTTCTGACCCACACTGGTGTACCGTTTTTGAGCGGTGACAGCTCTTTAGCTCTATGTGATAGGCAGTGTGTGAGTCGTTGTTGGACCTTTTGGTTCCCTTCCCTCTGTCTGAAGCATTTGAAATCGGACCATTTTGGGTTTAATAGATTTGGGTGAGTTGGGACATTTGTCCTCAAGCGTCGGCCCATTAATAGCTCACTAGGGCTGGACCCGCAGTCCACTGGTGTTGCTCTGTGAGTGAGCAAAGAAAGATATGGGTATTTTGCCTTCTTCAACAATGCTTTCATTGTCTTTACACATACCTATGCTGCTCCGTTACTTTGGGAGTAGTGAGGGCTGTTTGTGACGTGCTGAAATCCCCAGTCGTCTGCGAATTTGGCAAAGTCTTTTGAGGTGTATTGGCTTTCAGGCCGGTACTCCATGTCTGGCAAAGATTGCCTTCAGGCTCCCTATTATAGCTCTGGAGGTTATTAATGTAAGCATGGCAACCTCTGCGTACCTGGAGAAGTAGTCAACAACTACAACATAGCTGTGGCCCTTCAATTCAAACAGATCGGAGACTAGAGTGTGCCATGGTCTTGTTGGAAGCTCGGTTGTCATGAGGGGCTCGGGCAATTGGTATCTCAGCTCGGCACATTTTGGACAGTTTTGTACGGCCTTTTTGATTTGGTCAGACACTCCATATGGATTGGCGAGCTTTCTGTCTGCACCTGGTTATTCCCTGGTTACCGGAATGGATTTTGGCAATCATGGTCGCTCTAAGCAGTGAAGGAATTATGATCCGCATGCCATACATCAGTAGCCTGTCTTCGCATGTGATGCTACCGCGGAAGGTCCAGTATGGTTTGACTGGTGCTGGAACGTGGTCATTTGATGGGCAGCCGTTTCTTACATATTGCAATATGTAGTTACTAGTCTCGTCAGTTTTGGTGGTTTCCTCCAACTCCCTTAGACGTTTTTCTGTGGCGGGTAAGGATTCTATTATGGCGTGGACAAATGCCGTCGCTTCCTCCTCCAGATCCTTGTCCTGTTTAGTAGGGCCATTACTGAATATTGCTTTTGACAGAGCATCGGCTGTATATAGTTCCTTGCCAGGAACGTAGCGAATGGTGTATCCATACCTCATTAAACGTACCCGAAATCTCTGTATCCTTGCCGGTAGCTCGCTGAGGTCCTTGCTACCTAGCAATGGCACCAGTGGCTTGTGGTCGGTTTCCACTGTGAAGTATAGTCCGACTAGGTAGTCAGAGAAGCGTTCACACGCCCATGTTGTTGCCAGGGCCACCTTCTCTATTTGGGCGTAACGAGTTTCGGTCTCTGACATGGCTCGTGAAACGTAGGCGACAGGGTGCATTTTTGTGTCACCCTGTCGTTGTAATAACACTGCTCCCAGCCCATAGGATGAAGCATCGGCAGAAACTACAGTCTCATTTGAGAGACTATATAAGCATAGCACTGGTGCTGAATACAGTGCCTTCTTGATGGAGCTAAATGCTTCCTATTGTGCACTGTCCCACATGAATGCGTATTTCTGGCTTGACAGGTCCCTTAGTGGCTTAGTCATGTCCACCCGGTTTGGAATGAATTTTCCTATTTGATTCACCATCCCTAGGAATCGGCATGTTTCCGTTATGTCTGTTGGTGTTCAGAAGTTGAAAACACCAGCGACCCTTTCTGGATCTGGCCGTAGACCGTCAGCACTGAGTATATGGCCAAGAAATTTCAGCGATAGTTTGGATATTTCGCATTTTTCTGAGTTGAGAGTAATGCCCGCAGCCCGGACTTTTTTGAGTGCGCTCTTCAGTCGGGCATCATGTTCTTGTTGATTTTTGCCGTGGATTAGCACGTCATCTTGCATGCATATCGCTCCGGCCTCACTCTCTAATACTTGCGACATGCGTCTCTGGTAGATCTCACTAGCTGATGAGATCTCAAAGGGGAGACGGTTAAATTGGTACCATCCGAATGGGCGGATGAAAGTCGTCAGTGTACGGGATTCCGATGAGAGTGGGATTTTCCAGTATCCGCTTTGGCATCCAGTTTGCTCATGATTCTCACTTCCCCTAACTGGGCTAGGAGGTGGTCAACTGTGGGCAGAATGTGGAGTTCACGTTTTACGCACTTGTTGAGCTTTGTGAGGTCTACGCATATTCTAACTTTTCCATTTGCTTTTGGTACTACAACCATAGGAGAACACTATTCGGTGGGTTCGTCGATCTTGCTTGTGATCCCCAGCTTCTCCATTCTCTGGAGTTCTGCCTGCGTTTTTCTCATCAGGGGTAGCGGTATGCGTTGTGGTGTGGGCACTGAGTATGGCTTAGCATCTGCGTGTAGCGGTATGCTTTCCCAAATATGCCTAAGCCTGTGAATAGATCTGGCATTTCCTTTTTTGGATTATATGGCTGCATTTTGCTCTTGATGGTATGTAGCCTTGGGTGGACAATTACGAGCTTGAGGGCTTCGATGGCTGGTAAACTTAATAATGGTTCCTCAAGATAATGAATATCCACTATTTCGTCGTCAGCTCTTTATGCGAGACAGTTGCAGTGATCATTCCAGTAACTTTCAGCGGGATGTGTCGCGGACCATGTAGGGTTTTGTGGGCATCTGAAAGAGCCGGTAGATCTCTCCTCAGTTTGTAGATGTGCTCAGGGATTGCAGTCACATCTGCATCCGAGTCCAATTTGAATTCCAGTGGTATTCCATTGATGGTGATGTCGGTTCGCCATGGTTTGCTCAGGCTGATTTCTGATATTGTCAGGACACCAAGGTATGCACTCTGGTCACTTTCACTGTCATCCAAGTCATGCTTAACCTCATGTGGGGCATGCACGTCTCTGATGATGGGCCTGGTTACCGCAGCAGTGGCACCCTGCTTCCGCTCTGTGCTGCTGTGTATGCCCTTTCTTCTGCTGATCATTGTAGTGAGGTTCCCATCTGGGTTTGGCCTTGTAGTGGCTCTGCCCTTGTCTACGAGTTCTATTGTGATTAACAGAATGGACAGCAACATTGCTATCAGCTAGTCGTTCACTACTGAAACGTTCTGGTGATCGCAGGAGATGTTGTTGTGATTTGATCGTCTCAAGTTGTTGTGAACTTCTGATGGCCCCGTCTAAGGTGAGGTCTGGAATCATCTGAAGACTCTCTGATAGCTTTGGATCTATGCACCAGACTACAATTCTGTCACAAATTAGTTCTTCGTGGAGGTCTCTAAATTTGCAGTTCTTAGCCAGTACATGGAGATCCGTAATAAAATAGTCAACTGACCCACCTACTTCCTGGCATCTTTGGTTGAACCTAGCCCGTTCATAAATGACGTTGGTGTTGCCTTTAAAATGGTGTTGAACCTTGACGCGACTATGTTCAGGTTTTGGGCTTCGTCGAGTGAGAGTTTTAACGTAGTGATGATGTCCTCTGCTTTATCACCCATGCAGTAGATTAGCGTGTCTACCTGACAAGGGGCTGGCTTCTTGTCTAGTCCGGACACTGTCCTGTAGTGGTTGAACCGCCGAATTCGGGCTGATCGAATGTGAAGGGTTCTGGTGGGGTAACGTGGCTGTTCATCATAGTTTTTGTTAATTTATTTTTATTTTTTGGGCTTTTGAGCTCAATATTTTTTTTAACTCTTCCCATACGTGTTGCTCACGTCCGTTTTCGAATCGCTTATTCTGACACCATTTTTTGCTATGGTTTTCGTAAGTAAATGAGGCAAGACGAGGTGTATTATCTCAGACCAAGATGGCTGACTGCCGGGTCTCGTTTATTCACGTTAGCCCCGAGATCTTACATTGCAGGGGAGGTAACTTCCATCGGTCCAGATTTTGGTTAACATAACAATGTGGGTGTAACGAGGCTATTGCTAGTCAATTTATTGAACATTAAAGTTGCTTTTTTGTTGTAAATAAATCGTTGTATTTTATCACTTATTTTTCGCGGAAAGAAAAAAAACAACAGTTATTTTAAAATGCAGATTAGGGAGGTCAGTTTTGCATATAATTGTAATATAAAATGATCACCCCCCGTTTCCAGGCTATTCTAACTTTTTAGGGCATTAACCAATTTCTTTTTGCAATTGGAGATAAATTCTATGCGTTGTTCTTTGTAATGTGCAATCCAAACTTTAAAAAAAATTGGATTTTCTTCACCTTCACCGACAATTGCAATCTCCAATATTAAAAGTTTTCTCTCCAATCTTTACTCTCTTCTCTTCCAAACTCAACTGACTCTTCAGTCAAAAAAGTACAGTTTTTATATTGTTTAACCCACCACATATGCAAATTATTGCAGTATCTTGAATCACACGCCCCCATGATCGTCAAAGATCATTTCCCATCACATAATCCTGTGCCGAAATTGGCGCATTACGTTCTTTCCGTGGTCTTTGCATCGCGACCGCCTCACCTTCATGTCCGGCGCTTACATCTCCATCGTTTACTTGGACCACACGCCTCAAATCTAAAATATGCCGCGGCATCCCATCGACACTCAAGTTGTTAGGGGATTGCACTTCAGTAATCACTCTTCTTCACCATTGCGTTGTACATCGAGCATTTGGTGGCTTCACCCAAACCTCTTCTCCTATTTGGATTCTGGCTGGTCCTCGTTCTTCGACTTCTGAGAATATATCTCTTGGATGTCGCCATTCATATTTAAAATTGGATCTATGTGGCACTGTCTCGCCCTTCTGATTGACCTTGGGTGCCATGTTGTACCAGAATGTGGCCTCTTCGGGTGATATCCCTCCTCTTTCAGCTATCGTTTTCACTGACCAATGATGTCGCTCTAATATTCCATTTCCTCCGAGCCTATAGGCTGCCCTGTAATATCTTTTTATGTTCCATTTTTTTAGCATTGTCTGGAGACGTTCTGAGCGAAAAACGGTGCCATTGTCTATTATCACCTCCATTAACGGACCCCGTTCAAACATCACCTTCTCCAATTCCTCTGTAACCGCAGTTACTGTCTCCGCATGTAACTCCCTCCATATTGCTAGTCTTGTTGTTATGTTATGGAAGTGTATGGTGGCAAGCAGAAAGGAATAGACAACACGGGATGGAAATTATAACAAGAATTGTCGTCTGGTGTTGTTGGTGGTAGTGATGGAAGCAGCGGCGGCACTTGTTGTTGTTGTTGGTAGGAGTAGACGCAGCGACGACTGTTGTTGTTGTTGGTAGGAGCGGAAGCAGCGATGACTGTTGTTGTTGTTGGTAGGAGCGGAAGCAGCGACGACTGTTGTTGTTGTTGTTGTTGGTAGGAATAGACGCAGCGACGACTGTTGTTGTTGTTGTTGGTAGGAATAGACGCAGCGACGACTGTTGTTGTTGTTGGTAGGAGCGGAAGCAGCGATGACTGTTGTTGTTGTTGGTAGGAGCGGAAGCAGCGACGACTGTTGTTGTTGTTATTGTTGGTAGGAATAGACGCAGCGACGACTGTTGTTGTTGTTGGTAGGAGCGGAAGCAGCGATGACTGTTGTTGTTGTTGTTGTTGTCATTAGTAGAAGCAGCAGCGCTGATGGTCGTAACAGCCGCGGGTCTCAGTGACTAGCGGTCCCTCTGCCTGCCTGTTGCTTGACCCCACTATTTATAGAAAAGTGGCGGACGTAGTAGTAGACATATGTCTTCGGATGAAAGATGGCCCCATGATTCAAAAAATTGTGTTTCTTTTGGGACGTTTTTTTTTTGCCACAGTGAGCATGGCACATGGGCAATCTGCGTGTAATTGCTATGGTAACAAGTATGATCATGTGCTCCGACTTTTGTGCCATCACAGCAATTACAGAACGAGTCCCAATGCAGCCGATTCTACTTTTAAGCGGTCGGGAATCACGTACACAAAGCTTACTTGGGTAGCGGTCGTCACGGTAACACATGTCGACAGTATGACGGCGTCTTCGAATCAAAATGAGATCTAAAAATCATAACATTGTCCAATTATTTGAAGTTCCAATTTCACCAGGTATAATGTCGGGGCTTCCCGTCTCGCGGGTATCAAACAATATGCAAGAACAACAACTCATACGGTAACGTGTTAACAACAGCTTGGTCGCAGATAGACTGCCGTCCAAACATATATTTATTGAAGAGCGCACATACCTAAGGGTAGATAACTCATAGAGTTATGTCCCTTTGATTGGGGACATCACATCCCTCCCCATCTTGGTGGGACAACTTGTCTTATTTTATTTATTTATTTATTTATTATTTCTTTTTATTTATTTATTTATTTTACATTATGTAGTCTTTGAATCTGGCTGGGGGAAGTCTTTCCCGAGATGGATTTCGTCTCGGTAACTGGTCAGCTATTTGTGTTTTGGGTATTTCCAGGTCTTCTGAGGTGTGTGAATTGTACTCACTTTCCCAGTCTGAATCAGAGTCACGGTTCTCATTCCTAGGTGTTATGCGTTTTAGCAAAGAAGAGTTTCTAGTCATTTTGTGATTTCCTCTCTGCACCGTTATCATACTTCCCTTCATTTTTGTAATGGTATATGGTTTAGGATTGTATGGTGTTGACAGTTTGTTTTGTCTCTTCTGCCTGACCAAAACCATATCACCCAGGCTGAGAGTTGTTGTTTTTGCCTTTCTATCAGCATACCCCTTCATCTTCTCTTTTCCTTTGGAGTCATTTTCTTTTATTCTTTTATGTGTCGGCCCTGTTACTGGGCTTTCGATACCATTTGGTATTCCGATGTTCATTTTTCGGCCCGTACAAGCTTCAAATGGTGATATTTTAGTGGTGGTATGGGGGGTGGCTCTATATTGCCTTAGGAAATGTGGTAACTGTGTCTTCCAGTTGTGGCCTTCCACCGTGGCTGCAAGAATGTATTTTTTTAAGGTGCGCATAAAACGCTCTACTTCACCATTTGCCTCCGGCCATAGAGGTGTAATGCGTCTATGTTTGAAACCTGCTTGTGCCGCTAAGTCTTTAAAGTCTTGTCCTTGAAATGGTGGACCGTTATCAGATTTTAGAATGGTTGGATATCCTTGTCTAGCAAAGATCATGTTTAAACGGGGAATAACTGTACCCGCAGCTATTGAGGGTATTACCTCCACCTCAGGGAATCGGCTGTAATCGTCGATTATGACTAACGCATAGTCACTTGATGGGAACGGACCTGCAAAATCGACTGAGATTTCAGTCCATGGTGCAACTGGTAGTGGTGAGGAGTGTATGGGTTCGCGGCTCATGTGCCTTGGGTCTGAGGCTTGGCAGGGAATGCATCCGTGTACTGTTTCCTCCACCAGTCTATCGATTCCTGGGAACCATACTTTTTCCCTTATCAGTTGTTTGGTTTTGACCATGCCCTGGTGAGATTGATGGGCTAAATCGACGGATCTCTTCCTCAATTTTGAGGGAATTACAAGCCGGTGTCCTCGAAGGACGAGACCATTGTGTGTTGAAATTTCGTCCTTGAATAGGGAAAAACTCGACAGCTGGGGGTCATTCCATCGTCCATCTTTAACCGCACCCTTGACTTTTTGTAACTGGGGGTCCTGTTCTGTGGCTTGTTTGACTTCCTCAAGAGTTAAAGATTTTGGTATGATATTCTTAGCTATATATCTTATGTAGGCTTCTGCTACATTGTCTTTAGATGGTATGTGTTGTGGGTGACGACTCAGATAGTCCGCAGGGTTTTTGTCATCTTTCCCGGGACGGTATACCAGGTTGTACTGGTAGGGCATGAGACGAAGACGCCAGCGTTCCATTCTTGTTGTTGTCGGTTTGAGACTTTTCACAATCCCTAGAAGAGGTCGATGGTCGGTGGTGATTTCGAATCTCGCTCCATATAAGTAGAGATGATAATGCTCAGCTGCATATACCACGGCTAACATATCTCTCTCAGTTTGAGAGTATCGTTGTTCTACATCTGTGAGGGCACGACTGGCATAACATAGCACCCTCCCATCTTGTGTCAGAACTGCACCTAATCCAACTGGGCTTGCATCTACCAGTATGTCGGTGTCTTTCTTCGGGTCAAAATACGCCATCACCTCAGCTCCAGTCAACGCTTCCTTTAACTTGTTTGCAGCTGCTTCTTCTTCCTCTGTCCATCTCCAGTTTGTATCTTTTTTTGTGAGCCGTCTCAGTGGTTCACTAATAGTGGCATAATGTGGAATAAATCGAGCCACATACTGTGTCATGCCCAAGAATGATCTGACTTCACTGATGTTCCCTGGAGACTTGCACTTTGTAATAGCCGAGATTTTCTCTGGGTCAGGGGACACTCCATTCTCACTGAAAATGTGTCCGAAGAAAGTCAGTTTCCGTACAGAAAAAAGGCATTTTTCTTTGTCCAGCTTGGCTCCTACTTCTTGTAGACGTTTCAGGGTGTTCCTCAAGCTGATGTCATGAGATGACTGGTCACGTGCATATATTATTATATCATCTGATAAGTTTTTCACTCCAGGGATGTCTCCGAGGAGGTCTGATATAGCTTTTTGAAATAGTTCTGAGGATGCATTCACACCAAAACTTAGTCGCTTGTAACGAAATAAACCTTCATGCGTGGCAAATGTCGTTATATATCTGCTGGGCTCTTCCAGTTCTAATTGATGATACGCATTAGAGAGGTATAGTTTGCTGAAAACTGTACACCCATTTAAGTCCGCTATTAGGTCGTCTACGGTTGGCATTGGATGTTTAATCCGTTGAATGGCTTCATTTGCCTTTCTCATATCGACGCAAATTCGTACGCTACCATTTTTCTTGGGAACTACGACAATCGGGCTAACCCATGGGGTAGGTCCCGTGACTTCCTCAATCACATCCGTTTCCATGAGACGTTTGAGTTCTGTCTTCACATCTTTTCTCACATGGAAGGGTATCCTGCGGTGTCGCTGAGTTACGGGGAAAACCGATGAGTCAATGTGGAGCTTAATGGTAACTCCAGAAATTTTTCCCATCTTTCCATCAAACAGTGCATGGAACTCGTCTTGAATTGGGACCGTCACATGGAACGTGAAGTTAAACGTTATCATTCCCAATGCTTCAGCAGAATTACTGCTCAAGAGGTTCTGCAGTCCAACTGAAGTATTTTCGCTGTCGACCACAAATATTTTAGCCTTACAGGATTTATCCCGAAATTTTATGCACGCATTGATAAATCCTCGGATGGGTATGGCATGTTTTGACCTGTATGTAAATATCCGGGTCGTTGTTTTGTTTATACGTGGTTTGTGTTTTAAATCATCATATACGTGTCCAGCAATTATGTTTACGCTAGCTCCCGTGTCTACCACAAACATTACAGGGGAATTATTCACAAGGGCGGTAACTTTTGGTGTCTTATTCGGATTATTGACAAGGGCGGTGACTCCTGGTGTCTTAGTTGGACGTGTAGATTTTACCGAGTAAATAGATTTGTCACTGGACGTATAGGGAGATATCGGAGGAGGATTGGTGAAACGAATTACTCTTACCGGCTTTGCTTTACATGCTCTTGCAAAGTGATTTTTTTTGTGACAATTCATGCATTCTTTTCCTCGGGCTGGACAAGTCGGGTGTGTAGCAGAATATCCACAATAGTGACATGTTTGCTGTCCGCCACCTTTTTTTTTGTCCACCTCGTGGTCTGTTCTTCTAGGTGTCATGGCGACTATTTTGCCGCGCTGTCCGCCATCTTTTTTTTGTCCACCTCGTGGTCTGTTGTTCGAGGTGTCATGGCGACTATTTTGCCGTGAGTGTCCACAACAAATGTCTTTACTGTCGTTGACGTTGAAATTTTCATTATTTCTACGTGTGCGACGCGTGTGGTTCTCGTTGCTGTAAATAGCTTGCAGTTCATTTCGTTCCATGTCTGCAGCACGCGTATCAGCAAGTTCTATTGCCCTAGCTTCGTCCAGGACTTGTTTCAGCGTAGAGTTGTCTCTTAGCGCCTTCCTTCTGACTTTAGAGGATGTGCACCCCTGCAAAATTTGGGCTAGGATCTCTCTGTCTTTATCTTCAAACTCGCACGTGGTGGCTAGAGTCCGTAGTCGGGCATGGTACTGATCTAGACTTTCGTCCATGTTTTGCATAGCCCGTCGAAATTTGAAAAGTTCATATGACGTGTTTTTCTGCGGCGTGAAATGATCCGTTATCGATTTCTTCACAGTTTCATACTCGCCCGAAACTATAGAGCCGTCGTCCAAAATGTTTGTTGCACCTATGCCCTTTTGCTGGTCCGTGAAGTCATGGAAGATATCAAAGATTTCGTCTCCTGCGTAGTGAAGAAGTGTTGCTTTCTTCTTTTTGTCGTCGCAAATGTCCATAGCAATAAATAAATTTTCTAACCTTTCTATCCATTTTTTCCAGCGAACGGTAGTCGTGTTTTGGTCCGCATGTACGCTGAAACTTGGAAAAACTGGTAATCCAACGCTGGCCATTTTTTTTTTTTTTGTATTAATTTCGGAAAAAAAAAAAAAATTTATTTTTGTATTAAATTCCGAAATGTAACGTGAGCTCGTCACGAAATCCTCGTCGCCAGTATAATGTCGGGGCTTCCCGTCTCGCGGGTATCAAACAATATGAAAGAACAACAACTCAGAAGGTAACGTGTTAACAACAGCTTGGTCGCAGATAGACTGCCGTCCAAACATATATTTATTGAAGAGCGCACATACCTAAGGGTAGATAACTCATAGAGTTATGTCCCTTTGATTGGGGACATCACACCAGGATCATGTATATTCGGGGCAGGATCGATTGATTGACTTCGAACATAGTTCCTGACCACTCTCTGAACTTCCTCCCATCTTATAAGTGGATCAACTATAATGTTCTATCCACTCCCATGTGGTGCATGCAATGCAACTCTTCTAGTTCTCCAGTTCCTAAACAGCATACCGGGACCTCTTCTTTCTCAACTAACCACCGTTTCTTTATTCGGGTTAGCGCATCTGCTTTGTTTCTCTGTGAAGGCACAAACACTGCCTTTATTCGTAGTCCAAATTCGGATATTAACTCTCCAAGTATTCCCAATCTTCGCTTTACGATCATTTCTCCAGCACCCTTGGTTCTTATTTTCCACTCTCCTCCACTGTAGAGTTTACCCAACTTAGTACTGTTGCTGAATTGGTCCTTATTTCAATCTCTCTCAATCCCCATTTTATGGCTAAATTGACGCTTTTCAAAACAGCATCTAATTCGGCCACGTTAATGTGATTGCAGTCATCTTTTTTTCTCAGCCATGCTGCATTTTCCGCCACCAAACCACCAATCTCCACAACCACGCCTGTTGCAATACTGCTTGCATCACACCACACTACTCCTATTTTTGTTTCAGGTATGTGCCAAGCTCCACTAACTGGGTCCTCCTTCTCTACATCAGTTAGAATCTCCTGTATTACTTTGACAGTTTTGCCATCAACGCTTTCCTCCCAGTCTACTCCACTTGCTCTTCTTTTAACATAACTGCATGCCAGTAGCAGCCATGCAGCAACTGGATAGTACCCCAACAATTTGCCGCAGATAGAGAATAACTGCCGCCTATTCATTTCTTCCGTCATCTCCGGGACTTCGTTGCCCCTTTTGAACATCAGCTCACTCGTCTTTCCTTTCATTAACTTAAGTCCCAGTGCCGCTCTGCCGTCCAAGGGTTCAGGTGGCTTTGCTGTCATCCCAAATCCCTTAAGATGTTCCACCACTTCCTCTGTCGATACTTTTGTCACATCTATGATGATGTCATCAATGTACGAATCAGTGGCCTCCTTTGTCTTATTTCCTTTCATTAACACAGTTTTTAGGACGGCTGCCATAATTTTTGGTGCAACATTAAGCCCAAATCCTAACCGTGTCAGACAGTAGGTTCTTTCTTTATAGCAGACTAGCAGGTACTGCCATAGCTTTTGCCATGTGTAGTTGCAAGTAGACAGACTTAAGGTCCACAATCGCAGTTCCTCCTGCTAACCGCCTCCATTCTCTCATCTTTTCATCACACACATCTATTAGGTCGCTCCCTGTATGACATGCTACAAAACTGTTCAATTCTCGAAAATCTAACACTGGCCTCACTTTACCTTTTGTGGCCTGGACCACTGCCATCAACGGTAACACACCTTTTTCTTCACCCTTCCATGGTAAGAGAATACCATCTGCTATCCACCTTTCCACTTCCTTCTCGAAATTTTTCTCACTGTCCAGGGAATTCTTATAATATTTTACTTTGTTCTGCAACACTGGATGCTCTCCCATCCATTTCCATTTCACTGTCCATCTCTCTCCATCAAAATCTGCCTCGAAATCTTTATCCTCAATTTTGCAAACGTTCGGCTGATGGGCAGCTACGGCACAGTGTACATCTCCAAACTTGACCTCAGTTTTGTTGATACTCACACCTCCCATCTCATTGATCACGTCCATTCCAATTATGACATCGATTCCGTCAATCATGTGATCCATCAGAATCACTTCCACCTTCACTCGTACCCCACATACTTTCATTTCCACTTGCCGGGCTCCCTTACATTTTACGTCCCGAATGTCAACTGTTTTTATTGTGCCACTTCTACCACACCCACTCACAAGTTTTGAGTTAAGTAGAGTGGTGGTGCATCCAGTGTCAACAAGTGCCGTCATTACAGCATCATTTACTGCCACTTCTATCATGAGTAGAGTTCCGTACTGCGCCTTCATTCTGTTTCTGGGGTAGCTACTGGCGCAGAAGCTCCCCTTTGCTCGTTTCCCTGAGCCATAGAATATCTTGCAATGTACCCACTTCTCCACACTCATAGCACCTTACTCTGACTCTAGCTGGCTCCGTGCAATCTTTAATAAGATGTGGTCCTCGACACCTAAAACACCGAATGCTTGAAGATTCTCTTTGAATCTCATTTTCAGTGTAGTGCTTTGTGCACTCGCTGCCACTGTCCCAGTATCTCGCATTCTCTTGCTAACCAATAGCCGTGCAGTCGGTATCAGTCGACTAACATCCAGTCTCTCCAAGTGATGCAATTGTTGCAGTGCCACAGATACGTCATATGGAAATCCTGTGATGAACGCGAGTTTGGCTGTCTGATCCAGACCTATCCCTAGGTATCCAGCTAATCTAGCCAATCTTTTGATATTGTTGGCATAAACATCCACCGATTCTCCAGTCCACCTGAATCGTTTCAGTTTTTCATAGGCTTCGAAAGGACCTTCAGTGAATGCTGTCACCAATCTTATCTCTATCATTTCCGCATCTAATTGGTCTGTATCACTCATCTCGAGGTAGAGAGCAAGCGCATCCCCATGCAGAAAAAGTGGAATGAAACTAGCCAGGTCTTGTACTCTCTGTAGTTTCGCCACCAGTTTTACTTTTTTCATCCATCCGACTACATCACCTTCTCCACTAAAAGGCGATATCACATCCTTGCTCAAACTTATTTTTCCGGACTCCATATTCTCCTGTTCACACCGAAATAGCTTGTAATCCAAACTTTAAAAAAATAAAATTGGATTTTCTTCACCTTCACCGACAATTGCAATCTCCAATATTAAAAGTTTTCTCTCCAATCTTTACTCTCTTCTCTTCCAAACTCAACTGACTCTTCGGTAAAAAAAGTACAGTTTTTATATGTAAATTATTGCAGTATCTTGAATCACATAGGGTGAGGGGGTTCTACTTTTTAAAGCATGTGGTTTTACGAATTTGCCGACTTAGGGTAAATAGGTAAAAGAATTTAGTTAACATTGGCTCTCCAGTGTAATTTGAATCTTATGGGGATACAAAGTAAATATTTCAGAGTTCACTTAATCCTATCCCTCTTATCAAACCTTTTGAAATGTTCAAATTTCTTTTCGCATCTATTTGTTAAATATTTATATGACGCTCCTCAAATAGTTAAGTTTCAGGGCAAGCTTTTTGGGTGGCAAACGAAATCTGCAGATTTTAAAGAAAAAACCGCTAAATTGGCAACACTGATTCTCAGTGCAAGTCATTACCTCTCCTCCTTGTGGTCGGACAACTAGCATCACCACCGTCCACAACCCTGAGGCAACAGGGCAGGCCAAGCGTCACACAGATGATAACAATTGTGATGATGCTGAAAATAAGAGACAGAGAGAAACAAGTCGACACACAGCACTGATGGCGCAGTAACACAATCGGTTTATTTGTTCATTTTTCATTTTTTTTGCCCAGCCTCCATATAAGTTCTATTTTATATTTTCTTCGTCTAAAATATTTTTTTGGATCACAAATTTCAGGTGGGGGCAAATGTAATCTCTTCATGATAATAACTTCAGGCGGTCGCCCAGTTATTTGGGGGGTAATATTCTCCGTAATTATTATAAACATTTTTTTAATCCTTTGGAAGTAGTAGTTATGTGGGTAAATAAACCGCTGCCACCACACCAATAAATAGAAAAGTATCACGCGAAACCGTTTGAAGATACGAAGAGACTTTATTCTCAAACGTACAAACACAAACAATAAGTATGAAAAAAAATGCAACAGTCTCGCCGAGCTGACGAAAAGGGCAAATAACTCAGTCATACTTAGTTATCGCCCCTGACGCTCAAAATACTGGCGTAGCGAACTTTGCGAAGCGATAGTGAGCTCGCAAATCAAGCTAGTATTGATTAAAATCCTGTTTCTGTATGAAGCCGATCATCTTCTTTTCTTTTTTTATAAATGCAATTTTCAAAAGTTTTCTAAAACTAAAAAAAAAGCGATAATTTATTATCGACAGTCTGAGATATCGGCATGTCTCGCTGGCTTCAAGTCGTATGACGTAATTATCGATCGAAAAGGAGTTTTTAACCTACATTAATTTTTCCCGACATTTTAAGGAAGTTGATGTCTGTCATCTTTTTTTTTTTTTAATATCGCGAGTAATAAAATAATAATATTACCTGTAATATTCATAAAACAGATCGGCCTGTTTCAAAATGGTCCATTTGTATTTCATCTGCTGTAATTTTCTGCGAACCTGCTCTTCCGGTCGCCATCTTGAATGTTTGACTTCAACCCGTAAAAATCATCTTTTAATTAATACATCTTATAATCGTTTCTTCCTTGGAACTAGATAAGTCATTTGAAAGAAGATTTTCAAATAAAAAGTAAGTATTACTTTTATTTAGTTCTTGTTTTTAGTAAAAAAAAAAAAACTACAGACGCGCGTCTTAACAATTATATTTCTAGGTACGTGCAAAATCAATGGTCGATCCCAAAAATGTAAAAACATTTTGACTCTCCCTTCACTTAAAAATTCACTAAAATTCAGGAAATTAACCAATTTTAATGAAATTTTCAATATTTATTAATCAATAATCACGAAATATAATGAAACCATTATTTTTTTTAAATCTTAGTGAAAATGTATTATTTTTTACAAGCAAAATACACCTTTACTAAAGTTATATTTCTATATATTAATAAAAATAAATGCATGTACTTTTAATGTTTTTATGAAAATAAAGCATTGTAGATGTTAACAATTAAATTTAAAAAAATATATTTTGTATATATTACGAAAAAGGCCCCTAAATACCGTGTTAATAAAATTACTATAACTCAAAGAAAAATTAATTTTTTGAATTAGCGATATTATTATTGAATAAAGCACTGTTAAATCAATATTTTCACAAAAAAATGATATAATAGCAAAAAATATTTCATGCGGTCTTAATGATTAGTTTCTAGGAAAATAAAAAATGCGTGTCATCATCAGCGCAAGAAAAAATTTTTATAATCTTGAAAATAAACCAAAAATTTGAGACTCAGGAAAGTAACGAAAAAAAGAATTTTAGAAATTTAATAATTTCTACTAACAATTAACTTGGAGCACTATGAAAGCCACATTCTGTAATAAACAGGCGCGATTAGACCTCCCACCACTCACTCACACTACTTCCCTTAAAATTTTATTTTCAGAAATTCAACAAGTACGTTAATTTCACAATTCATCATCATTGATTTGGAAAGATAAAACGTAAGTTTGTATTTGCTTTGTCATTTTTTTTATTAATAAATATTATTTAAAAAGTTTAAAACAATTATTATAGATAGAGTTAAAATATGACATTTTATTTCAAAACTGAATTCTATTTATTTATTGATAAATATTTTTTTAATGTTTTAACTTTTTTTCAATGAATATTGTCAGTGTAGTCATTGACTTTAATTTACTTTTTCAGACTTAAAATAAAAAATACTCTTAGCTTTATTTTAAAAGAATTAATGTGATTTATTGTTACGACATATGTAAGAAATTCTTACATGTGTCGTAACAATAAATGAGTTATTTATTCTTTAACATTTAATATAATGTAAAATTACATTAATTCTTAAAGAATAAATCGAGTAATGTAATTGTTCAAGATTTTAATCAATCATCATGTAAAATTAATTAATAAAATTGACGCAGTTTGTAACATAAAAATTTAAAAAATAACTATTATGGCAGTTTGAGCCTTCCATACTTTGAGATTTTGTAGCTGTAGTCTTTGTTTACATTTACAAGCTCAGGACATGTTTTAGCTAACTTTCACATTTTTATTTTGATAATTAAGCAATTTTTGGTAAAAAAAAAAAGGTACATTCTTTTGTAATTCACTCTCTTAAGACTTTAATTTAATAATTATCTTTGAAACAGTTCCAGAAAACTGATATTTACTTGTCCAGCGATTTTTAAACATGTTTTATTGAATCTTCAGTTTTAACTGTTTTTTCACTGTTTTGATAACATTTTTAATTCTGATTTTTTTTTTCACACGTAAATATACATTTGTTTCCTTTTATATATTAACATTATGCTTTCATCTTTAAAACACAATTAAAAGTTAAACGAAAACTGCTCTAAAAAATTTAGAAAAGACACTTTTAAGAACGAGAGTCAGTACAAGCGGCGGCCATTTTTGCACGTACCTATATGTTTCCAATTAGTTTAGATATTGTCGGGAAGAAACTGCTGCTAAAAGGTTCTCCTCGATGCAAGGGTGTGAAGGGGCAAATGTGGTGGCCTAGGGGTAGTCTAGCTATTTGGTGATCACTCAGTAGTGCAATTTGAGTTGGATTAGGTAGTTTTAAAATAAAGGTCGGTTGAAGTCTTTGTGTTGGGCCTTGCCCCATCCCGTTCAGTCTTTCATTAACTTTGGTTTATTGAAGTCATCGGGATGGGGTAATACCAGTCGAGGATTCGTTTTTGCCAATCAGTCCGGCAGGAACTGGACCATTTCGGTGGCCTTTTATCTGCCAGGCTGAGGTATACTGTCTTGTGTTGCATAGGAGGTGCACCCTCCCAGGGCTTGCTCCCCCTTTTTGGGGTGGAGTAAGTTCATTGCTTACTGCTTGAGGCATCCTGACCGGGGAATGCCGACGGGGCTGTTGAGGCTATTTTTGTTAGGCCAAAGTGCTCCTCCTTTAGGGGCGCTGACTTGACTCTTCCCCCATCTTCCGCCCTTTGTCACATATTGCTGTGGTGGGAAGCAATTAAATACCTGGACTCGCTCAATGTCGGACACAAGGTTCGTCTTCTCAGCCTGGCAATTCAACACAAATAACAAAGAACACGAACTGACTGGACAACTAACAGAAACGTCAATACTTTTTAGTTCCGCTTTCTGCAGAGCAGAATGAACGCTGGTGACTGAAAACCCAGAAATGGTCCCTCCTGATTGATGATTAATAAAAAACAATATGGTAGTGTTTCGGAAAAGGCAACCCAATATTTAATGGCGTGACGTTTGTACAACAAATGCTATGAAATCGAACGGAAAAATACGAAGCAAGCATGACGTATGTACTACAGATGTGAACGGAGAAAGACTAAGCAAGTTACGTTGTTCTGAATGTTATCGGTCCCACGTCCATTTTAAGAATGGCTTCTAAAACTCTTCCTGTAAATCTATGTTTATGTTATCCGAAACAGTACCTTTTTTTAGAACAAGGTACTAAAACTTTGATTTACAGGCAGAGTTTTAAAAGCTATTCTAAAGAGGGAGGAGCTTTGGTAACATTCAGAATGGCAGAACTTGTTTCGTCTTTCTCCATTCACATTCGTAGGACACATGTCACACCTGTAAATTTTTGGTTGCCTTTTCCGAAACGGTACCAAAAATCTTTACCATAATTGGATTTTTTTTAATTACAAGTATATTTTTTTTATATAATTAAAAATGGGAAAATATTAAAATAAAATGTTTTGTAATAAAAATATCATTTTTTCATATATTTTTCCAATCAGATTTTAGTTTAAAATAAAATATTTTAGTTAACATAAATATTGTCTCTTCTTTTTGAGTTTTTTTGAAAAAAAAGACCAATTCGGTTGATTATTTGTTTTAAAAAGATCTTAACCGAATTTATTATTATTATATCATATTTTTAAAAATTAAAAAATTCTGACAAGCAGACAAATTCGTTTGAGTATTTGATAAAAAACTTCTTACATGTTCAATTCTAAAAGAAGTGCTTTTTTATTTTCATTATATCTAAAAAAATATGTGGACACATAGATCTTTGCAAAACATAAACAATGATACCAAAGTTATTTTAGTAACCACAGAATTATGACCGTTCAAAGTTTGCTGTTTTGTGTGATATTAGTCTAGAAGTCATTTTTTACAAATGTAATTTCATCTTGTAGGAAATGGAAATTAATCGTAATGGAAGATAAAACCATTTATTTGAAAAATCATGCAAAAATCACATGGAACCACAACTTTGGCTGTTCATATAAGTTTCATTTCAACAGCTAATGGATTGAATCTTCTTAATATGATTCATAGCACAGGTTAGATTTTTCGTAGAAATACTCAGATTCGAACCATGTAAAACAGATGTAAACACAATTTTATAATAGTGCAAAAATGGATTGAAAAACAAATCAAAAGTATACGTTACTGAAATTGCTGTAAAACAATATCCATTGGAGGTACAATCTTGAAACTTCATCACTTTACTAATGTTATCTTCTCTGTATTATTAAACGTTTTTGTCATAGATATGTTTTTAATTTGGATGAATTTATTCAGTTTTTAACTCACAAAAAAAGGTCAGTCAACAATAAAATTTAGAAATTTGTTATACAAAAGGAATCACAAGTCACTTTTTGGGACAAATACTTATTGTAAAGCTTTAAACTTTAAAAAATTTGAAATTAGTAGACATATTTTTATTTTAACTGACGAAACATCTATGCAGATTTAATTGTCCTCTACAGTTCTGCTTACTGATTTATAGTGAGAACTTTTCATAGACTTCTGCTATAATAAACACATGGGGAGCATTCTAAATCCTACCATCACTTAAAATTAACATAACATTTAAATCCCATCTATGTACAAATGTTGACTCCACCTGTGCAATATCATCTGACAATGATCATCGGAAATAATAATTTCCACCTTTGGTTTTAGTTAAAAATGTGATTACTGCTCTGGATGGAGATATAACAATAATTTTGCCAATGTAAACGTTGGTGTTATAATATACAGCAACCCATTGTACTTGGTGCTTGTAAGTAAAAATATCCTGATATGGTTCTGCATCAGAACTTATAAAATTATTTAAATGTTCAGCAGATTAACCGAGTGATTTTTCTTCCTTCTTTCATTGATTTAGAGGTGGAGATGATTTGATTGGCTTTATTCTTCTCAAGTAGCTTTATTTCCACTAGTGTTGATCTTGACATCTAAGCCAATCTTGAGATATCTCAATTGGTCTTTTAGCACTTCCAAGCCACTTCCTGAAACCAATTGTATCTCTTTAATGGACTTTACAGGACCACCATGCTTGATAACAGATTTGTGATCTTTAGCCCCTTGTTTTGCACGAGAGAACTGACAAACTGTGTGAGATATGTTTATATGAAAGTTTATTTTCAATGCACATATGCAGCTGTGAAAACTACAATGGACGAAAAAATTGACATAAATATCAGAACAAACGTACATCAAAATAAAAGGCTACAATATTTTACAAACAAATAATGCATAAAAATGCAAGAAAGAAAAATAAACATGACAACGACACCAGACACACATGAAGCAAAAAAGGTTTACTCAAGACAACATGGAATGAGGAATGTAATTGCCAAAATATACAAGTAGAAAGATATATTTTCTATCAAAAGCAAAAAAAATATGAATTACTTTATATTTAAATTTTGCATTTAAAAACTAAATATATGGAAAGGCTTAGATTCTTACCTTGTTGCTACTTTTAAGGGCTAAAGAAAAACTTTTATGACATGCAAATGAACGATGAACGTAGCGACCTGTTCCCTTTAAAGGCGAATCTCAAAAGTGCTTGGCATCTCTTCCCTTGTTATCGCTATGCCTAAGGGGACTAGCCGCATCACGACTCGAGTGTAGGGGCTTCTAATTATTTTGGTTTTAAATCTATGTAAAACACGGAATAATAATATTTATCTTATTTGTATTTATGTGATCAGTTTTCTATCTGGAACGATCTTTTCTCTATGTTTTTGGCTTTACATCTAGGATCTATTTTATAGTCAGGTATTTAAATGAGAGACTATTGAGTTTCGATATTTCGACACTGTGACTCGTACAAAAGGAAATACAAGTGCCTATCAAACGAATCTGGCGGCAACCACAGATTGATTGATGATTCTCCATTTCTCAGCAGCAGGTTGACACTCTTTTTCCTTCTCTTTTATTTTGTATAATCTTTTCTTGGATGCAGAGTTTCACAAGAACGTGTGCCTTTGTCCAAGATGTTTTGCATATTTTCTTGAGATGCTAAGAATGGACTGGTTCTTGGTTGATATTCCTCCCAACCAAGTTGCTGTCTTGAGCATATTTCAGTTTGATCGATTGTTTGCTTAAATCTATATGATATTCCTCCCAACCAAGTTGCTGCCTGGTTGTGCTTGAGCATATTTGTGGTTAATTGATCGTGTTGCGATGCATGTCATTTTGTTTGCATGCTAAAATCTAAATCAGATTTGTTAAAAAGCAGCTTTTCAAAGCAGCTCTTGTCTCCTGATCCCCATTTCTTCCCAAAAGTCATGCAACTGGTGCTTAGTGACAATGAAGAACTCGCTGAGTATTTTATACTAACATTTAATTTACTTTTCTATCAACCTGTATAAGTTTCAAGTGTCAATACTGATTGTAACATTTAGGTAAAACTGCAGAACACTGGTCACCTGGCTGTGCGCATGTGCCAACAAACGGAAGCACTAATAGAATTCCTCATCAATGGGAGTGAATATTTGTGAATATTTGCTTAGAAAAGAACACAAATGTTTTACTGCATTAGTAAATAAAATCCACAATTTGTATCCAGTTTAAAGTTAAGTGTGTTTTTTATTTTTATCGTTAGATTTTGTGTTTCCGTTTGTTGGCGCATGTGCATAGCCAGGGGGCCAGTGTTATGCAGTTTTACCAACATTTATTATCTAGTTGCTAATTTAAGGTTTGAAAGATTTTTTTAAAGTTTACTCTAATCTGACTGGAAATCACCCCGAACTTAGGGTTAGTATTACCGTAAGTCTACCTTTTTTTAAAGACAATAAAGATTTTTATTTATTGATTAAATAATTTCATAAAAATTTTCATAAAATTTTAGACGATTAGGTCATTTGAATCCACACTAGAGGAAAGATTTTTAGTTTTCAGAATATTGTTAATATTTATTCAAAAAGGAAAAGAGGGGAGATAAAAAGGGAAAGAGGAAAGAAAGAAAGAAAAGAAAGAATGAGAAAGAATGAAAAAGAGACAAAGAAAGAAAAAGAAGAGACAAAGAAAGAAAGAAGCGATTTTAATATGGTGATGCTAAATGTCGCCTGCTCTGATTGCTATTCATACTACTGCTACTCAAGCCGCATAAAGTTGTAAATCTTAAATTTGGAGGGGGGACCTCTACTTTCATGCAGCGTGGCGACATAATTTATTAGCATAGCAATATAACACTAACAGACTATTTAAAATGGGATATTTTTCTATAAAATGGTGCAATTTTCTGAATTGATATTTTTCAGCATTTAATTATTTGAAATTTTCAACTCAAGGCCATTTATTAAGCCCGCACATTGACGAGTTACCCTTTTCCTGTAAGATAGTGCTATTGTTCTATGTATAGATATGTGCAACATATCACTCGGCTAATTTGAAAACTAATAATATTTTTTTTGCATAAAAAATAAATCGCTCATCACGAAAAATGTGAAATTGCTTTTAAAAATTGATAAAGAATTACACATTCATAAAGAGAAAAGAGTAGGTTTTGTTTACATTCAAATTTTATCAAAATACCTTAAAATTTAAACGAGATATCGCAAGTTGAAATTAAGGCTAATTTCACTATATTTGCTTTTTTCGCACACAGAACTAATAATAATAAAAAAAATCCGGTTATAGTAAAGATATTAATTAGGAGGGACTATGCCTGGGGGTTCACTGGCGTTCATTCTTCTCTGAATTAAAAGAAAAGAGGCAATATTAACGTTAACCAAAATACCAGTGACTAGCAGAAGGGGAGCAGCAAGAAACATGTCACTCAAACCCGAGTGAACAAAAAATAGTTAGCATGCTAAGTAAAGTGAGTTCAAATGACAAAACAGTTGGTCACAGCAGAGATGGTAATAAAAACAACATAAAACATGTGCCTTTTCTAGCTCCCCCTGGATGAAACCACTTTTTCTAGCTCCCCCCCCCCGGATGAAACCACTTTTTTAAAGGGAGGCAAGAAAGTACAAACAAATGCAGACAACTTTCCCAGACCTCCCCACCGCCTAAAATGAATTAAGGAAGAAATAAAATATGGATTTCCAAAATGTGCCAATGTTCCAATTTTGCATGTAAACACCCCCCCACCCCCACCACCGACTTTTGAAAATAAAGAAAATAAATCAAGTATCTGATTTTAATGACATTACATGGTTAGGGTTAAGACTCCTCTTCTTTGGATCCACTTCTTCTTTTCTCTTCTTCCGTTCTCTTCTTACCTGGTCACTCGGGTTCCTCCCAAAACTATTTTTCGGTCAATGTCAGGTGACCAGTGTGTAGGACGACAAATTATACGGATCAAACTTTGAGGTCTTGTTCATTGTGAACCTCACCGCTGTCAGCACCTGGGGTAAATAAACACTCAAATTCTCCTGGCACACCTCAGCCAGTTTTGCCAACACATCGGCCAAAGTCCAGTGGAAGCAGTCCATCTGTGTTTAGGGATGGTAAATAGAAATGGTCACATGTACGTTTAACCCTTCCAGTATCCCTCTCATCACCTGGTTCACATTTTCCGGTCCATTGTCCATGACCAGCTGTTTAGCTGCTCCATACCTGGGGAATATCTCCTTGAATATCAGGTCTGACACTGTCTGCACCTTCTTATTTGATATTGCAATTTGATATTGTTAATGAAACTCAGGATATACTGGTTACCCTGAGTAGTCTTTTCTATATGGTCCCGAAATATCCATACTAACTTTTTCAAATAAATAATCTGCCTTCATCAGTGGAGCTGTTCTCTGTCTTTGTCGCTGCGCATGGCAAATCACACATGCTGTCACATAAATGATACATGACCGATCTTTTCATGACATTACTTCAGGATCTCCAGCATTAACTCTTAGGGCACAAACAATCTGAGGCTTACTCTTTCAGGCTTTTCAGTGAGATAACTCAACACTCCCTCCTGTGTCATAAACTGAGAGGTACTGCCTGCCACTACCTTAGCTTATACAATCTTGGCTCTACCCTATTATATCTATCCAATGTGGTTACTGATCTTTGACCCTTATCTGAAAGGCCCTATCATCTACTCCTGGTTTTCACTCTACCGATTCCGACTTCAATTGTTTCAGAATCCAGGACAAAAATTCTGTGCAGGTATTGTCCTTACCAGCCAGGTATTCGATCTTGCAGTGGTACCCACTCAGTTTCAAGGCCCACTGCACGATCTTCTTATTTGATCACTCTGCCTCTATGCTTTAGAGGTTTGTGGTCGGTCTTGATTGTAAAGACCAACCTATTTCTAACTTTTGCATCACATATAGAAGTACATATACCTCCTTCTCAATGACTGGTCATCTCTGCTGTATCTCGGTGAGCTGATGCGAAAGAAAATACACAGGAACCTCTTTCAATATTCCTGGAACTGAACCATCTTTTCTGGGACATAGCTGTGCTAACACACCGCACCTTTACACTTGTCACTGGTATCTGTATAGAACACCATTAGCCTACTTAAATATAGATATGTTAACAAAAGCACTGCAGTCAGTTGCTCCTAGAGTGCCTCAAACACCTTCTGACATTCCTCAGTCACTTAAACCTGACATGCGTCTTTGTCAGGGCTATCAGTGATCTGGCTAACCGACTAAAAGCTGGCACGGATCGCCTATAGTTGCTGATTGCCCCTATGAACCCTCTTATCTGCCTCATCGTCGTGGGTGCTGGCATGGCCAGGATTACCTCCACTTTGTCCAGATTCAGATAGATTCTATCTACATGAGGATGAAGCTCAAGTAGATAGTCCTCTCTTTCAAGAACTGGCATTTTGTCTGAGCCATCTTACCGGTTGGGCATATCCATGTCATGGTCTTACACACTGTGTTGGCTATTAAAACAGGGATTGACTCACACCCCTTGATAGCGGCTTTACTCAACCTTACCCCATTATCACCATCTTCATACAAGTCCATGAGTGTTATCTGATATAGCTCCTCACTTAATGCCTTCTCGCTGGTTATTTTCCCTACACAGGACACAACCGTCCTCAGGATGGAATTTCATGTCTGTGCCACTATCACCAGGGCGTCACTGGAAGGAAAAGAGGTTCCCCTAGGATTTGATCCTTTTCCCTCCAATATTATCTTCGTTGGGTCAATTTCAGCTCAATATATTTCCCAGAACCGAGAGTTCTGTTCGGGGTAGTCATGCCCATTCCGAGTCGTCTATTTCTTGCCGTCCCGTACCACTGATTCCTGTGTTCAAACTATCACGGCCACAATTTGACCCTGCCAATCAGGGCAGTGTCCTACAATTACTTGGGCAATGTCTTGCTTGGTGCTTCTTACCTAAGCTCATGACCTCCTCTGGGTAGGCCTATAGTAGTCCTGGGATCCACTTCTGTCTCCATTTTCTACTCCTCCTTCTCAAACATAACTTGGTGTCTAGAGATCCCCCTGCCTTTGCCTCCTGTCTCCTTCTTGTGGGATCCAGATTCCTCTTTGTATCACCTGGCTTGTTGTCAGAGTCTCTCACTGTCCATGGCAAAATCTTGGGTGTTGCCAAAGTTTGTAGTCGGCCCTTTGATGCCTACCTACGCGTTTTTCACTTGCGTAGTCCATCAATGAATGCATCGCTGAGAATTGCAGACAGGTCCACTTAATCAGGTATCTCAGTCAGGAAGCCCAAAATCACCAACCCTTCTATCCTGTCCCCAAGCTTTGCAGGGATCCCTTTCTCTATGGTCCTTAATCTTGTTTGCTATTCACTTATTGGCTTATGCCGATCTCAACACTTGTCATGTTAATCAAAAAGTACCGTTTTTTACTTTGTTGAACTTTTTGCCTTTTTTGTAATTAAATGATTATAGAATCTTCACTTTATTTTTTGTTACATACTAGCAAATTGCACTTTTTTAATCCGAGACAGAATTTCAAATATTTTTATCTTGTGCACAAAAGTAAATAAACATTAAATACTGTTATTTTCATGCTTGACTCTGTTCGAATTTCTGGTTCATCCTTTTAAGAAATTCACAGAAATAAACTTCCCTTTTTTTCTCTGTGTGCCTAATATCAGACATAATTTTCAGGAAGTTTCTTTCCCTAAACTTCTGACTAGTAAAAACATTACTATGGGTCTGCTTTCTTTTGGAATACAACACATCAATAACGAATTCGTGGGGTTTTAATAAGAATGTACATAAGACCTTAAATTTTTCCATGTGGCACACAACGCTTTGACATAATTCTAATTTGGCTCTTTCAAAAATATGGCTACACCTGCTCAACATCTTAAAAATCATTTTGCTTGCAAAGAAAAAAGATCATTTCTAAAAATGTGTTTAATTTTTTATATTTGCAGCAATCAAAACAAAATTGGATTTGAATGGATCTTCATTCCCTTGGTAATTTGAAATATGGAGATGTCTTGAGGAAAAATATTTCTAAATTTCTTGATTTAAATTGACTCTCGTTAAAAAGTCTGAAAGGAGAGAAATCATATTTTTGTGAACCGTGCTATCTTCTTTTTATCAAGTCAAATTTGGTGGAAATATTTCTTGTCAAGTGAAAATAAATATATTTTCCTTCTAAACTTATTTAATTGAACATTAATTGGAATATCTGTCCCAAGTGGGGTGCATGATACTAAGGCACCAATGGGACCTTAAAAGAATGCAAACGTTCAGCCACCCAAAATACCCCAAAAGAATAAAATGTACATTCTGCTAATAATGAAAACTGAAATTCAAGCTTAATTAAGGGCTGAGAAAAAGGTCAGTTTTGTGGAATAATTGATAAAAACATTTGAAATTGATCAATATTGCACTGAATTCTAAGAATCTCTATCTTAGGACTTGGATTTCATTAAAATGAGATGTATGATTAATTTTTTACTGAAAGATAAAACAATGTCTCAATCTATAGTAGAAGATAATATCCCAACAGTATAATTTCATAATAATAGATGATAGCCCAAATGGATAAAGCTACCACACGACCACATATCTTTTATATTTATATATCACCCTTTACATTAATAAAACAAATTAAAATATTTTACTAAGAAATTAAAAAAAAATGTAGAACTTTTATTTATTTCGATTCTAGCGGGATAAGCAGTATATTGAATAATCCACAGCAACCTATTGTTCTAAAAAGATGTCTAACATTTTGACTGCAAAAATGAATTAAAATTTAATGGTCGAAAGAAACTATATTTTTATGAAGTATCTGGTCTTTTCTTTCCACAGAAAAAAACACAGAAACAAAGAGAAGCAAGAAACTATATTCTTTTCAAAGAACAAAAACGGGAACAACATACAGGAACAAAGAAGTGAGAAACCATACTTTTATGAAGTGTCTGTTCTTATGTTTTAGAAAGATAGAACGTATATTGAACAACATGCGAACACATACTGGAGAGAACGAATATTGTGCGATATGTGGCTCTTCTTTTTCACACAGATCAAATATGTTGAGGCACATGAAAACGCATACAAGAGAGAAACCATATTCTTGTGAAGTATGTGGTTCATCTTTTACACGAAAATCACATGTGTCTAGTCACATGCAGACACATACTGGAGAGAAACCATATTCTTGTGAAGTATGTGGCTCTTCTTTTTTACGCAAATCCAATATGTTGCAACACATGCGAATACATACTGGAGAGAAACCATACTCTTGTGAAGTATGTGACTCTTCTTTTTCTCACAAAAACAGTTTATTGAATCATATGCGAATACATACTGGAGATAAACCATATTCTTGTGAAGTATGTGGCTCTTCTTTTTCACGCAGATCTTATATGTTGAATCATATGCGAATACATAATGGAGAGAAGCCATATTCTTGTGAAATATGTGGTTCTTCTTTTTCACATAGATCCAGTATGTTTTACCATATGCGAACACATACCGGAGAGAAACCATATTCTTGTGAAACATGTGGTTCTTCTTTTAGTGAGAATACCAATTTGTTGCAACACATGCGAACACATACTGCAGAGAAGCCATATTCTTGTGAAGTATGTGGCTCTTCTTTTTTACGCAAATTCAATATGTTGAATCATATGCGAACACATACTGGAGATAAACCATATTCTTGTGAAATATGTGGCTCTTCTTTTTTACGCAAATCCCACATGTTGAATCATATGCGAACACATACTGGAGAGAAGCCATATTCTTGTGAAATATGTGGTTCTTCTTTTTCACATAAAGCCAGTATGTTGCACCACATGCGAAAGCATACTGGAGAGAAGCCATATGCTTGTAAAGTATGTGGTTCGTCTTTCACACTGAAATCGCATGTGTCTAGTCACATGCAGACACATACTGGAGAGAAACCATATTCTTGTGAAGTATGTGGTTCTACTTTTTCACAAAAATCCAATATGTTTATGCACATGCGAACACATACGAAAGAGAAACCATACTCTTGTGAAATATGTGGTTCGTCTTTTACACAGAAATCACATCTATCTAGCCACATGCAGACACATATATGCTTGTAAATAATGTGACTTGAGAGAGAACTTTAATGTCTACTAGACACTGTCTTCAAGTATCTAAGGTCTTTCTGTACAAGGGTTTGTCAGGACAACCTGACATAAGGACACTTCCTCCTACAAGTAGACCCTGACTAAATATTCAAAATAACATAGTGTTAAAAGGCCAAATAAGAACCCTTCTGTATGGCTAACCTACACTGGTTTATACGAGAAATAGTGCACCTTCTCCAAGTAATGTTACTTCAAGCACTAAGCTGGATACTCTACCAGACTAGATGAATTCTTGTCCTGCAATCCGGTAAGACCAAGAGACCACAAGAAAATATACTATAACATAGTTAACTGGTCAATTGGTGAGAGGAAAATTAATGTTTTTAATTTCCTTACTAACTCAATTTTTGAGAGAGAAAAGAATAAAATATTCGAATATCTATGTATCTCATATAGAGATCAAGTGTTAGCCCCAGGAAAGGGTTCCTTGATTTCTGAGAATTTCGACTGAAGTAAACAAACAAAAAAGATAAATATTTTTGTGAAAAATGTGGCTCATCATGTAGAAATAATTGTACTCTGTTGCAACCCATGCAACTATATACTAGAGGGGAACCATATTTGTTTAGATGTGTGACTCATCATTTCCATGCAAATACGTTGATTTATATGTGAAGACATACTGAATAATGTGACTCTTTTTTCACAGAAAAGTAGTCTGCAATCTCAAGAGCCACATACCAAGAAAATATAGTTGTTAAACTTGACAGTGATATGGGACAAAAGAGAGAAAGTAAAAACTCTATTTGGGACAAAAAGGGGAGAGTAGCAACTGGAGTTGAAGTCAGTGTCTCTAATGAATCTGGCTTAAATGGAGCTGAGAGGGAGAAGATAACGAAATACCAAGGTCTTATGTAAAAGAAACTTTAATCTTAGGAAGATCTCCATCATTCCAGTAATCATAGGAGCAACCGGGCTCATGAAAAAGAATTTAATACATTACCTGGCAAATATACCAGTGAACCAAGTGCAAGAGAGATATAAACAATTGTGCTTAACGGGACGGTTGGAATCCTAAAGAGAGCTCTTGGTTGGAGTCTCTGAAATAGCAGGTGAATGTTCGACATTCGGTAGGATGCACTATCCCCAGCAAAAAGAAAAGATTTAAAAAATTTGAAATCGGAGAAACCATGTGAAGTATGTAGTCTCTCTTTTCCACAGAAAGAAATTCCTACTTGGCAGAATTTGAATGCTTACTGGACAGAATTTGAATGTTTACTGGGGAGAATTTTAATGCCTACTAGACACCATCTTCGAGTGTCTTCGATCTCTCTGTACAGGGGTTTATCAGGACAATCTGGCATGAGGATACTTCACTCTACAAGTAAATCGTGACCAAATTTTCAAAATAATATAGTATTCGAAGATCAAATAAGATCCCCTTGACATGGCTATACACTGGCTCATAAAAGGAATTTTGCATCTTCTCCGAGTGATGTTACCTCAAGTAACAACACTAAGCTGGATACTCCACCAGACTAAATGAATACTTGTCCTGGAATCCGGTAAGACGAAGAAAAACCACAAGAAATATATACTATAATATAGTGAACTGGTCAATTGAGAAGAGGAAAATTAATATCTTTCACTTTACTAACTCAACATTTGAGAGGTAAAGGAGAACTTTAATTGAATGCTCAAATAGCTACGTATCTCATATAGAGATCAAGTGTTACCCTCAGGAAGGGGTCCCTTGATTTCTGAGAACTCTGACTGAAATAAAATGAAACAAAAACAGATACATACATTCAAAGGTAGATACATATACAAACAAAGAGATGTACTCACACAACGACACCTGCACATAAAGATCCTTCCATTCACAGATGAACAAAAAATACACCAAAACACAGACACATACATTCAAAGACCGGCATACATAAGAAGGCATATATACATACATGCACACATATAAAGATACAAACATACATGCAAACAAGCATACACATACAAAGTAATACCCAAGTACACATACAAAAATACATGCATATATCTAAAACACACACATAAAAACACCTGAATTTTGGGTTTTTTTTCTAATGGGTCACCGCTTATCAAGGCCCGGGGGCAATTCGAGGATAAGGGTTAAATAGGTCATCAGTTGAACGATGATCACCGCTACAAAAGGACCGGACACACTGGGTGGGATGGACAGAACATTACTTAAGAGGAATGATCATCCAAGATGACGTCTCAATAAGTGTTTGTTTACATTAGACTTGAACGCTCAGATATCTATGTATATCATATAGAGATCAAGTGTTAGCACAGGAAGAAGCACCTTAATTTGCGTTTGATATAACTTAAGTAAAATGGAAAAAAACGGTGAGAAACTATATTTTTGTGAAGTATGTAGTCTCTCTTTTACACAGAAATCACATTTGTTTTGGCACATCTGAACACATACAAAAGAGATTATTTAATAAGAGGAAAAGGTAACTTAATAATATAATAAAACCCGTTTTAAATAAATCTATCCACCTCAAAACTTTTTTTTATTGAAATCGCGCAAGATAAGGTATGAAGCCCCTTGATGTAAACAGGTAAAAAATACTGCTTCAAGGTCAAAAACTAGTCAACAATAAATGTTAGATGGATAGAAAACAGCAAATCTTCCCCCTTTGTCAGAAACATCGCTCATTAAATGTGAGGACAAAATAAGGGAAGCGAGAGTTATGAAGCTGTCGAAACTTCATTTTCTACTCTCCTTAACACCCAATAGATGATGCAGTTTTTCTTTCTGTATATTTTAACAATTGTTTTGCCTATTTATATAATTTCATACATTTCGAGCGTTTTCTTAATAAAACATGATTTATTTTAGTAAAACGACATACATTCAATCCTCAAAAGGTTGATAATTGGTTCAAAATCAATTTGCATAGTATTGATATTTGATGGTAAAGTATTCTTGTTGTTATTTGTGAAGTTGAAAAATTCAATGCATTCATGAGTAATTCGAGATATGATAATTGTAAAATTGTAATTCTGAGATGCCGTCGGTTTGAAAAGACTTTGTGATGTCAGATAGTGTCATGTTAAACTTATCTCTACCAATGAATATACAGTCGGTCCCTTATTTTTATTATTTTTCTAAAAAATTGCATCAATGATTGCTAAATACAATTTTCTATGGTTAGACATTACTTTTATTTTGACAACTACATCTCATTTATTTGTATGTTGACATTTCTATTTATATGTTGATATTTATTTTATATGTTGACATTGCTTTTTATTTGTTGACATTTCTTTTTATATGTTGACATTTCTTTTTATATGTTGACATTTATTTTATATGTTGACATTGCTTTTTATTTGTTGACATTTCTTTTTATTTGTTGACATTTCTTTTTATATGTTGACATTTCTATTTATATGTTGACATTTATTTTATATGTTGACATTGCTTTTTATTTGTTGACATTTCTTTTTATATGTTGACATTTATTTTTATATGTTGACATTTATTTTATTTGTTGACATTTCTTTTTATATGTTAACATTGCTTTTTATTTGTTGACATTGCTTTTTATTTGTTGACATTTCTTTTTATTTGTTGACATTTATTTTTATTTGTTCAGATTTGTGAATGAAAATACATCTGCTTTTATTGAATGTTCTTTTCATTAAATTATTTCTCTTTGAAGCAAAAAAGTTTTTCATTTTAAAATATGTTTCCTTTTGTATGAAAAAGAAGCTTGCATATTTTTGTGTAATACTCTCATCTTAGATAAATGATGTATCAAAATAAAATGAAACCACTTGTAAAATCAGTGTAATGAAAAGGAAATAGTAATTGCTGAACGGAAGAAAGATCTTGGAGCGAGAGAGGAATACATTGAATACATGGGGGGGGGGGTAAAATGCATTGAAGAAAAGTGATTGATATGTTTAAAAGATAGGTTGGCAATTTAAAAGATTTTAATTAAGAAAATCTAGCCACGGCATGGAAAAAAGAATTTAATCTCTTTTTGATCGCAACAGAAAGTGACATGAAGCCAGACAAAGTAAAAACTTTAATGTTTTTAACTTGCATCGGTTCTAAAGGCCGTGACATCCATTCTACTCTGGATTTCGATTTACTCGACGAAGGAATGAACCTTCAAACAGTAATGGAAAAATTTGATGCATATTGTGAATCCAGAAACAACATAACTTTCCTGAGACACACATTACTCACATGTGGACAAGCGGATCATCAAATATTCGATGAGTATGTGGTAGAGTTGCTCCAAAAGCGGATCATCAAATATTCGATGAGTATGTGGTAGAGTTGCTCCAAAAGCGGATCATCAAATATTCGATGAGTATGTGGTAGAGTTGCTCCAAAAGGCTCAATATCAGACTAAGACTAAGAGAAAGATTATTGAGAGAACCAAATTTAGACCTACAAAAATAATTCAAGCCGGTCGGAGTGCAGAGCAAACACGGCGCCAATCAAGGATGTTAAATGCCACATCCGAAACAGTAGATAACAAAATCTTGGTGGTACACAACATCGAGACGTCAAAACGAGCAAGGCGGAAGTGATAGAAAGCCCGCAAAATTTCAAGCACCAAGTCAACACTACGTCACTAACTGTAACTATTGTGATTACAATCACAAAAGAAATAAGTGCCCAGCATTTCACAAAATATATGTAAAATGCAAGAAAAATGGACGCTCAACTCTATTATCAATAACATAAAAGTGTTAGGAAAATGCACAGCAGTCGGTAAATACAACAAAAATATCAAAACAAATAAAAATTCATTGTTGCAAAAACAAACTCACACGCAGTTATAGATGCAAAGACAGCACAAGATCTGAACCTAATTCAGCGAATTTTAAAAATAGATTCATCAAACGCAAGCAACATAACAGAAAAATATGAAGACTGTTTCACAGTGAATCCACAAATAACTCCTGTAATTCATCCACCAAGATCCTTTTTCTTTAAAGGAAAAGAATTTAAAAAATGGCAGAATTCGGAATCATAAACCATGTTAGTAAACCATCAGACAGGGTAAATTCCCTAGTCATCGGTGAAAAAGCCAACAGACAACTAAGTTATTTAGACACTAAGAATCTAAACAAAGCCATAAAAAGGCAGCATTTCAAACTCCCTAAAGTGGAGGACATTTTTGCACAAATTCATAATCTTTAATATATCTCGAAACTCGATGCATCTAATGGATACTGGCAAATTCCGGTTGACAAAGAAAACTCCCACCTGTTAACGTTCAACACACCTTTTAGAAGATATCGCTTCACACGACTTCACAGTGCCAGTTAAGTATTCTAAAAATAAATCGCAAAAATAATAGAAGGCATAGAAGGAGCAAGAAATTCATAGGATTATATTATAATCTGGTCCAGCACTTTAGAAAAACACACAAATAGACTACAAGTTTTCGAACGAATCCGAAAACACAGATTAAAATGAGATAAATCAAAGTGTATGTTCAATGCATCACAAATAACGTACCTTAGCCATCTATTAACAAGTGGGGGGATAAAACAAGATTCAACCAAAGTCCAAGCAATCATTAACATTAACTTTAAAACAACTTCCTATTAGTATAACTTATTTTAAGGAGATTTAAAAGCACAAAAGTAATGCGGATATATGGATTTCTTAAAGAATGCAAAAGCCGGTGATGTCAGCGATTCTATGTTATGTTTTAGAGGTCCCTAATGAACAATAAACATATGTGGAAATAAAAAGATGGTGGGTCTGTGTCGCTCTTAATCTGAAAATATGTGAGTCTAAGATGATTAATGTTGACCTAAATCTTTAGATTTTCACAACACTATTCCCCTATTATCATCTTTGTACATTTTTCTCAACACTATTCCCCTATTATCATCTTTGTACATGCTAATTAAAATATTTCTCAACACTATTCCCCTATTATCATCTTTGTACATTTTTCACAACATTATTCCCCTATTATCATCTTTGTACATTTTTCTCAACACTATTCCCCTATTATCATCTTTGTACATGCTAATTAAAATATTTCTCAACACTATTGACCTATTATCATCTTTGTACATGCTAATCAAAATATTTCTCAACACTATTCCCCTATTATCATCTTTGTACATTTTTCTCAACACTATTCCTCTATTATAATCTTCTTACATTTTTCTCAACACTATTCCCCTATTATAATCTTTGTACATTTTTCTCAACACTATTCCCCTATTATCATCTTTGTACATTTTTCTCAACACTATTCCCCTATTATAATCTTTGTACATTTTTCTCAACACTATTCCCCATTATAATCTTTGTACATTTTTCTCAACACTATTCCCCTATTATCATCTTTGTACATTTTTCTCAACACTATTCCCCTATTATCATCTTTGTACATGCTAATCAAAATATTTCTAAACACTATTGACCTATAATCATCTTTGTACATTTTTCTCAACACTATTCCCCTATTATAATCTTTGTACATTTTTCTCAACACTATTCCCCTATTATAATCTTTGTACATTTTTCTCAACACTATTCCCCTATTATCATCTTTGTACATGCTAACTAAAATATTTCTCAACACTATTGACCTATTATCATCTTTGTACATGCTAATTAAAATAATTCTCTTAAACAGAACGACAATACCAAATCTAAACAAATCTGCAGGGTTTTTTATTTTTATTTAAAAAATGTTTTAATGTGATTAAATCATGCGGCAGTTTCTTTTGCATTTTTATAGCATGTTTAATAATAATATCACAGGAATGTAATCATTTTGTTGGGTGGTTTCTCCAGAAATAAAGGTTTCAGAAATCAAGTTTAGCTAACTTCATTCTGTGTTAAAAATAGAATCTTTCTGGAAAGAAGAAATTAAATAACAAAAAAGCTTAATTCCGGCAGGACTGGAACAAAACTGAATACAACGAAACTCTCGTTAAGAAGAAAGAGGTCAGAAAAGATTTGACGTCAAATGGTTAAGAGGGTTCCATTTCGCAGTGAGTTGGATGAGACGCTTCACGTCCGCTTGGGTTGACATCTCCAATCCAACTGACTTAGATGCGGGAAACATGTATAAGTATTCCATCAGAGGTGCATCCCATGGAAACTGCTTTCATGTGATAATACATCAATCATTCCACGCAGAAACATAGAAAGAAAATAGTCCATCAAAATGTAACTGCTACACCCTTTCATTGATGCTTGTGTTGAAACTCTTTCTTTAGAGAGTAAGGGTTAATCTGGTACTAGGAGAGATTACGTTGTTACAAATAGTGCTGAGATCAGAGTTGTTGATAGGAAAGCAGAATGAATGAAAGAGTAACAGCAGCCAAATGTAATCGTGACATGTGTATCTCTACAGGGACTCGTAAAGTAAACTAAGGCCTGTTCACTGAAAAGTAAGTAGCAAGTGAGATATGTCGTACATTCAGACTGCCAGTAATGAATGAGAGCCTTCTTTTTTTTTAAGTATTCGGAAACTTTAAAAATTGCATTTAAAGAAAGAAAAGAAAGGAACACGATTCTATTTATACTGAAAGTGAACTTTATTCAATATAAATAAAATATTTTTAAAAATCAAGAATTCAAAACGAATAGTTTAGTTGTGTTATTGCTGTGTTAAAGTAAATAAACAGTACTTTGTTTCATGGATTTTTATTTATTATTTACTTATCCCCCCCCCCCCCTACGAGGACAGAGCAGATTAGACAGAAGTTCGGTTTTTAATGTAAGGAAAATGTAGCTCCCAACAATGGACACTCTGGACTGGGACAAAAATTATCCTAGTCTTGTTGGAATTTATTAAAGCCCCCTCACTGATTGGCTGTTGCCATGTCCCTTAAGGGCCTCACCGATTGGCTGTCAGGCATTGCAGCCCATTTTTTTCCTTAGGTGTCACGTGAGCCAGCCTTTAAAACCCCTTACACACAGCATCCTGCCTCTTTTTCGACGACCCCGCTCAAGGCACCAATACATCGGCTGGCATTCTCAGTGATACAGCCCAAGACGGCTGTCACAGAGAATGACCTCCCGCCGTTACCAGAACTCTATGCAGATAAGTTAACGCGAACCACGTTTTCGCATACCCTCTCTCAAATTCACCAATGCCTAACTGAACTTTTTAAAACTCTGTAAATATTCTATCTCTTTCTTACTAAAATTGAGGACAGCAGATACGTAGTAGTAGTAGTAGTAGTAGTAGTAGTAGAACAGATATTACACTTTTAATCATTTTATTGCAAAAATTATAAAAATACAATTTAAATTTTAAACAAATTAGCCACAAAGCCATCAAAAGTGTGGGGAGCGGAATGTCGTTGTTCTATCTCTGTGTTGAAAATTTAAATTTTATTCATAAATATATATATATTTAATTCAATTTTTTAATCATTGTTTTTTCTATCAATCAACATATTTGAACTGTTTTAGAATTTTATTACACACATAAAGAACCTTTTGGCACAAAGAATTAAGTGTTTTCATACAAAAAGAAACAAGTTTGAACCGAATTTCTAGTTGAAATTATTTTATGACGGATAAGCATAAAAGTTTATTTTTTATCAGGACAAACAAAACCTTTTATCTTATGCAGACTTGTTATTGTGTAAAAAATATTTCGAATTTTAGAGAAAAGCCAATATTTTTTTATCTAAACCTTTTCTATCAAGACAGGTTTGTCAACCATCTTGAATTTTAGTCTATACGTTTTTTTTTTATAGTTTTACGTTTAAATCACGAAAACGACATGAAGAAACTTATCCTTTTTTAAATACCAAACAAACTAGATCAAATATAATTTAATATTTAGACAGAAATGACCACAGTCATATGTCCATGCGTTAGCGTGTAATAACCTTTCTCTTCGAAGCGTTTTAATGTGGGGGGAATCCAGCTCCCAAAAAGAAGCTTCTGGATTGGGACAAAAATTTTAATTGTCTCAGTCTAGAAAGATTTCTCATTCACTGACCGAGGACAGAAAAGATGAATTGTAGTATCATAACAGATACTACACTTTGAATTATTTATTTGCAAAAATATAAATAAAAAATACAATTTGAATTTAAAAGTAATCATGAATTTAGGAAAAAACAGTAAATAAACAAACAAATTAAGATAAATAATTTATAAAATAAAAACGGTAAATAAATAAATCTCGAATTTTGTAAGCGTTATAAACGTGAAAAAACTATTTGGAAAAAATATATAAACAAAGTTATTTCATTCATCATTTCGCTTTGTTTAAATTGTATTTCTTGTGTTGAAATAACATTATTTTTAAAGAGTTAAAAATGTAACTTTAAGTTAATTTTTTAATAATTTTTTCTCACATCAAACATATTTGAACTCTTTTACAATTTTATTATACACAAAACTTTTTTGCACAAAAACAAAACTTTGAACATTCTTTTTGCACAAAAAGAATGATGTAATATTTTATTGCTAACAAATTGTTAAAACAATAGTGTCGACACATGGACATAAAAGTTCAATTTTATATATGTTCGAAATCAAATTAGAATCTTTCATCAGGACAAACAAAACGTTATTGTGTAAAACATATTTCAAATTTATGGGGAAACAAGCAAGTACGTGTTCTTTATTTAATATTTTCCTATCAAGATAAGTTCGTCATCCATCTTTAATTTTAGTCAAAACAAGTTTTTATAGCTTTATCTTCAAATCACTATCAGACTTCCACGTTGAAAATGACAGGAACAAAACCATCAGTATCCTTTCTTAAATACCGAACAATTACTAGATCAAAGATGAAATAATTTAAGAGAGAAATTACCACTGTCATATATCTACATGTAGTGTGTAACGTTCTTTTCGAAGTGTCTTGTTTATCTTCTTAGCATCGACCACTGTGACGTCAGCAGAAAAACGAGACTTAGTGAGATGGCCTTCTCACTTTACGACGTTCACGACTGAAGGGCCTTGCAAGATACTCCGCATTTTATTTGGTTCTGATCTTCAGCTGGAGAAAAATTGGTCGGAAGTATTGACACTGATTATGACTATAACTGGACTGTAGTCCCTAAAAAATCGTTCATTAAAGTAGGAGGCAGAAGTGTGTGGTTTATGCACGTATCTTATATTGTCTATAAGTGCTTCAATTCCCGTCGAAAACGTGAGTTGATTTGCAATGGGCCTTTTTCAAGTTCTTGCGACCTGTGGTTTAGGTATGTCAAGTTTTGAGATTTGTTAACATAAGATTCGTCTACACTACTTGGATCGAATGGGCACAATTTGTGAGGGAAACGGTGAATTCTGGAAAGAGGACACGAAGGAAGCCTTTCCGGTTTTGAAGATTGTGCACTCGGATAAGAGGGCGGCACACTGGTTACCCCGATGCGAATCCTCCTTTTACTGTGAGTGTCGATAAGCCTTGAAGTTTCTTTTACAGGTGAAAGGAAACCTCTCTGACACCCAGTTCTTGACCAGAAATGCATTATATGGTTTGACATGATAGGACTGAGGTGCTCAGTTTGATGAGAGGGGGGATACTCTCAATCTTGCCTTGGGCGTATGGGTTACGATGTTTCGATAATGACGAGGCTGATGATAAGAAATGGTCTTTGGGTCGGCAACAAACTGTTTTAGCTGGTTTGGTGGATTCAGATACGTTGATGTAATTTTGACCCGTCTAAGATACTTTGAGTCTAATTTTAAGTTCATAACTTAGCGTATATATGGTTCCATTATGGCTCCGGTTCAATTTGTCCTTACCCCTCCACGTTGTTTCACAAAATGTTTGTTTGATAATGACTCGACTTCTCCCAGAATTAGTTGACAGATTGCGTGATTTGCCAGACATGCAGTTTAATGAAGCGTTGAGGTCTGCATCAACTTTTCTGACTGGCAAATCTGTTCATCTGTCACATGCAGAAAGTTGCGATTATATACCAACTCTAAGTTTTCTCACAGTAAACAATTTAATTTCTTTTGTATATAAAATTTTAATTTTATTCCCACTACATATTGTATATATATATATATATATATATATATATATATACAATATGTAGTGGGAATAAAATTAAAATTTTATATATATATATATATCGGGGAGGAATACGGACGTTTGGGACATTTTGGGAAGGGTAGAATGAAATGAAACAAGTATAAAAACGGGAGAAAACGATTAAAAAAAACATTAATCGTTTTCTCTCGTTTTTATACTTGTTTAATTTCATTCTACCCTTCCCAAAATGTCCCAAACGTCCGTATTCCTCGCCGTTATTAAATTTTGTACCACGAAAAATTTATTTAAATATATATATATATATATATATATATATATATATATATATATGGCGTTTAAGTAGGGTAATCATCGTACACTTTTATGGTGAACGGTGTACGAATGTTTAGTATGACTGATGTTTTTGTAAATGATTTGGACAGTAAATGTGATTAACTAAGTTAGTTAGTCGGCTAAAGTTAGAAAAGCTTACGCCCCCTTTTTCGGACACATTTTATATATATAATTTTATATATATATATAATTTTATATATATATAAATACTGTTAAACGAACCCTTGTCTGTCGCAACGCTGTATTATGAACTACTACTAAACTCTTTAGCAGGTGATTCCAAATCCAAGGCTTTCGACAGACGACACAAGAAACTTCACGAATTCATTGACACATGGTTCATACAAACATTGTCCAACACACAGGAAACGCACTTTTTTATGGGAGTCGCTCCAGACAAGACATAAAGCCACTTAATGTAAGGAGCTTAAAAACTACTTTACGGTTAAAAACTAGCCAACGATAAGTGTTAGATGGATAGATTCCAACCCAGAAAACAGCAATTCTTCCCCCTTTGTCAGAAACATCGCTCATGAAATGTGAAGACTAAAGGACAAACTAAGGGAAGCGAGAGTTACGAGGCTGCCGAAAGTAAACCCAAGCTCTACTTTCTACTCTCCTAAATTTGCACACACGCTTACTCAGGCAGACTAAAGCTTCCACACGAATCCTTGCCAGATGTTTCCATTAGCAGTTACTACTAAACCGTTTTGTAGACGAACTACGAACGTGCACAAAGGCTGCTCCTGCTGATGAGAAAATCGAAATCTTTCATTTTGATTTTACTGAACAAACGTTGACTCTGTTATTCACAGAGACTCTACTCTTTTATTTTATTGTTTTTAAAAGAGGTTGGTTTTGGTTGAGGATATGATTAGCTAAGTTAGATGGTCAGCTAAAGTTAGAAAGACCAACCTCTCTCCATGTCCCCCCTTTTGACCCTGTGTCACATTTTATATATGTATTTCATAACTATATAAATAAATAAATAAATAAATATTGTTTCGTCTCAAAGACTGGTGAAAACAAGACACATCATTTGGAAAGAGAAAGTGATAAAGGGAAGAGGAGAGACGAAGATATATATATATATATATATATATATATATATATATATATATATGAAGCAATCCAACAAAAGATATAAGCGTCAACTAATATCTTATAAGGATGCTTTGCATGAACTTTGAATTCTAATAAAATTTGATTGACACCTTATTTTATTACTTCATTTTATATTATAATATATATATATATATATATATATATATATATATATATATATATATATATATATACATATGATTATTTTTATTTACACAGACATGTACAAAATGTGTAAATAAAAATAATCATATATAAAAGCTCTATTTGATATTGAGCACTTTTTATAAACCCAGTTGAAATTCTTTGGATTACTATGTGGATGTTTTACCTGGATTATATATATATATATATATATATATATATATATATATATATATATATAATGCAGTATAATAACACGAAATTACATAATCATCGATGCAATAATTTATTTCAACCTTGTGTTTTGTTTAAATATAATTGGAGAGAGAGAGATGGTAATTATATTTGAAATGTTGAATGTGAATTTAATTCTTTTTTTTCAGTTTCAAAAATGTAATCGTCTGGATCGGATGCTTGAAAAAAACCACAAGGTTGAAATAAATTATTGCATCGATGATTATGTAATTTCGTGTTATTATACTTCATTTTATTCTTGCTCTGTTTATCACATTGAGCTCTCATACCCGGATCTCCTCCTGGAATTATTTAATTATAACACAAATATATATATATATATATATGAGAGAGAGGGGGGAGAGAGAGAGTCAAGTTACAAAAGGTTTTCGTTGACAAGTTACACATACCTCTGTAAATTTGTATCAATACAGTGCATTCTCTCATCATGTTTTACCTTCCTTTATTCAAATTATCCACTTTCCCCATTGTCGCAGTCTGTTTACAAACATTACAAATTCAAACGCACCTCCTTCAAAGCGTTGGCGTAAGACACGCCCCTAAAACTCCCTGGAAAATTACCCTGGCTCCTGCTGATATTGTCCCTTCTCTGGAAAAATACAAGTTGGTCGTTTTTCTGTAGCCTCTCCACTCCTCATCCAGTGAGGTCACCAATCTGGCCGTTCTTGAGTTCGCTTGGTCACCTGGTACTGCTTGGGAAAAGTTGCTGCACTAATGAAGGCCGACGATGTCGAAGGGTACAGTTCTGCAATCACCGCTTTCCCCCACGTTGTGATTTAAAGATCAGAGAACAACTGTCCGCCGCTGGTCAGCAACTTGCTACCACTGCGAAGCGAAGGGTCATTTCAAGCAAAACAATGAAACAAAAAAAAATTTAACAACACCGTCTGTTGGATTTTTCCTTAGAATAATAATTATTTGGTAAAAAAATTTGTTCCGGTGATTTCACACTTCTAACTTTAACTGTTTCAGACCGGCAAAATCTTAACACGTTCTGAGCGATCTTAGTTTGGCGATATCAACCCTAAGTCTTGAGGTCCAGGGGTTCGATTCTTAACGACGTGGATTCTTGTGGCGAGCAAAATGGAGTCTTCTTAGAACTCTGCGTCTCAGACCGGCAAAATCTCAAGACACTATGGGCGATCCTGATCTGATGACACCAACATCTCTTAACGATGTTTACCCCGATGGCGAGCAAAACAGAGTCCTCGAATCTCAAATTGTGCTCGTTTATATTGAGATCCAGATGGTTTGAGACTGGGTGTGACTCCACCCATTCTCCCAATAGAATTAATTCCGTAATAAAAAAATATATTCTCATTATTATTTTCTCGACAAATTTGGTATTTCCAGTCTGACCTTTCTTATTCTGGAATGGCTAATCGTATTTTTATCCTGTCCCTCTCTCTTTCTTCTTAATATTTTTCTATCTCCTACTGTTACATAAGTGAGGGCAATTCCTCTTCTCTCAAAACTTTTTCACAGAAGAAAAATGTATTAATTTATAAAACACGGGGAAATGTCATTCAGCAGAAACCCCCACCTCCTCTTCTACAGTTTTAGGCGATTACATGTGAACACACTGAAAAAACAAACAATTATTCTTTTAATTTAGAGTAGGGGATTAGTTGCGCATATAAATTTAACATAAAATGATCGGGGCCTCTCAAACTTTTTAAGAAAGTTAACTAAATTTTTTACCACTAACTCCGACCAGCAAAGTCGTAATCACTTTAAAAATAGAACCCATCCATCCCACCCGAAAAACAATGCATAGAATTTATCTCACATCACAAAAAATTAGTTAAATGTCCTAAAAATTAGAATATTCCGGAAATGGTGGATCATTTTATGCTAAAATTATATGCAAAACTGATCCCTCAATTTGGATTCTAAAATAATTGTTGTTTTTAAATGTATTTTTCGTTTTACCACCCGGACTTAGGGTTAGTAGTAGAAAAGGTGTGTGTTTTTTATGGGATAATCTTTAGAAGAATGCAGTATTTACAAGATACCAGAAAATGTTTAAAAATGAAATAAACAAATTTGTTAAGAAAAATAAATAACAGTAAAGAGTTATTGATAATTGTAAAAAAATTAAACATAAAAAGATTTTTTTTTTAATTTAAAATTAATTAATTTTTACGTTGGTGGGAGTTGTCCTACCACTTATTGTAATGGGGAAAACTTTCCGCTTTGTCACCGCCTTCCCGTCTGCCTTTTGGCTAAGATGAAAGTGTAGTATCTGTTCCGATGGATACTACACCTTATAGACCGGTGCCGTCGGGGCTCTCGGGCCTCGATTCCGTCGGTCTATGGGGTTGTCCTGTGCAGTTCTAGGAGGTTCACCCTCCCAGGCTTTGCCTTCTCACCCTTTGAGAAGAGGTTAGTTTATTGCTAATCGCCTGAGTCGCCCCACCGAGGAACGCCGACGGGGATGCCCAGGCATTTTTTAGGGTCACAAGTGCTCCTTCTCTAGGGTGCTGACTTATCAAATCCCACTTTCCGACCTTGTGTCACATTTTACTGTGCCGCATTCCTGTCTGTGAACCAGCAACAAGAACTACATTTCAGCGACGAAACTTGACAATTACTAAAAAATATTTTTAAAGCGATAATTTAATATTGACAAACTTACTTTTTTGGCATGTCTCGCATGCTCCAAAGTGTATGACGTAATTTTCGATTGAACAGGCCTTCTTTATGTAGGGTGTGGCCTACAACTGTTTTCCCCGATATTATCAATTCACGGAAGGAAGTTGGTGTCCGTCATCTTTAATTTTGTGTGCATTAAAATATTGCGATTAGTAAAACAATAATATTTTAACTAGTATAATTCACCAAAACGGGCTTCGAAGCATCACAACCGTGCCGCCGAACTTATGTTCTAACATGAGTTCCAAACCAGACGGAAAATGCCATTTGTATATTTTTGGTCAACAAAATCTTTTTTAAGTCGGAATTAAAAATAAAAATCAGTTTCATCGTATTTTGATTACTGTCATTGATTTATTACGTGTTAATATGACAGACTGGGTTACCTCCCCCTGAATTTCGTGTTTTTCGCTCGAATCAATGCCCGACCCGATTAAACGATATAACGGATTTTTATTTTTTATAACAATTCTACTCGACAGTTTTTGCTCATTGTTGGTGTACAAACCTATTTTTGCTTGATACATGAGTATATCAAATAGTTTTCCGGTTAATTTAATCGGAACTGCGATTTTCAGCATTTTTCATATGTACGCTTCTCTGTACAAGCACCGAAATATTTGTTAATTAAAACTAAAACATTGCCTATCACACAAATCGGGTTTTTAGAAACCCATTCTTAACATGGAGACGGCGGGAGTGGGGGCATCACACCCATTCGTATATTTTTAAAATAGTGAGATTCTGTGCCGACAAACTTCTTTTTTATTATTTTATTTTACGGCTCAACAAATTTCGGTGAAGTTACAACGCCCCATCCGCCCTCTCCGTGTTAAGAATGGATTTCTAAAAATCCGATTTGTGTGATTGACTTCGTAAAAGATTTCCAAGAATTTAACGTTTTAGTTTGTATCAAAAAATAATATTGAAATCATTTTGCTTTCCTGATTTCTTGACCAAAATTATACAGACGACATTTTCTGGACTACACCGGTCTGGTTTGGGACTCATGTTAGAACGGAAGTCCGGCGGCACGTTTAATGCTTAGCCTCTAAGCCGTAAAAGGATCGGCCCCGTTTCGAAATGGTTCCTTTGTATGTCATCGTCTTCAATATTCTGCGAACCTGCTCTTCCGATCGCCATCTTGAATGTTTACTTCCATCCGTGAAACTCGCCATCTTTTAATTAACACATCTAATGACCGTTTCTTCCCTGGAAGCAGATAAGTCATCAAAAGGAGATTTTCAAGCGAAAAGTAAGTATTAATTTAGTTGTTTTTTTTTGCGGAGGGTACTACAAGAACAATTATGCTTCCAGTTAATTTTATGAAAAACAAAGAGTGGGTAAGAGAGGTACTTGCTGATTGTGGCATCGGCTTTCGTGCGGAAATATACCGACAAGACCGTAGATAGACTGATGAGGTTATGGGCAGGGATTGGGGTGGGAGTATGGTGGGAGGTAGTTACAAAACCTATATATTCAGGTTCTGTTATTCTCCTAGTGACCAGTGTTCTTTGACTCAGTAGAAACCAGACATTGGATCTTGCTCCAGCAGAGAAATCCATTCTCTTCCCCATTACTTAGTGTTACGAGACCCGGTGCTTATGCGTTCGAGACCCGATGCTTCTGCATTATGGCAACGAACCAAATTTCCTTCCTTATTTCTAGAAGAGTGAATCGAAAGGGGAGATAATTCAAAATTTTTTACGGGGACTCATAACGAAACGATTATATTCGAATTTTTTTCTTACAGGAAAATCGTAACACAGATGGAGCAGCAAGAGAATTTGTAAGAAGACACATAAAAAAAATATTTTTTTTTTATAAAATACATTAAGAAACGGTATTAAAATGTAAATAAATTAGATTTATTTAAGTAACTTTAACATCAAATAAAAATATAAATTATTTGAAAAAAGTTTTACACTGGGCACAATTCAACTATCTGGGAGAGAATACTTCCTATATAAAGTACATATGTATAAAAAAAAGTTTTACACTGGGTACAATTGCAAAAAATCTAACTTTGCCTTATCTCCAGTTAGATATAGAATGTCTTGAAGATTTAACACATTGATACGCATTTTCGGAAAATTAAGAAAAGAATTAAGACAATATGAATAAGTTCCAAATTTTTTTTAATTATCTCCCCTTTGTATCTACTCTTCTAGAAATAAGAAAGGAAATTTGGTTTGTTGCCATAACGCAGAAGCACCCCAAACCCTGTTGGGGTGGGTCGCTGAAAGAGTATTTCTTTTTTAAACCCCCGATTCCTTCTGGGTATCGCCCCATGAAATATTTTTCTAACAGTTTAGATATTGTCGGGAAGAAACTGCTGCTAAAAATCTCTCCTCGATGCAAGAGTGTGAAGGAGGCTAGCGGCAGGCCAAGGCAGCTCTGTCTGTTCGGTTTGATCGTGATCATTCAGTAGTGCAATTAGAGCTGAGCCAGGTAGACATTTGTGATCCACTCTCGTGTTGGGTCAGGTAGTTTAAAAATAAAAAGTCAGTTGCAGTCTTTACGTTAGACTCACGAAATGTCGGACACACGGTTCATCTTCTAAGCCTGGCAATTGACCACAAATAACAAAGAACACAAACCGAGTGGACAACTAAAAAAAAGGCCAGCGACTAGCAGAAGAGGAACAGCAAGAAACACGTCACTGAAATCCAAGTGAACATATTACTGACAAAAACTAGTTAGCGTGTTTAATTGTGAGTGAGTTCAAATGACAAAACAGGTGGTCACAACAGAGATTTTGGGCATTTATAACGACAGCTAACAACGAAAAAGGGGTGAAAAAAACCCAAATAGGCAACAAATAAATGTTACCAAAGGCAAGATAAGTTACTCTTCTACCTACCTGGATGGATAAGTTTATTTTTGTTTTAACTTATTTTAAAGCGTTTTTTAGTTTGATTTAAAACTAGTATCGAGATGTCACATGATCAAATATGGCAATTTTGTGTCTTCAATTTTAGCATGGCGTCGATACACTAGTTTTAAATCGAACTAAAAAGAACGCTTTAAAATAAGTTAAAACACAAATAAACTTATCCAAGTAGGTAGAAGAATAACTTATCTTGCCTTTGGTAACATTTATTTGTTGCTTATTTGTTTTTTCAACCCTTTATCTTCTGTAAGCTGTCGTTATAAATGCCCGAGATTTTATTTATCTTTAATTTTTACACGATTCGAAAAATATAAAGATGTGGCATAAGGCCAAAATGGGTATGGGGAATGGGGTCCGGGTTCGTCCACTTTGTCTATTCCGTAAACTAGTTTCACTCACCACAGTACCGTGTTCACTCTATTCGTTAATCTACTAAAAATATCCCCAGGTTTGAATGAATTTTATTTACAATGTTTCATGATGATGGGGTGTGGGAAAAAACCTTAAAAAAAAACGAATAAAGAAAAATTACAGTAATGAAAATAAAGAGACGAATTAAAATGCTAATTGGGTTAGTACGGCACTCCCAAACCTCTCTAGAGTATGAACTGTTCGCTGTTTTCCGGTTAAAGCCGAAAACAAGTGAGTCAGTACCTAAGTGAGAGTTGGAAATGGCTAAGGGTTAAAATAAAATAGACACTAATTCAGACAACTACCCCAGTTCATCCTGCTGCCTAAAATAAGAAAATATGGATGTCCAAAATCAGCCTACGTTCCAATTTTGCATCTAAGCAAAGTCCCCCTCCTGACTTTTAAATATATATATACTGTTCTCCTTAGACCCAGGACAGCACCCTGCTAAACGTTGTGTCTGAAAGCATAGATAAAGCGCTTTCACTTTACTCGAGTGCCTTAATACATGTATTTTGAAATTTTAATGTACATCACCGGAACTGGCTTGGATTCTCCAGCTAAACAAATGCATCTGGTAACTCTCCATAGCGCATTCCCTTTCACAGACTAACCCTAATCCCAAACTCCCTCTCACAGACTGTCACTTTCCCGACCCACCTCCTTGATTGTGTGGACCAGCAAGCCTAACTTCTCAACCTGTTTTTGACTTCACTGCCCGAGACTTGTACGATGAATGCCCATAGCCTGCTCGGGTTTGCTGATCATCTTGTGGCAATGATTGATATCACCCTAAAATCTCGTCCTAAAGCCAATGAACTTTTTTCTCAAAATGACGAGATACTGCAAGCAGGCTGATTGGGAATCCATCAATGATGTTGTTTGCACAGCAATTGATAAGGCTGAACTACTTGCCTAGCATTTTGCCTTAAAGTCCACTTTGGATGCCACTAACCACTCACTCCCAAATTTCCCATTGTAGACTGAAGTAACACTTGATGACCTGACCACCACCCTGTCTTATGTCAGGGACATCATAAAACACCTTGACACCTCCAAATCATGTGAGCCTGATCTTACACCAGTAATAGTAATAAAGAAATGTACTCATTATATTTTACAAATAATGAATGTGTGGAATTTTTAATAAGAATGTACATAATTACTTCAACTTTTCCATGTGCCCCGCAAAACATAAACATATCTGTAAGTTGGCATTATAAAAAATAAGTGCTTACACCAGCTCAACTTCTTAAAATATAATTTTGTTGTCTAAGAACATGCATAAAAACATTTTTAATATATATGTTTTCTTTATATTTTTACACGAATCAAAATAAACAACTCCATTGTTAGATTTGAATGAACCTTCATTCCCTTGGTGACTTGAAATATGGAAATGCCCTAAGGAAAAATATTTTGGAATTTCTTGATTTAAATTGTCTATAGTTAAAAAAAACTGAGAGGAGATAAATACTATTCTTGTGAACTGTGTGATCTTTTTTATCAAGTCAAATTTGGTGAAAAACATTTATTATGTATTTTCCCTCAGTCTTCTTTAGTAAAAAACTAGATGACATATCTGTTGAACGTGGGGTGCATGATACTAAGGCACCCATGGGCACTTAAAAAACGCAAAGGTTCAGACACCCAAAATAGTTGAAAAGAATCAATAAACATCTTGCTAATAATTAAAACTGAAATTAAAGCCTAATAACGATCTGAGGAATTGTGAGATTTGTAGAATCATCCATTAAAAGATTTAAAAATGTGATTAATATTGGATGGAATTCTGCAAATCTCTTTCATTGTCTGATGTTCCTAAGATTTGAATTTAAGATCAGATGTATGAATAATTTTTCACTGAAACATGAAAAAAACATTTTAGTTATGACCTCGTTCAAGTGAAAGACTATTCCTACACTTTAATATCATAGCTTAAAACTAGTAAGCCACACATTTTTTATAATAATTTACTTGTGAAGTATCTAGTGCTTTGTTTACAAGGAAATAAACTAGGTTAGCGCACATGCGAACACATACAAGAGATAAACCATATTCTTGTGAAGTATGTGCTACGTTTACAACGTAGGATGAATGATACTAAAACACCCATTGGCACTTTAAAAAACGTAAAATTTTAGACACCAAAATTCTTGAAAATAATAAAATAAACATCCAACTAATGATGAAAACTGAAACTAGAGTTTACATAATGGCTCAGAAAATGGTCAGTATTGTAGAATCATCCATTAAAACATTTTAAAATGACAAATATTGAACTGAATTCTATGTTATATTATCTAAGAAACGGGAAATTCATTAATTTTATTAGATCAGTATTGCAACAAATGTACTCATTATATTTTGAATTTAGTCAATAATGAATTTGTGAAATTTTATAAGAATCTACATAATTACTTCAATTTTTCATAAACATATCTTTAAATTGGCACAATCAAAATAAGTGTTTACACCTGCTCAACATCTTAAAAAGTAATTTTGTTTGCAAAGAACATGTATAAAAACATTTCTTGAAATATGTTTTATTTGTTTTATATTTGCAGAATCTCCAGCAACTAAAACAATCAAGTCCATTATTGGATTTACATGGATCTTCATTCCCTTTGTGACTTGAAATATCGAAATTTCTTAAGGAAAAATATTCAGAAATTTCTTGATTTAAATTGTTTGTAGTTAAATAGTCTGAAAGAAGAGAAATCATTTTTTGTGATCTTTATAATCAAGACATTTGGTAAGAATATATTGAAAAAACATTTTGTCAAGTGAACATGTATTCCCCCCCCCCCCCCGATCTTTTTTAGTAAAAGACTAGCTGGAATACCTGTTCAACATGGGGTGCATGATACTAAGGCACCCATGGTCACTTTAAAATGCAAAGGTTCAGACACCCAAAATACTTGAAAAGAATCAATAAACATCTTGCTAATGATTAAAGCTGAAATTAAAGCCTGAAAAATTGTTAGATTTTAGAACCATCTATTAAAAGATTTTAAAATGACTAATATTGGACAGAATGGTCAGTATTTTAGAATCATCAATTAAAACATTTTTAAAAAGTCTAATATTGAACTGTAATCTAAGAATCATTGTCTGATAAGAATTTAATTAAGATGTATAAATGATTTTTCACTGAAACAAAAAATGTCTCAGTTATGACTCCGTTTGAACAATCTGTATCATAGATGAACACTCCTACAATTTAATATTAATCGATAATAGAAATAAATCGTGCCAAAAAGATATCTTATATTTCGACTGCAAAAACCAAATTAAAATCCGATGCTTAAGAAAAATCATATTCTTGTGAGGAAAAAAAACTTTTGTACCGAAATCCAATATGATGCGAAACATGCAAACACAATCTGAAAAGAAACCATACCCTTGTTCATTATGCGATTCGTCTTTTACATATAAATCAAATTTGTTGAGGCACATGCGAACACATACTGAAGAGAAACCATATTCTTGTGAAATATGTGGCTCTTCTTTCAGACAAAAATCCAATATGTTAGAACATATGCGAACACATAATGGAGAGACACCTTATTCTTGTAAAATATGTGGCTCTTCCTTTTCACACAAATCTAGTATGTTGAATCATACACGAATACACACTGGTGAGAAGCCCTATTCTTGTGAAATATGTGACTCTTCATTTTCACGCAAATCCAGTATGTTGAATCATACACGAACACATACGGGAGAGAAACCATACTCTTGTGAATTCTGTGGTTTTTCTTTTACGTTGAAATCAATTTTGTCTAGGCACATGGTAATACATACTGGAGAAAAGCCATATTCTTGTGAAATATGTGGATCTTCTTTTGGCCGGAAAGCCACTATGTTGTTACACATGCGAACACATACTGGAGAGAAACCGTATTCTTGTGTAGTGTGTGGTTCGTCTTTTACACAGAAATCACATTTGTTGCGACACATGCCAACACATAGGCACAATATTGTTCAATAAGAGGAAAAGAAAGTAACTAATAAAATCCATTTATTACGTTTAGTACTTTTGTCCCCGAAGTTAGCCGTTCCTGCTTTTCGGCTTGTCACTCGGTTACTGTTTGCAGAAAAGGTTGCTGTACTGATGAAGACCGTCGGTATTGAAAGGTCCTTTGATTACCACTCTCCCCATGTTGTGATAAGATCAATGGTCTTCAAAGTTTGTACCAATTTCAAGCACAAAAAATAAGGACAGATTTTGTATCAAAAATAATTATCAGGATAAGACTATACTAAAAAAGCTTCTAACTTTTAACTTCTAATGTCTGTGTTTTGGACTGGCAATATTACTAAGTTTTGGGGCGATTTTGGATTTGGTGATTTTCAACCCTACGTCCGGGGTGCGTCTCTTAATGACGTTGATTCGATGGGCGAGCAAAATGGAGTCCCTGAGCATCTGTTACACCTTCCTTATATTGTGAATTAGGTGTGTTGAGACTGGGCGGGACCTCGTCCCCTCCTCCAACAGAATTCAATTAAACATAAAAATATATATATTCTCATTGTTGTTACTTTGTATAGTGAGAATTTCCAATTCACTTTTCTAACTCAGGAATAGGCAATTGTATGTTTAATACACCCTCTCGTCTTCTTCCTCTGTTTCCATCTCCTACCGTTACCCCAATGAGGGGGTCGGAGATTCCTTCCTCAAAACTTTTCATCGAAGAGAAAAATATATTTCCATTAACTTGCAAATACAGGGAATGTCATTCGGAAGATATCTCACCCCCCTCATCACCCCACACGTCCATACCAGGCCGGCGATGTATGGGAACCCCATACAACAATTTAATTCTTATCTCTGCAAAATGTATGTTGATTTCTGGACACGTGTTATCTTAACCTACGTCCATTCAATGTCGAGAATGTCAACAACTCGATATCTACTTCTGTGACACAATAACCACATAGCTTATTTCCTATTTAAATACTCTTCGGAAGAGAAAATAATGACATTCCCTCGTGTTTTCTCTTTTCATCCAAGAAACACCTTGCAATTCTTTTGGCATTAACGATTTAAGAAAACATTTCGTTATGTTATCTCTGTCCAGCCGATTATATCTTCCCGAGTCGCCACCCGACCACGCAACTTGTACGACATGAAGGCCAGGTGGCCCAGTGGCTGTTGTCATTGCATTGTTGGGGACTTTTAATATCCTCAAAATATCAATAAGGGAAAACCCATCTGATAGTAATGGCTAATATCCTCTGTATCTCCACCATATTTTTCACTTACCAACTCCAAGAAAGATCAGTTTTCCTTCTAGTTAATAAGAACAAATAATAATTTGGAACTCCCCAAAAGCAAAAGCAAGGTACCGAGTTCGAATCAAACCGACGGCCGATCGACAATATTGTCACACTTTACCACAGGAAATAAAGTTTTTCTTTCCGTATTTTTTGCCTGTTTATTTCATTTCATACGTTTCAAGAATTACTAAAATGGAACACGATTTGTTTTTAGTAAAATAATTTGTGACATATACATTCAATTATCACAAAGTCAATAATTGTTTGTGGCTGCTGCCATATTCGTCTTTTCAATGGATACATTGCCATTTGTTTTTGCACTTTACAAATCACAATGTTGACATATCAGCTCGTTCTTGCCCATAAAATAGATCCTATGTATAAAGTCAAAAAATTAGTTAAATAACAATGTCATGATTAATAGGATAAATAATTACTTATTCCGTGTTGAACAGCTTAAAAATTAAAATAAAGTCACATGTGAACACATACTGAAATTCCCCCACAGCACTTAGCTGGATACTCCACCAGACCTGACGATTTATTGTCCTGGAATCCGGTAAAACCACAAGACAAAAAGAAAGATATACTATAACATAAGTAATTGGGATTGTTCTAGCTAGAATAATAATATTATAGAAGAGACTGAGACTAGCTACATCAGGTCTGTGAGAGAGAGTGTATAGCGAAGAAGAAGAAAGGGTAGGGCCAATCAAATTACAGATACGTAATGATAACATAAATAGGATCAATCATTACTTATTCTGTATTCTACGTAGCTTGAAGATTTAAAAAGTAAAAACTCCTACAATCGGACAGTTAACAGGTCAGTTTCCTTAAGGGAAGCTATATGATGAAAAAGATGTCCTTGCCTTTTGCGAGTGGAATTCGGAAGAGAATGGGTCACCTTTTTTTATCGTTTGTCCATCAGCTAAATGTAGTAACAGTCTTTTCTTTAGTCCCTAAAACTGTCAACGAGGTAAGAAGCAAGAACTTTGGTACTGCTATCGATCCTGAACCAGTTTCCGTGAACTTTACGTCACCAGCGTTCGGGCATGCTACATAAACACCTGAGAGATGACGAGGCAAATGGTAGCAGAGAGATGCCGAGCGATTAGTCAATCATCTGTCAGTAATCAGATGGAAATATTTTTTAATAAGTATTGAAATTGATTAAAGCCAGAAGTTAGTGGGTGTTTATTTTTTGTTAAATTAAAAAAAGAATTAATTACGAAGAGCTGTGTTGTAGACAATTTTCTAACCAGTATTGAAATTGATTAAAGCCAAAAGCAATTGATCAAGCTAAAACTTTTATACATATTTAAATTGCGTTCAAGATTTGCTATTTCTGTCCAGTATCTTTACATTAGAATAGTACTAATATTTTTTAATTCTTACGTAAAGAAATAATTTGAAGCTATTTTAAATATAACTTTGTTTTGTTTTGTTATTAACAGAAATATATTCGATATACATTTCCCCATTGTATTTATTTTTATCTGTTTTCTTGATTGCAGTTTTCAGAGTATTGAAAATAAAAAAATCCTTTATAATTCACACAGTTTTTAGGTCTCACGCAAAACAAGAATCAAATTGGTTAAAAATCTATTTGCTAAGTATGAATATTTTATGGAAAAAAGTATTTTCGTTCATTTAATTTGTAAAGTTAAAAAAATTAATGTATTACTATTTTATATAAATTATTTAATGTATTACTATTTTATACAAGTTATTTTAATGTATTACTATTTTATTTAAGTTATTTTAATGTATTATTATTTTATTTAGGTTATTTTAATGTATTACTATTTTATATAAGTTATTTTGATGTATTACTATTATATTTAAGTTATTTTAATGTATTACTATTTTATATAAGTCTTTTTAATGCATTACTATTTTATATAAGAAATTCTAATGTATTACTATTTTATATAAATTTTTTAATGTATTACTATTTTATATAAGTTATTTTAAATGTATTATTATTTTATATAAGTTATCTTAATGTATTACTATTTTATATAAGTTATTTTAATGTATTACTATTTTATATGTTAAAATTGCAAAAGGAAATGATATTGAGATGCCATCGATTTGAGTGACGTCAGATAATGTCATGTTGAACATATATCCTCATCAGCAGAATTCAGATAGTGAATCAACTGTTGGTCCCTAATTATTTTGTGAAATATATCGTTTGAGTTATCTTTTACAAACATTGGATCAATGATAGCCAAAGACATTTTTCTATGGTTCAACATTCTTGTGAAATGAAATATTTTGTAAAAACGACATTTTATTCATTTGTAACGTGTTGACCTTACATTTATATGAGGTCAATTTTGGAAATAAAAATTTGCTTTTATTTAATGTTCTTTTCAATAAATTGTTTCTTTTCCTTTCTAAAAAAGAGGCTGCTTGTATACTTGGTCTGGCAACAATTAAGGTACAGCAGAATTTGATGCCTTATTGACGGAGAAATAGTTGGACAAGTTTATCGTTGTACAGTGCATTACTGACCCTAACTCTAACCCTAACTGACAAAATACTTCAAATCAATGTGTTTGCATATGTCTGCAAGTTGGCCTGAGTGGTGTCGCAAAGGACTCATGAGAAACTGAGAGATGTCTGTTCAAAAATATTAGGTGATGATTTTTCTTCTCCTGTGTTAACTGGAATTGTCACATAGGCAAAGATTTCAATGGTTCTGCAGCACAATGTCTCTTCAAAAGCAGTGAAAGCAGACAACATCAGTTAATAGACTGTTATAAATCAGATTAAGAAACGCAACTGATTCATTATGTGCTAATTACAGGAGAAAGCTTTTGATAGAGTCTTCATGAAGGGCAATTCGAAATGTGGGTTTAGAGGAGTGGCTAGTTTGTCTTGTAGATTGTAGACGCTAGGGGTAGAGTTCAAATGGATGACACTTTTAATGATAGCTTCAATGTCAAGGTTGGAATTCAACAGGACTCTATCCTCAGTCTTCTACTTTTCATCATAGTCCTAGAGGAATTCTCAAGAGAGTATCCAACAACAGTGAAGGGACATAACTATGATGAGATGGATCTGCACTGTTAAATCGGACCAAATCCGAGAAATTAGTTCAGAAAATTTGCTGAAGTAACTACAATTATCAAGCACAGATGTCATCTTAAGTGGGAATTGGTTATATATAAATGCGATTGTGTGTTTGTGTGTGTGATAGTGCTAAGATAAAACTATGAATGCCTTTATTGCAAGTAATTAAAAGTAAAGAATGTCTTCACATTTGACGAATAAAACTTAGTCTTATGGAAAAGATAAAAAGCACGTAAAATTATAGATAATTTACATTTTAATGTGTCAATTGAATGAATATGAGACCGTTCTTAACAACATTTTCAACTTTGTGTGGCGTTCATGTTTTGTCTCACTTTGCTCAGAAATAAGGAAAAAGAAAGAAAGAAATTGACGAAAATTAGAAAAGAAATCAAACTAACTTTCTGGGCGTGTAGAAAATGCACGTGTACTTTTCGCGTGCAGAAAGGTGGAAAAATTACTGACCCTAACCTTCGAATCAATAATCATATTTTTGTTTGCATATGTCTGCAAGTTGCATGTTTGCGTATGTATGTCTGCAAGTTGCATGTTTGCATATGTCTGCAAGTTGCATTAGTGATGCCGCAAAGGACTCATGAGAAACTGAGAGATGTCTCATCAAAAATATTAGGCGATGATTTTCCTTCCCCCATGTTTACTAGAATTGAACATTATTGCACATGTAGCAGACGACATCAGTTAGCAGATTGTTATAAATCAGATGAAGAGGCGCAACTGATACCATATTCATCATGTGCCAATTACAGAAGAAGTATGCATGTGCAGAAAGCTTTCGACAAAGTCCTCAGAGGTGCTATGAACAGCAATGCAAAATGTTGGTGCAGAGGAGTGGATCGCCTGTCTTGGAAATTGAATGTATATGGATGCTAGTTGTAGAGTTCAGGTGGATAACACGTACATGGATAGCCTCAATGCAAAGAATGTATATAAGCATGTGAAGAAAGCTTTCAACAACGCTGATTTGTATTCTACATAAAATCAAACAATGGCAAGATGAGGAAATTAAAATTTATTCAAATAAATTATATCTTTGTATTGTATTTCATTTTACTAAAACATCAAAATATGCTTGAAAAACGTAGAAAAGTATAAGACAAGCTGATTTTTTGTATGGAAGTCGCTCCAGACAAGGCACGAAGCCACTTGATGTAAGGGCCAAAAAGAACACAACATGATTGACGCAAAGACATGTCATGTCTTGACCGCAGTCTTTAAAAGACTAATGCTATAGGCAGGAAAATACAGTCATCAAGAAGAGAGTTCTACAAGTCTGCAGTTATTGAAAATATGCGACTGGCATAGAAAGATATATTACAACAAGGTACCTAAACAGAAAATTGATGAAGACCACTGGACCAATGAATCAAACGAGCTGGAACAAAAAAGCGAGAAGTAAATCAGACAATTCTAAAGAACACATGTCATAATAGTATTATAGTAGAGACTGAGACTAGCAACATCACATCTGTGAGAAAGAAGATGTAGGAAAGAAGAGGTGAAACCAACAAAATTAACACTATGCCTTTGAACCTTATCAAGAACCCTAAAATGGGACAGATTCACCAGCCCAATTATAACAATACTCCATACAAGGTGTGACAGTAGTTTTGTTGAGATAGAGAATAACCTCAGGTGTGAGAAAGTGTTTGAAGCTATGAAGAGAACCGACTTTACGAGAAGCAGAAAAACCAATGGATCTAATGTATGAACTCCAAGAAAGATTTGATGAGAGAGAAAGACCAAGAAGTTTCAGAGTCGATTTCTTCTCAAGAGCAGAGCCATCCATGAGAATCTCAGGAAGAAAAGGGACACGCCTACAATTGAAAGACACGAGCTGAGTCTTAACTGGATTAAATGAAACAAGCCATTTCGTACCCCAATCCACAACTGAACCCAGGTCAACTTCTAGATCAGCTGCATATTTCGACTGATCTGAGGGAGATGGGCGAGAAGCAACACCAGAATAGAGAGTGGTATCGTCAGCATAGATGTTAATTTTCTAAACAATATTCTCTGAAAGATCATTTATATATATATTGTGTTTAGTCTGTACCATTCACTAAGTGTGAAGGCACAAGCAAATCCTCGCCTGTTAAAGTCTCTTCTTTATATATTCAAAACAACAACAATTACAACAAAGGCGCCCTCTGGGCCGGGTGAAAAACTGCACCCAAGGGCCGTAATTTGATACATTACATCTGGGCTTAGAATAGAGCCCTGAGGAACACCAACATTGATAGAAAAAGAGAATGAAGAGACACCGGCGAAAGTTACTCGCAAGCTTCGATCAGAAAGAAAAAAACTAATAATGTCAAGAACCTCACCACCAATACCATAACCCTGAAGTTTGTGTAGGAGACCAGAATGCCACAATCTGTCAAACGTGTTCGAAATGTAAAGCGCAATGGCTCTACCCTCCTCTGAATTACTGTACAATTTTTTCCAAGTCGGACATGGTCAAGGCTTACTACCAAGTTCTAGGTAATCCAGCGGATATTCCTAAGACAATTGTAGCAACCAAGCGGAGCGTTCGAATGTTTAACTATGCCGTTCGACTTACGCAATGCTTCTATTACTTTCCAGCGTTTCATGATTTAAATTTCGTATATAATTATATTCATATATTATTAGGGGTGGAACGTAATGGGTGAAAAATTTCAGATTCATGCGAGTAGTATTTTTTGTGTTCATTTATACATAAATAACACTAAACAATCAAGCATTTTGAAAATTTTGCAAAATTCAGAAGGTGCAGGCCAATAATAGCCGTTAGGGCTCCACGGGACTCAAAATCCATCATTTTTCGGTGAAAAAGTGATTTCATGCGACATTGCAGGTCCTAAAACATTATCAAAAGCTATGAATGGATATAGATGGTTAAATCTGATATAGTACTTTAATTTAGGACCATTTTCAGGCTGTGAAAGGGTTTTCATGAATGTAAAATAGCCAACAACTAGTGGCCTGCACCTTCTGAATTTTGCAAAATTTACAAAATGTTTGATTGTTTAGTGTTATTTATGTATAAATGAACACAAAAAAATACTACTCGCATGAATCTGAAATTTTCACCCATTACGTCCCACCCCTAATATTATTAGCTAGTTCTTCGTCTGAAGAACATTTATTGCATCTCTGTCTTCTATTCGAGCTTTTGCGACGGTACAATGTCAAGATTACCCCTGTCAAATGTGTTTTGGGTGCTATAACTCTTGTCTTATTGGGTCATGTCATTAGCACAATGGGGATTTTACCCTTTCCTGAAAAAATGAAGGCTCTAAAGGATTTTTCCGTTGACTGAAATTCAATAATATAAGAAAAAAAGGAATGAAGCTATCATATTAAATAATTGTCAGCTGGAAACTTCGCTGGCATATCCCGTACCTGATGTTCCTTGGTAGTGTATGCATCTCACTCTGCATTGGTGCTGTGTTAAAATAACATCACCAGCAGCAAATTCAACCATTGTTTTACTTGATTAGTCAAGTGACGCCTGCTGAGATACGATATAGTACTTTTGGATATGTAATTCTGCCTATTTATTCATGAATTATTTTTCCATTCACTAGGGGTCGTGAATTTACCTTTTCTACGGAACATTGTCCACTTATTTTCGCACTACGTTCTAAACACGAGGAATATTCTCCTCGTGAATCTCAACATTTGAACTTTATTTTCCCGTTCTCCAGCGACATAGAGCACACATCCAGTTCGCAGAATCTTACAACTAAAAATGGAGACACAGGTAAAAATGGTAACGGCAATTGGAAAAGAAGGTGTAAAATATAGAGACCGTATTTATTGCAACAAGAGATCAAAAAGAAATAACTGAGAATAAAAGAAAATTTGTAGGATTGGAGGACGGTAGCCTGGATAGCAGGAAAAAGTTTGGTTCCGTCTCTCCATTCTTATTGTACCATAACGTTTTTGCCTGTCTCTTCTCGTGCTACACTATTTCGTGTTCTGAGGACATTGTTAAAATCGGGTCGTGTTCCCGACTATAAGCGAGTTCATAAAATCAAGCAAGTGTTGCATGCAAAAACAGAGTAATAATTAACAAACAAAAGGAGGTAGTTCAAATAAGGTTTATTGAACGTGTGTGTTCCGTCTCTCCATTCTTTTTGTATCGTAACTTTTTTGCCTGTCTATTCTCGTGCAACACTATTTCGTCATCAACCTTCAACAAATTCCAGTACAAAAAGAATTACGTTCGTGGATGATTCATAGAAAGTTGCGAGTTCAGATCACGTCGGGGTCACCACTATTCAGTTTAGTGTGTTTATGTTCTCAGTCAATAGAAAACAGGCCGCGTTACTATGGAAAACACAAAAGTTCATAATGACGCACGTGTGCGTCAGCAAATAAGGAAAACACAAACAAGTGAGTTAAACTCGTGTGCGTTTATTTGACGTTTGTTTTGACAAACGTTGGCACGATCAAAGATAAAGAAATAAACATTTATTATCCCAAAACAATTGAATGCACATCGTAGTTACACAAATAAAGGAATTGTGTGAAATACACAAACGGGTCTACTTACAGTCGACGCATTTGAAAAGAAGGGCGACTCAACTACAGGTAGGACATCCGAGAAAGAGAGAGAATATCCTGAAATCTCGCGAGAACTGGGGCCAAGTCACGTGTCTTACGAGATAGCGAGACTTGATCTCTTTTCTAACTAGGGTACATTACTGAATCTATCAAGCAGCGAAATCCTATTCAAGTGAAGCAACTCTGTTGTGCCTACAGATCTAGGTAAACATAAGAGGAATTGTCGGCCCTTATAAAGTTATCCACATAAAGGTTGCTAAGCAGCATATCCTTACGTAAACTGGGTAAATTTATCAACATAGTGTTGTATGACAAAGTTGAGGATGAAAAGACTAACACCAAACCTCAAAATTACTGTTAAATTTCACAAATGAAATGGAAACGATTCCAACCGAATATTCAAAAACTTCCTGCAAACAAAGTTGAGAATAAAACACCAAACCTCAAAATTATCTTTAAATTTCACAAATGAAATGGAAACGATTCCAACCGAATATTCAAAAACGCCCTGCAGACAAAGTTGAGAATAAAACACCAAACCTCAAAATTATCTTTAAATTTCACAAATGAAATGGAAACGATTTCAACCGAATATTCAAAAACGCCCTGCAGACAAAGTTGAGGATAAAACTCCAAACCTCAAAATTACTGTTAAATTTCACAAATGAAATGGAAACGATTCCAACCGAATATTCAAAAACGCCCTGCAGACAAAGTTGAGAATAAAACACCAAACCTAATAATTATCTTTAAATTTCACAAATGAAATGGAAACGATTCCAACCGAATATTCAAAAACGCCCTGCAGACAAAGTTGAGAATAAAACACCAAACCTCAAAATTATCTTTAAATTTCACAAATGAAATGGAAACGATTTCAACCGAATATTCAAAAACGCCCTGCAGACAAAGTTGAGGATAAAACTCCAAACCTCAAAATTACTGTTAAATTTCACAAATGAAATGGAAACGATTCCAACCGAATATTCAAAAACGCCTTGCAGACAAAGTTGAGAATAAAACACCAAACTTCAAAATTACTGTTAAATTTCACAAATGAAATGGAAACGATTCCAACCGAATATTCAAAAACGCCCTGCAGACAAAGTTGAGAATAAAACACCAAACTTCAAAATTACTGTTAAATTTCACAAATGAAATGGAAACGATTCCAACCGAATATTCAAAAACGCCCTGCAGACAAAGTTGAGAATAAAACACCAAACCTAATAATTATCTTTAAATTTCACAAATGAAATGGAAACGATTCCAACCGAATATTCAAAAACGCCCTGCAGACAAAGTTGAGAATAAAACACCAAACCTCAAAATTATCTTTAAATTTCACAAATGAAATGGAAACGATTTCAACCGAATATTCAAAAACGCCCTGCAGACAAAGTTGAGGATAAAACTCCAAACCTCAAAATTACTGTTAAATTTCACAAATGAAATGGAAACGATTCCAACCGAATATTCAAAAACGCCTTGCAGACAAAGTTGAGAATAAAACACCAAACTTCAAAATTACTGTTAAATTTCACAAATGAAATGGAAACGATTCCAACCGAATATTCAAAAACGCCTTGCAGACAAAGTTGAGAATAAAACACCAAACCTAATAATTATCTTTAAATTTCACAAATGAAATGGAAACGATTCCAACCGAATATTCAAAAACGCCCTGCAGACAAAGTTGAGGATAAAACTCCAAACCTCAAAATTATCTTTAAATTTCACAAATGAAATGGAAACGATTTCAACCGAATATTCAAAAACGCCCTGCAGACAAAGTTGAGAATAAAACTCCAAACCTCAAAATTACTGTTAAATTTCACAAATGAAATGGAAACGATTCCAACCGAATATTCAAAAACGCCTTGCAGACAAAGTTGAGAATAAAACACCAAACTTCAAAATTACTGTTAAATTTCACAAATGAAATGGAAACGATTCCAACCGAATATTCAAAAACGCCCTGCAGACAAAGTTGAGAATAAAACACCAAACCTAATAATTATCTTTAAATTTCACAAATGAAATGGAAACGATTCCAACCGAATATTCAAAAACGCCCTGCAGACAAAGTTGAGAATAAAACACCAAACCTCAAAATTATCTTTAAATTTCACAAATGAAATGGAAACGATTTCAACCGAATATTCAAAAACGCCCTGCAGACAAAGTTGAGGATAAAACTCCAAACCTCAAAATTACTGTTAAATTTCACAAATGAAATGGAAACGATTCCAACCGAATATTCAAAAACGCCTTGCAGACAAAGTTGAGAATAAAACACCAAACTTCAAAATTACTGTTAAATTTCACAAATGAAATGGAAACGATTCCAACCGAATATTCAAAAACGCCCTGCAGACAAAGTTGAGAATAAAACACCAAACCTAATAATTATCTTTAAATTTCACAAATGAAATGGAAACGATTCCAACCGAATATTCAAAAACGCCCTGCAGACAAAGTTGAGAATAAAACACCAAACCTCAAAATTATCTTTAAATTTCACAAATGAAATGGAAACGATTTCAACCGAATATTCAAAAACGCCCTGCAGACAAAGTTGAGGATAAAACTCCAAACCTCAAAATTACTGTTAAATTTCACAAATGAAATGGAAACGATTCCAACCGAATATTCAAAAACGCCTTGCAGACAAAGTTGAGAATAAAACACCAAACTTCAAAATTACTGTTAAATTTCACAAATGAAATGGAAACGATTCCAACCGAATATTCAAAAACGCCCTGCAGACAAAGTTGAGAATAAAACACCAAACTTCAAAATTACTGATAAATTTCACAAATGAAATGGAAACGATTCAACCGAATATTCAAAAACGCCCTGCAGACAAAGTTGAGAATAAAACACCAAACCTAATAATTATCTTTAAATTTCACAAATGAAATGGAAACGATTCCAACCGAATATTCAAAAACGCCTTGCAGACAAAGTTGAGAATAAAACACCAAACTTCAAAATTACTGTTAAATTTCACAAATGAAATGGAAACGATTCCAACCGAATATTCAAAAACGCCTTGCAGACAAAGTTGAGAATAAAACACCAAACCTAATAATTATCTTTAAATTTCACAAATGAAATGGAAACGATTCCAACCGAATATTCAAAAACGCCCTGCAGACAAAGTTGAGAATAAAACACCAAACCTCAAAATTATCTTTAAATTTCACAAATGAAATGGAAACGATTTCAACCGAATATTCAAAAACGCCCTGCAGACAAAGTTGAGGATAAAACTCCAAACCTCAAAATTACTGTTAAATTTCACAAATGAAATGGAAACGATTCCAACCGAATATTCAAAAACGCCTTGCAGACAAAGTTGAGAATAAAACACCAAACTTCAAAATTACTGTTAAATTTCACAAATGAAATGGAAACGATTCCAACCGAATATTCAAAAACGCCCTGCAGACAAAGTTGAGAATAAAACACCAAACCTAATAATTATCTTTAAATTTCACAAATGAAATGGAAACGATTCCAACCGAATATTCAAAAACGCCCTGCAGACAAAGTTGAGAATAAAACACCAAACCTCAAAATTATCTTTAAATTTCACAAATGAAATGGAAACGATTTCAACCGAATATTCAAAAACGCCCTGCAGACAAAGTTGAGGATAAAACTCCAAACCTCAAAATTACTGTTAAATTTCACAAATGAAATGGAAACGATTCCAACCGAATATTCAAAAACGCCTTGCAGACAAAGTTGAGAATAAAACACCAAACTTCAAAATTACTGTTAAATTTCACAAATGAAATGGAAACGATTCCAACCGAATATTCAAAAACGCCTTGCAGACAAAGTTGAGAATAAAACACCAAACCTCAAAATTACTGTTAAATTTCACAAATGAAATGGAAACGATTCCAACCGAATATTCAAAAACGCCCTGCAGACAAAGTTGAGGATAAATATCAAACCTCAAAATTAGAAGTATCTATATTTCGGATCTAGAAGGAAATAAACATGCGCCACGGGACACTGAGAATATTCGGAAACAATATGGATATAATTAATGCCACTAATGATTGCATCCTTCCTATCTATAACAGGGCACATAAAATGTTTAGACTCCTTTGGGACGAGCCAGAAAATGTTTTGATGATAAAGTTCCTCATCTGCATGGGAGCAACACATCAAGTACTCCATCCAATAGATACTAGCAGTGGCGGCCTGTTGTGAAAATATAAAGACTGAGATAGATGAACTGTAAGGAAGGTTTTAATAACAAACAATTACACACATGAAATCATGTTAAATATGGTGGTCTTTCTAATTCGTCACCTCGCAGGACAAGGGAGATAATTAAGTGTGCTTTGTTAATTGCAGTATAGTACCTAATGGACTAATATATATATAGCATTTCTTTTAATCCGGTAACAATGAGAAGAGGGCTGTTTTTTTTTTACAGCATTTTAAAATCAAGTTGTACCAAAAAAGAAGGGAAAGGGGCTTTCTATTAAGTTACAAAGTCTCTGTATTTATCTAGATCCCTCCGTCCTCTGGAAGACTTCCACACGAATTTGGTAGGGGCCTCACTTTCTGGATCAATTTCACAGAGACAAGCGAGTAATTGGTGAAGGTTTTACAAACAATGTATACAAATGTTGCAAGTTGCGTTAGAAGTAACAGCACATTTAGTGACAGCTTTTATATTAAAGTGGTAATACATGAAGTCTGTTGGTTTTCATTTGTGTCTTAGAAGCATTGTCCAGGGAATTTTGGACAGATTGTTCGGAATAGTGCTTTAGGTTAATGATTTAATGCTTGCCTATAAAACAATGAAAGGTAGACATGTTAAATTAACGGTCTGGAGGAAACCCATGGAAACTAAAAGTCTGAAAGTGAATGTTACTAATACCAATATGATGACAAACTGTTGTAGTATTGAAAAAATGTTGTAGTATTGAAAAAATGTTGTAGTATTGAAAAAATGTTGTAGTATTGAAAAAATGTTGTAGTATTGAAAAATGTTGTAGTATTGAAAAATGTTGTAGTATTGAAAAAATGTTGTAGTATTGAAAAAATGTTGTAGTATTGAAAAATGTTGTAGTATTGAAAAAATGTTGTAGTATTGAAAAAATGTTGTAGTATTGAAAAATGTTGTAGTATTGAAAAAATGTTGTAGTATTGAAAAAATGTTGTAGTATTGAAAAAATGTTCTAGAAAGAGGAAAGTTCTCCTACTCAGTTTGTAGAAAGGGAGTTGGGAGAAACTTAATTTTATTAACAGTGGGTACACCAGAAGTGCAGTTGAATACCAATTAGGTTGAGAGATAGTAATCATCTCTCAACCTAATTGGTATTCAAAAATTGTGTGCAAAAAGGGTAAAACAATGGAGACTGATGGGAACTAAGATGAGTAGAAAGTATATTTGGATGGCGAAGTTATTGAAGTTGTCAAGAGGTTTTGTTACCTTGACGATAGCATTCGAGTCATGGAGAAGTGGGTGCTGGAGTGAATAGAGTATTGATTTACTCCTCTCCAGGAGTTAGGCACAAGGCCAGTTTTTATCTTACTCCCACAAGTAAGATGTGACCCAAGGTCGGGTCGGGAAAGTGGGGTTTAAAAATTGCCTGGGCAGCCCCGTCGGCATTCCCCGGTAGGGGCGCCTCAGGCAGTAAGCAATAAACTTACTCCTCCCCAAAGAGGGGAGGCGAAGCCTTGGAGGGTGGACCTCCTAGAACTGCACAGGACAGACCCATAGACCGGCGTAAATCAAGCCCGAAGGCCAAGACAATACCAGTCTATGGGGTGCAGTATCCATCGGAACAGATACTACACTTTGATCTGCTGGAGTGAATAGAGTAGGTACAGGGCACTTCTGCCATTACTAACTAGTAGAACGGTAACAGTGTTGACAAAGGGTAGAGTCTATCAGGAAAACCTCCGTCCTATTTGAGGGTTCTTGATAAGGTTCAGAAGCGTATCTGTAATTTGGTTGGACTCATCATTCTTCTTTCTTACACCCTTTTTCTCATAGATATGATGTTGCTAGTCTCAGTCTATTCTATAAGTACTATTATGGCAGGTGTTCTTCAGAATTGTCTTATTTATTCCACGCTATCTTTTGTTCCAGCTCGTTTGACCTGTCGGTATAGTCTTCATCAATTTTCTGTTCAGGTAACTTGTGATAATATATCTTTCTATTCCAGTAGCATCTTTCCAAGAACTGCACGACTTGTGGAACTCTCTTCTTGCTGACTGTTTTCCCCCTACCTATAGCTCTAATCTTTTCAAGACTAAGGTCAATAGGCATCTACTATATGTGCATTAATCATATTTCGTTTTAAAGCCCTTACATAAAGTGGCTTCATGTATTGTCTGAAACTGACTTCCATAAAAACATTCAGCTTCCTTTATACTTTTTGTTATGGTGTGATGTTAATCTACCCTATTTCTGGAATAGATGGACTCTTCCAGACACTATGAATAGAGCTATGACTAAGTGCCGTTGCAGTCATAGCCACAGTATCGGATGCAGACTTTCTGTAACATACTATTCTATATACTACCGTGTTGTCTTAATAATTATCGACTCTTCAAGGTCACAACATTGACGACGAGGATTCGAAACCTATGTCCCACAACACTGGCGACGAGGTATTCAGATTTATTCAGACCAACGTATTTCACACAACTCTTGCAACAAGGAATTCGGACACGAAATTAACCCGGACTTATGTTGCACACAACATTGGCAATGGAATCTCGGATTTTTGTTGGATAAACTATTATTACAATTGAACTGTTGAATCTTTGAATAAAGACTTTGGTCGTATGCTCCGGATATTTGTTAATTATAACAATAGAGCGAGAAATTGAAACCAAACCAGATTTTAACAAGCAAAGTTTTACAATTCTTCAAAAAGAAGAAAAAAAAACACTTCAACATCGCGAAAAGGATTGAAGGAAAATTGTCGTTTCGGAGTAGGACGAAACAGTTTTCAAATCAAGGTTTGGAAATTTAACTCTTTCGACTACGAAAGTGTGGGGGATGCTAACGCATTCTATTCCTCTTAAATATTGAAAAAAAAACGAGCAAGAAAACGTCAATATTCAACACAAATGAAGGGCAAATAAAATATCCAATACTCAAACATTTATATTAACAACAACAATTTATTTTGCCTTTTTACACATAAAAATTATGTTCCATATTTGACGAAAGTCTTTTAGTGTCTTTTGGATAAATGTCTCTTTGACGGCTCGAAAGAAATAGTGTCTTTTTGTTATTTAAAGCAATGTCTCTTTAAATAAGTTTTGTAAGAAGAAAGACGCACGTGTGTGCGTGTGTATGTGTGTGCGTGTGTGCGTGTGTGCGTGTGTGCGTGTGTAATTGAAAAGAGAGAAAGAAAGTGCCAAGCTTACTATGTGTGTCCAGCAGTCAGAAAAGGGGAGAAGGAATCTTTTGACGCGACAGGTAGTCGTCGCATCGTCTTGCGACTGGCCGATGGAGCGAAACAATTTTCCCTGCTGTGTCTGAAGAAATTCTGGAGGCAAGAGTCGTGAGGGGCTGAAAAGACGGAGAGAGACGAAGCGCCGGTGTCGTTCTGTCGAGGCTGGTCGAGTAGGCAAGAGGATGATTTCCGTTTGCAACGGTTTTTATAGTCCGAAGGCAGATAACTCTGGTGTCGCTTTCCAGCGCCACCTGTTGGTGAAAAGGCGACACCTAACGGCCAACCGGTGTAGTTATGTTTTGAAAGGGAAGTCGTACTTGTCTCCCCTTAGTTATTTGGATGTCAATCCGATAAAAGAAAGGAGCGAAAAAGAAAATAACAAATGTCTGTCGATTTTCTTCAGAAACTCGAAAATAAGTTGGAACCAGCTCATTTGTTTTCTTTCCGCTAAGACTCGGAATTTATTTCGCAGTTAGAAAAGCTATGACTGTGTGAATATATACGAAAAGTCAGCTTATTTGAAGTAACGGAAAAACAGAGGAATTAAAAAGTGTCAAATGTTCAGGCACAAGCACGATCAGCAACTGAAATGATGCCAAAAGAAAATGGATGCAATAAAAATGGAATTGCAGAAAAAATGGAATTTCAGAAAAAAGTTTCGAATAGAAGAAAAATTCCAAGAACGACAGAAATAACAAAAAGAATAACTGTGGAAATTTCTAGACGTTTTTCTAAGTAAGTCAACGGTTACTTCCCTTTGTTGAAGGGTAGGGGGGCCTATGCGCAGGTCGAAGGTCATATGGATATTGCGTAGGTGTTAAGCGGTGAAGGCCATGTGTCACGTGTTTTCTATTTTTAGCAATGATGCAATTTGTCGTGTCTGGATATATCGGCGCGAAATTTAATCAGAACAGACTCGCACGCTGGAATGACAAGACGTGTTAAAACAGTTTCTCCGTCCACGAGGGGACGTTAAATTCAAGAACAGAGTTGGTCGTTGAAGTCGGCACATGTTAAAACTGTTTCTCCGTCCGCGTGGGGACGTTAAATTTGCAAGAATTTCTACTGGAAGAAACTTAAGAGATATGAAGTTGAACGAGATGGCTCCGGGAACGAAATTGCCTATGTTGAAGAGCTTAGCTCCCGAGAAGTGAAATACTTTGCTGTCGAGAAGATTCTAATCAGAGATTAAGAATCATAGAGATTGATCGTCTTTGCACACAGATCGATTTGAGATGATATTCAACTGTGCCTGTTGAATCAGTCACATACGCGCGTGTTCACCATTCAAGACGAACGATGGAAAATAGTGAGTATTGTGTTTGTTTGAAATGTGTACTGTTCTTGTGCCATACATACTGCATCGAATTCGCTAAAAGAAAATATTGAAGAAAAAGAGGAAGAAAAGAACTTTCTGACAGACGTTGATAAAATAAAAAAAGAGTCATTTTTATCGTGGAAATTATGTTGGACTTCGACACAGTTTGTTAATTTTATTTCTTTTGATTGTAAATTTGGTGAAAAGAAAAAAAGAGACTTTTGATTGATTTGTGAGAATACGGACTTTATAGTATGTTCATGTTTTAAAAGGATTTATTCCTTAACTTTGATTGTGTCAATTTTTGTTGTGTCTACCTTAATGTTCAGAGATACTGATGTTGTATTTTTTTTTATTCTTATTTTTTTTGCATGTTACCCAGGAATAATTTATTTATTCCAGCTTTGGAAAAAAAAGCAGTCCAGGCTATCTTTTTTTTGTAAATAAAACTATATTTTAACTTTTACGAACATCTTGTATTGCTGCTTTCCTTATCTCTTGTTATAAGTTTTTTTATGATAATTTTCCTAGATAACATGACCATCGTTTAGAGCGGTTTTTCGTTAACGACACGAAAATTCCGACATTCTGCTTTTTTTTGTTGCCATTAAGAGCATTCTGCTTTTTTTGGGTACCATTTTCGTTTTACAATGAACGTATTGAAACGATATACTGGAATAATATCTATTTCTTTCTATTAAAAGTATTTTACTTCTTGTTTCATATTTCGCGTGTTGGAAAAAATACTCGTAAATGTGCTACTGATTTGGATTGGGTTTCTTTCTATTGCTATTTTTTGGTACTAAGTCAATGAAGGAACTTACTTCAAGTTATAATCTCCTTTCTCCCTTTGGCGCCAAGTTGCGTGTGACAGACGTGTTGCCCGGAATTCGGCAGCCCATCTTTACAATTAAAACGTAGTCAAATGCGAGATGTTCAGGTTTTAATACTGTTTTAAGCTGACTGCTTTTTTTCTTTTTCTTTTATGTATTTTATGTGAAAATTGCATTTTTAAGAGTCTGAGCGCCATTTTTGTCCGCCACGTGGAGTCATTTTTGTGAATTTCCCGCGTATTCTAAGTCGCCATTTTTGTGAACTGTTGAATGTTGGATATTGAATGTTTTTTGTGTAATTATTTTTCCCTTGAGAATTTGCTTGGATCGATAAGTGGAATTGTTAGAATTGCATTTGAACGAATTTGGTTAACTATGGTACAGCCTTTTTCCATTTTTTTTTTGTAGGAATCTTACTTAGATAATTTTACGTTGTCATTTTCCCGCCATTGAGAAGACGTTTGGCGCCTATTTTAGGTTAGCCCACACCTGATCGCCATATTGGATTTTGTTCATAATGGCGTCTACCCCCACTGTTAATCTCCTTGTAGAAAGGCGAGATATTGTAAAAATTAAAGTCGATACTATTATTGATGTTCTTGGGGGTGGCGAGGGGGAGAACCGGGGATTTGTTTCTTCCCAGAAGGTTAGGGTTAAGGAACTCTTTGCGTCCATTGATTCGCTCAATGAGCAGATTACAAGTGCCTATATTGAGAGTGAGTCTCGCGAAGAGATGTCTGAGAACTGTCGGAGCGAAACGTTATATCGTATCCATGTGGATCGACGTTTCAGCGAATTGGAGAGCATGTGGAAGGATGAGGGCTCCCCACATAATGGAGAAGGGGAGAAGTCTAAAGTGTCCCTTTGTAGTGTGACACCAAAACTTGTCTGTCCTGTTTTCGACCCCATGAGTTTGGAACGCGACAGATTGGCGTATCTCAACTTCTCGAAGGAGTTCGAAAATTGCGTGTCAAATATACCCAGTGAGTCCACGAGGTTGATTATTCTGAAAAATCACCTCAGGGGCTATGCCCACCGAATAGTGGGACATTTTTCCATCTCGGATGCCAACTTTGAGGCAGCGATGGAGATCCTAGATAGAGAATTTTTAGATAAAAAGTTTATTGTAAACTCTATTTTTAAAGATCTCCATAGTGCTAAACCTCTTGGGGATTCAGATACTAACTCGGTGAAGAGCTTTCTAACTAAGGTGAAAGCTCAAATATACGAGCTGAAAAACTCCTTTGGTATGGATTTTCTAGAGGAGGAGGCCCCCGGCAATCTGTTGCTAAGTAGCATTATTTTTGAAAAACTTCCTATTTCTGTGAGACGGGAGCTGATTCATACCGTCAAGGGTAATTACCCATCTCTGGGAGATATCCTTGATAATTATTCTGAGGTGTTGCGCACGTTGGACATCGTCAAACCCAGGATGGTTAAAACGGTAAAGCCCGTCGCCAAACCGCGTTCGTCTGGTTCCTTTAGATTCAGGCCCGCTAGTGCTGTTAAGAAGCCCTCCACTTTGGAAAACTTTTTTGTAAAAACTAAACCCAGTCGACATAAGTGCTTCCTTTGCAGTAGTGACTGCCATATTGCTTACTATTGCGGGAAGTATCCCTCTCTAAGGGATCGGTTACAACAATGCCAATTGGCTAAGTTGTGTACCCGTTGTACTAGCCCGTTCCATAACGCCGAGGCGTGCCCCGGTAAAAGTGGTCGTCTCCGCCCCTGTTGGAAATGTAAAAGTTGCGAACATGCAGGTGCGTTATGCCCTGACTTTGACAAGTCTCGGCTGGATACTAACCCCTGTCTCCAGGTGGGAGAAGTGAATCTTCTCCTGCCTATAATTAAAATTGACGTGGTCAATAATGGAGTTGTAAAATCTTTCAATTGTCTGTTGGATTCAGGAAGCCAGCGCTCCTATTTGTCTGATGTAGTTCTGGACCTATTGAATTGCCGTTCTATGCCTGTAAGGAGAAGGGACTTCTTTATTAAGACTTTTCTCGGAACGGCCAGAAGGAGCCTAAATGAACTCGAGTTGCGGGTCAAAGTGCCGAACTCTGAGTGTGTTATACCCTTTTTGGTGGACGAAGGCTTGGACCTTCAGTTTCACGTCAGGGGTCTGTCTACTGCTATTGAGAGTATTATTGCGGGTGGGGAGAAATTGGCTGCTGACTTTTCAAATGTTGAGAATGATTGTATTACTGTACATGGTTTGGTAGGTGTTGACCTACTGATGTATTTGGGACCCATGAAGTTGTCTCCCTTCATGAATGGGTCTGTTTTTGAGTTTCCTCAAGGAATTGTGCCTTTTGGAGATATGTCCAATTTTGTGAGTCCTGTTATGAAGAAAACGGATGCCTCCGTTGTTGGCGCGAATTACAGCCAAGTTATGTCCGAACACTCACGGTGTCTTATGACACATGTTTATTTTGTGCTTGAGCCGAAGTCTCAATATTTCGACCCTTTCGATAGTTTTGTTGATTCTTCTGTGGAAAGAGCCGTGGACAAGCTCTTTAGTTTGGAAACACTAGGAGTTACTGAGAACTCTGTAAGTGATTATGACAAGAATAAAATTGATGCCTTTCGCAGTTCGATCTCGTACCGAGACGGTTGCTACTATGTTAGTTTGCCATGGGACGAGGGAAAGTTGCCTTCTGTTCCTTCCAACCATCAAGTGTCGTTGAATGTGCTTGATAAGGTTGTCACTCGTTTGACGAGGCAGGGTCTATATGAGGACTACTGCCAGGTTTTCTTAGAGCAGGAGAGGGAGGATATTATTGAGAGAGTGGAAGTGAATCCAGAGGATTTCACTCATTATACTTGGATTCCTCACCGTCCGGTTATTAAGGCTAATGGTCAGAGTACCACAAAGATAAGGCCGGTGTTCAACTGTTCGTTGCGAACAGGTGGACATCCCTCTCTAAATGATTGTGTCTATCCGGGAATTAACCTTTTCACGGATATGCTAGAGTTATTGTTGAAGTTTCGTATGGACCGTTATGTCCTGTTGGCTGACGTCCGTAAGGCCTTTCTCATGATTCGGTTGGAAACCGAAAGAGATAAGAATCGGTTTTGCTTTTTTGTGAAATTGAATGATAATCTGGTATGTTATCGTTACAAAACCTTGATTTTTGGGTTTGTGGCCAGCCCATTTATTCTCAACTTCGTCATTAGACATCATGTTGAAAAATACCCTAATAGTTTATGTAGGGATATGCTTATGGAAAATTTTTATGTGGATAATCTTATAAAAACTCACAATTCACAGAAAACTTTGTTGGACCTATACCTGAATGCAATGAGTATCATGCAGGATGGTAATTTTTCATTAAGGTCCTGTAATTCCAATAGTGATGTTTTGACCACTCGAATGAAAGCTGACAAAAGTTTTGTCACCCATGATTCTCCTCTGGAGAGGGTGTTGGGTTATGAGTATGATCCTGTGCAGGATAATCTGCATGTGGCGGTCGGTTCCTTGGATGTGCCGGCTGATACAAAAAGGGGCATCCTATCGCAGAACTCTTCCATATTCGACCCTTTGGGGCTTGTTTTGCCTGTGACTATCAAGGGAAGGGTAATACTCAGTGAGATATGGAAAACTCAGGTGTCATGGGATCAGAAGATACCGGAGAGTTTGCAGCTCACTTGGAACAAGTTGTTTCCTGAGTTGATGAATCTGCATAGTGTGAGGATCCCCAGATGTGCTGTTGATTCCTCAGCGCCTGCCACGTTAATAATCTTTTGTGATGCTTCACAACAAGCCTTTGGCTTTGCGGCTTACATTTTCCAGTATGGGGCTGCTAAATTAATATTTTCCAAGGCTAAGGTGGCACCTTTGGCAAAGAGAACTTTGCCGTCACTTGAGTTGATGTCCGTCTTTTTGGCGATGAAATGTATCCCTAATCTTTTGAAGGTGTTTCAAAAGGATGTGGTCAAGAAAATGGTGGTTGCGGTGGACGCACAAGTCGTGTTGTCCTGGATTCTGTCCGAGACAGTTGTGACAAAGAGTATATTTGTTCGAAATAGGTTAAAAGATATTCGAGTGGGAGTGGATAAATTGTGTGAACAAGGTTTGGAAGTGATGTTCAAGTATGTGAACACTTCTGACAACCCTGCCGACCTGATCACCAGGGGTATTTCCTTGGCAAAATTCAAATCTCTATTGCCCTTTTGGTTATCGGGGCCGCAGTGGCTGGTCGGTGAGAATTTTAACTGGCCAGTGTATGATTTGAACTGTTTGAGTTCTGACAGTCAGAGGTTAGTGCTGACTAATGCCATCTCTGTGGTTCCTGTGATTCAGGAATTGTCACCGGTAGTGGATTTTAAGAGATTTTCTTCTTTGGGAAAACTCATGAGAGTTTTGTCCTACGTGTTTAAGTTTGTATTGAAGTTGCGGAAATCCATGAAAGAACCAGGCCAAGTGGCCAAAATTTATTTGATTAAGTTGGAGCAGTCCTTGCTTCTTCCCAGGGAAAAGTCCTTTTTGTTGAACCCCTCCAACCGTGAGATTCCTCCGTTGGTGGCGAAGTTGGATCTTTACCTGGATGATAAAAGCTTGATAAGGTCTGGGGGAAGGATTGGTAAATCCAGCCTTTACCCTCCGGAAATTTTACATCCGATTTTGTTACCTCGAGGCAGTCATATAACTGATTTGATTGTTATGGACTGTCATCTCAAATGTAAGCATTTGGGTATTGCAGCTACCCTCAGCAAACTCCGTTTGTCAGGTTTCTGGATACATAAATCCAGGCAGGCAGTGAAGTCGGTTATCTCTGCCTGTGCTCTGTGTAAAAGATACAATGCCGTATCTTTCAAATACCCCAAGGTAACCAATTTACCTAAGCACAGAGTTAATTTTGTGAAGCCCTTCAACCATACCGGGATAGACTTTACTGGTCACTTGTGGGTTGAAGATGAAAGGGGACCGCAAAAAATGTATATATTACTTTTTACGTGCTTCAATGTGAGGGCGGTTCATTTGGAGTTAGTGGGTGACATGTCTACCCACTCAGTGATATTATCATTGGTGAGATTTTTTAACATTTATGGGGTGCCTTCCCATATATACTCAGACAATGCTAAATCATTCGTTGCTGGATGCGGTTTGATTAAGCAAGTGCTGGTGTCTGACGAGTTCGAAGAGAAGTTTAGTACCTTTGACATCAAGCACCAGACGATACCTTTATATTCTGCTTGGTTCGGCAGTGTTTGGGAGCGTCTTGTTAAGACGGTGAAGGTTTGTCTTTATAAGTTGGTGAGTCGGCAGAAGTTGGGTTATTTTGAACTTCTTTCTGTGTTGTCTGATATACAGAATGCTATTAACTCACGTCCTCTAACTTATAGATGTTCTGGAGATGATGGTTTGGATATTATATCTCCAAACGCGTTTATTCGCCCGTATTGTAATAGTACTGTTTTTATAAATTCTGAAGAATGTTTTCTTGAGAATTCTCCTCCTTCTAGGAGTGACCTTTTGGAGAAGCTGAAACAAAGGGATCTTCTCCTAAAGAAATTTAAGGTTTTATGGTACGAAGAATACCTGCTCGGCTTGAGAGAACTGAGTGGTGATCTGTACCAATCTGATTTTGGTGATGTCATCGCGATAGGCGATGTGGTTCTTGTTAAGAACCCAGCCAAAGCTCGCCCATATTGGTCCTTGGGTAGAGTGATAGGTTTGACTCCAGGTGATGATTCTCATATTAGATCTGCCCTGATTAAGAAGGCAGATGGTTCCTCTCAGGAACATTCTTTGAGACACCTTTTTCCGATGGAGTTGTCGGTTACTCATTCCCATCAGGCCTCGGAGGTTCCTGATGTGGTCCGGCCGGATGTTGCTGGTGGAGATCATTCCTCGACTTCCAATTCTAGACCCATTCGAACTCGCAAGAAGGTGAGTGAACAGGATAATGATTATTTGTGGTATTGATGTGTGCATGAGACATGTATAGACATTGTACATTTTTTTTCTTTGTCGGGAGAGTGTGGAAATTTCTAGACGTTTTTCTAAGTAAGTCAACGGTTACTTCCCTTTGTTGAAGGGTAGGGGGCCTATGCGCAGGTCGAAGGTCATATGGATATTGCGTAGGTGTTAAGCGGTGAAGGCCATGTGTCACGTGGTTTCTATTTTTAGCAATGATGCAATTTGTCGTGTCTGGATATATCGGCGCGAAATTTAATCAGAACAGACTCGCACGCTGGAATGACAAGACGTGTTAAAACAGTTTCTCCGTCCACGAGGGGACGTTAAATTCAAGAACAGAGTTGGTCGTTGAAGTCGGCACATGTTAAAACTGTTTCTCCGTCCGCGTGGGGACGTTAAATTTGCAAGAATTTCTACTGGAAGAAACTTAAGAGATATGAAGTTGAACGAGATGGCTCCGGGAACGAAATTGCCTATGTTGAAGAGCTTAGCTCCCGAGAAGTGAAATACTTTGCTGTCGAGAAGATTCTAATCAGAGATTAAGAATCATAGAGATTGATCGTCTTTGCACACAGATCGATTTGAGATGATATTCAACTGTGCCTGTTGAATCAGTCACATACGCGCGTGTTCACCATTCAAGACGAACGATGGAAAATAGTGAGTATTGTGTTTGTTTGAAATGTGTACTGTTCTTGTGCCATACATACTGCATCGAATTCGCTAAAAGAAAATATTGAAGAAAAAGAGGAAGAAAAGAACTTTCTGACAGACGTTGATAAAATAAAAAAAGAGTCATTTTTATCGTGGAAATTATGTTGGACTTCGACACGGTTTGTTAATTTTATTTCTTTTGATTGTAAATTTGGTGAAAAGAAAAAAAGAGACTTTTGATTGATTTGTGAGAATACGGACTTTATAGTATGTTCATGTTTTAAAAGGATTTATTCCTTAACTTTGATTGTGTCAATTTTTGTTGTGTCTACCTTAATGTTCAGAGATACTGATGTTGTATTTTTTTTTATTCTTATTTTTTTTGCATGTTACCCAGGAATAATTTATTTATTCCAGCTTTGGAAAAAAAAGCAGTCCAGGCTATCTTTTTTTTGTAAATAAAACTATATTTTAACTTTTACGAACATCTTGTATTGCTGCTTTCCTTATCTCTTGTTATAAGTTTTTTTATGATAATTTTCCTAGATAACATGACCATCGTTTAGAGCGGTTTTTCGTTAACGACACGAAAATTCCGACATAACAAACGAAAATATAATTAGAAAAACTGGAACAAATGAAAAGGTTTGAGGAAATGTTTCTTAATATCCAACAGGAACAGAAAAATATACAAATTATCAAATAGTCGTCAAAATGGTAAAGATGAAAGTGCATTTTCACAAAATATTATTTACATCATTGATAATTTTAATTACTATCTTGATAACGAGGTTACGTTTGCTTCGTATTTCAGATGATACGAGGACATTTATAATATGGACTGCACGAATTGGGCCGATTTCAAGAAGGTTCGTTTGCTATTAAGGAAATTGGGTAGGTTTAACATATCAAATTCGTATCTTGTCACAAAAAAACAGCTATCTTACATTTGTTGAAGCGATATTGACTAAACTGGTCAATGGTGACTCCACCCAGCATTTTAATAACATCCATCCCAAGCAGCATGTCGAAACTTAATAGTTGACTGTCCACGACCAAGACATCGACCTTTATAGGACTTATATTGGTTATTGCCAACAAAATGGTTCCAACGCCATGACTGTGGATAATTTCGCCGTCAGCGGTCATGATGTTAGATTTCTGACGACTCCGAGGACTACATATTGATCCAGTTATCAGAGACCGGGAACATCCAGAGTCCATCAGAGCTCTGCGTTTCTTCTCATCGATCCACACTTCAACAGTATGGAGCGCCTCTCTTAAATTGACTGAGGAGAGACTGGCGCTGATATCTCGCCTCCTTTTCTGTTTCCCGGACACTCAGATACAATGTGGCCTATCTTCTGGCATCTGTAGCACTGCATCTTTCCTCGCGATTTGTATCTGGGGCCATTACGCCTTTCACCATACTGATACTGGCAGTCTCTTGCGAAGTGGTTTGGACCAGAGCATTTATAGCATTTACTGCTATCATTAGCCGATACAGTGAGTAACGTCCGATTAGTATTAGACTGAACCGGTTGTATAGCTGCCGCAACTAATCCTTTTTCGTCTGCCATGATAGCCCGTGCTCTAGTTAAAATCTGCCCTAAAGTCATGTCATCCATTCTCGACGACGCCCGAAGATGTTGCCTTACGTGACTCGACAGTCCTGCTACAAAAGCGCACACCATCCATTTTTCTGGGAGTATCTCCCCAACAAAGAAGGCAAGTCTTCAAAGCTCAGCCAAAAACACATCTATAGTCTCACCGGGTTGTAGCCGTCGCATCGTGAAGACATCATATGCCACAAATGAATCAGTTGAAAATGCAGTTATCAGTGCATCATTTATATATGCCCTCTATTCCTTGCCTAGCTGTCTATACACAGCAAGAGCGCCCCTCTTAACCGCAAGGGAAGGACTCGTGCCACTTGGTAAAATTCGCACAATTCACAAACAAGTTCCACCTGTTCTAGCAATTCTACTATCGGGATATCAGTGACAGTCCCACTAAACTCTGGAATCAATCGAATGTCGAACTGCTTGCTTGTCATATTAACGCCGAGTTAGCTTGAACGAGTTAATGCAAAGCTTTCACAAAAATAAATGAGGCACTTTCTTCTTCTTTCGTTCACGCTCACCTCCCAACGAATCACCATATCACGTTTTTTTCGTACTTCTTGTAGTAACGACATCTCGCATATGCAAATGAGCGCGCCAAAGCCGCCCGCCGCCGTTTCCTCTTCAGAAAAAATTAAATTCAACTTTTCATGAATGTGCGTTTCCTGGTTCGCGCCCGTAGCTCTCCTCCGCATAAGCAGCAAACCAAACGTCTTCTCTTCGATCGTCGCGGACAAGCGTCTTGGTCCACGGCAGTCAGCTGCCTTACCTGCTCTGCGCTACAATTCGTCAATTATATCTTGCCACAAAAAAAGCTATCTTACATTTGTTGAAGCGATATTGACTAAATTGTTTAGTCCTAAAACGTCACACAAGAAAAAACGACGAATACTACATGACTTTTGCTAGCGTAGTAAACAAACACTGCGATGATTTCAAGTTGTTGGAGTTGAGTGCTAGCAGTTTTAAATGCCTTATATTTGCGCAAGGATAAGTATCGAATAAAGATGCGGAAATCAGAATAGTTGTTTATTAACTAGAGAATGAACCTGATTTAACATTCCAACATATTGCAGAAGACTGCCAACGTTTTATTAGTGTTTATCAATATTCAAAACATATTGAAGAGAGTGGAGTGTCACGTATTAAAAAAATATGTAAGAAAAATAAAATAACTTCACCAGCTATATTTGATAATCAACAGTAAAAATAATCTGCTTCCTAAACCGTGTTTCGGTTGCGGGCAGCTGCATTGGTACGAAGATTGTCCATATAAAACGAAAAAGTGTTTTAAGTGCGATCGCATGGGACACAAAAGTTCACACCGCAGAGTCAAAAAGTAAAAGTACTGAGCAAATTCAAGACCATGGTTTCAAATTGAAGGAGGAGTAATGCGATTTTTTTATGGAACAAATTAAATATCTGGGTCAAATAATGAATATGCCAGCTCCCGAAAACATATTCGAATTCCTTTGATTAGAGAATTTCTACAACGTATTTATCCCAAGAATGTACAATTTACGAGCGCCTTGTGACGAACTGCTGAAGGAGAAAAAAGTCTGAATCTGGACGACAAAATGCCAGGAGGTATTTGAGAAAATAAAAAACATTCGCACGTCTAAATATTTTTTAGCACATTACTATTCAATCGTTGTAGCTACTTATGCTTGTTCATACGGCATTGGAGTTTGCATTTTACACAGAAACCGCTACCGTGCATGCGTCTCGTACACTATTTCCTGCAGAAAAGAGTTACTCACAAATTGAAAAGTGACGAACCAGACAATTTTTATTACAAACCGACCACTGTTAACAATTTATTGTCCGGAAAAGGGTTTAATAAAGCATACTGCAAACAGACTACAGAGATGGGAAACAATTCTCTTAATTTACAATTACAAAATTGAACACCTTGAATATAGTGATTGCCTTTCTACAAACTGAAGTTGAGGTGAAAAATACACTGTGTACCATCATTAGAGAGCTTCCGATAACACTTGGAAAAATAACGGCAAAGGCGATGAACAACGATTTTCTAAAGAACATAAAAAGCGTATATAAAGAATACAAACACAAATTTCGGAAGTATATTCCATCTGAGATGATGTAGTGATATACAGTGATTGAGTCATTCTTGCAGTATTGATGAAACGAATTAAGAGTTTTATATCGGTCACCCGGGTATTTCAAGAATAAAGACTCGTATGTGAAGTTATGCATATTGGACAAGCATGGACAGATATATTGAAAATGCAGTGAAATTATTTTAACAACATAGGCGCCTACTATAAAATTCAAACCTGGCTGAAAACTGACAAACCGTGGTCTTCCATGCATATTGATTTTGCTGGGCCATTGGATGGGTTTTATTATCTAATAGTAGTGGACAGTTTCAAAAATTGAAATGTAAAAAAAACAACGATAGAAGCAAATTGTTTTTTGCATGAATTGTTTGGAATCGTTGACTGTAAAGTATCGAACACCGTACGCAATTAAAGTCCAGTGAATTCAAAATGTTGTCAGTTGTTTTTAGCTGAACATATCACAATCGCGCCGTATCATGTGAGAAACAATAGTCAGGCTGAGAGGTTTGTGGATGCACTTAAAAAGCTAGGGGTACACCTACTAAAAAAGCTATTCAGGATTTTCTAGAAGTATATAAGATGACCCCGAATAACAATGATCCATCTTGCATGATTCCAGCAGAAGCCATATTTGAAAGATCAAAACGGTGTCTGATAGAATGTTACCAACTGATAAGAAACCGAAAAGTAAAATAAATGTCACAAAAGGACGTTTTAAACTCAGAAAAAAACGAAACGTAAAATGTCAGAAAAAAAGTGTTTTTGTTCGAATGTTCAGAGATCAAATTGAGAAATCGTGATACTGGATAAAGTGATTGGGAATATTCTTTACATGGTGAAGGGACCCAAATTTACCCACAAAAGACATTTGAATCAAATGAGAAAAAAGATATTCGGATGCCGAAGAGAACAATACTACAGAAGAGGAATTGATGAATTACCAATCCTGCAAGTAGTTTCTGAAAAGTGAACATTTAAAAGAGAAACAAAAAAATACAGACTCAATTGAAGTAAACCTAAAGAGAAACAGGTATTGCCTAAGACTAAAATGAGGGTGTTAAGGTGATCTTCCCTATTTCGGGAATAATTGGACTCTTCCAGACACTATGAATAGAGTTATGACTACATATCGTGACAGTCATTTGGTGCAGTCATAACTACAGAATCGCACACAGGCTTTCTTTAACATACTATTCTGTACTTCTGTAAATTCTCTTGTAAATTGTCTTGTCTTAATTATTATCATACTTCAAGGTGACAACACTTTTCTAAGTCTTTCAAGCATATTTCTGTGTTTTTTTAATAGGGAATAAAATACAAAGATATAATTTACTTAATGAATTTTAATTTCCTCATCTTGCCATTGTATGATTTTATGTAGAATACAAAAAAGCGCTAAAGACTTGATCGAAAGTTTTCTGCGCTTATATACATTTTCTTTGCAAATAAAATTATCTTAAAAATCTTGATGCATTGAAGCTATCAATGTATGTGTTATCCACCTGAACTCTACGACTAGCATCCATATACATACAATTTCCAATACAGGCGATCCACTCCTCTGTACCAACATTTTGCATTGCCCTACATAGCACCTCTGAGGACTTTGTCGAAAGCTTTCTGCACATGCATACTTCTATAATTGGCACATGATGAATATGGTATCAGTTGCGCCTCTTAATCTGATTTATAACAATCTGCTAACTGATGTCATCTGCTACATGTGCAATAACGTTCAATTCTAGAAGTATCTTTTTTATACAAAGGAAAAAGAATTACATACAAAAGTTGTTTTTTTTTACTTCATAGAGGTATGATTTATTAGAAAGAACATTAAATTTACAAATGTCAACACGTTACAAAAGGTCAACACGTTACAAATGGATAATGATTTATTAGAAAGAACATTAAATTTACAAAATTGACCTCAAATACAAAAAAGAAGGTCAACACGTTACAAATGGATAATCTCCAGATTTAATCTTCTGAGGTCATTAGATCTAAACCGGTCTTTAAGACTCACATAACACATCCATCGTATCATTTTCATATCATTTCTCTCCATGCAACGCATATCCTCAACCATCATTGGCCAGGTTTCACTTCCATACATCATCACTATGGTAGGGTTGCTTAGTTTGAGATGAGACATCCATGTTAATCCTCAGTGTAATGGACAAGCTGACTATAACTGTTAGAAAATATCTTTATAATGAAAAATAGGACTAAGGACAGGCCCAATAAACTCCAACCATGAAATATCAATGTCATTCACCTGCACTCTACCACTAACATCATAGATCGGTAAACTTGCCCAACTATCAATCTGTCAGTAAGGAACCAAATTCTGCTGTACTAAAAAGACATAATTCTCAAAAAGTATAGTATTCTTATGCAAAGGAAAAAAGTTTTAATGCAAAAGTTTTTTTTACTTCATATATAATTTATTAGAAAGAACATTAAATAGAAGCAGATTTTCATTTACAAAATTGAAAGAAGGTCAACATCTTATAAACAAATGAGATATCGTTTTTAATAAATGTTTATTTCATAAGAACTTTATACTATAATAAAATGTCTTTGGCTATCACTGATGTTATTTTTGTAAAAAGTAATAAAAAGATATGTCACAAAAAGTTAGGAACCATCTGTAGATTCACTATTTCGATTCTGATAGGTTTAACATGACATTATCTGACGTCACTCAAACAATCTTTTCAATCCAACGGTATCTCAGAATAAGTTTTTCTTAATTACAAAATCTCAAATAATTCATAACTTGTTACAAAATAATAATGTATTTAACTATTCAACTTTACAAATTAAAGGAATAAAATTATCGTTTTTTCATCGATACTATGCAAATAGATTTTCAACCAAATATTGAGTTTTTGAAGATGCAATGTATATCATACAAATTATTTGGGAAAAGGAATCGTGTTCCATTATGATAACACTCGAAATGTATGAAAATCAAAAGACAATTTAATTTATAAAACATATGGAAAGAAAAACTGTATAATCCATTTCATACATTTTGAGGAGAATAAATTTACTTCTGATGATAAAGTACAAAAAGTTAATCGACAGATTTAATTATATTCGTAAGCGTTAAAATCGTTTCTTAACAATATTGCCGTGATTTTGTTTAAAAGACGAACATGGAAAACAACAATACAGTTTATATCCCGTATATGTGTTAACATAGTGGGAGTCACACTAAAAAAGAGCTACATACTTATCAAGATTATGGTTTATCTCCAGTATGTGTTCGCATGTGGTTCAACATTGTGGATTTCCATCCAAAAAATAAGCCACATACTTCACAAAAATATGGTTTCCGTCCAGTATGTGTTCGCACATGTCTCAACAAATCTGATTTACTTGTAAAAGACGAACCACATATTTCACAAGAATATGGTTTTTCTCCAGTATGTGTTCGACCATGCCTCACTAAATTTGATTTTTGTGTAAAAGACGAACCACATAGTTCACAAGAATATGGTTTTTCGCCGGTATGTGTTCGCATGTGTTGCAACAGAGCAGATTTTACACTAAAAGACGAGCCACATACTTCCATCGTGTTTAATCGTGTTCCATTATGATTACTGTTACAATATGGGGGGTAGCAGTAGCCATAGTGGTAGGCAGTGAGCCACGAAGACGAGGAAGGAAAGATAAGAAACAATGAGGTAAAACTTAATGCGCGTGCGTGCTGCACGGAACTTTATTGAGAACTAAACACATAACACTTGAATACAACTTGGCGCCCAACTTCGGCACTATTTACATGTCACGTGTTAGCAGAGCGTAGTTATTCCATCACGTGATATTAAGTCACTGACCTCGTCACTACTCGACCAGGCGGGATTACTTTCAATTGATAAAGTTCAACAATAACACTCGAAATGTATGAAAATAAAAAGACAATTTTATTTATAAAACATATGGAAATAAAAACTGTATAATCCATTTTATACATTTTGAGGAGAATAAATTTACTTCTGATGATAAAGTACAAAAAGTTAATCAGCAAATTTAATTATATTGGTAAGCGTTAACATCGTTTCTTAACAATATTGCCACTATGTGTTCGTATGTGATTTTGTTTAAAAGACGAACATGGAAAACAACAATACACTGTATATCCTGTACTTGTGTTAACATAGTGGGAGTCACACTAAAAAAGAGCTACATACTTATCAAGATTATGGTTTATCTCCAGTGTGTGTTTGCATGTGGTTCGACATTGATACACAAAAGATAAGCCACATACTTCACAAAAATATGGTTTCGCACATGCCTCAACAAATCTGATTTACTTGTAAAAGACGAACCACATATTTCACAATTATATTGGTAAGCGTTAACATTGTTTCCTCTTATTAAACAATATTGCTCCTACGTGTATTCGTATGTGGCTGAATAAATGTGATTTTGTGTAAAAGACGAACAACATAGTAAACAAGAATATGGTTGCTCTCCCATGTGTGTTAACATAGCGGGATTTACACTAAAAAAGAGCAACATACTTTGCAAGATGATGGTTTATCTCCAGTATATGTTTGTATGTGATTCAACATTGTAAATTTCTATCAAAAAGAACCACATATTTCGCAAAAATATGTGTTTTCTTCTTTTCAAAAAATATTTCTTATCTTTTTGTTTTTGCTGGGGATGAGGCATCTGACAGGATGCCAGAAATCTACCTGCTATTTTAGACACTCCAACCGAGAGATCTTTTTACGATTCTAACGATCCCTTTAAGTGCAATTGTTTGTATCCCTCTTGCACTTGGTTCTCCGGATATATTCGCCAGATAGATTTTGAAATTCTTTTTCATTAGTCCGGTTGCTCCTAAAAATTCAAGTTTCTTTTCATGTCGTACATAAGACCTTACTATTTCGTAATCTTTTACCTTTCAGCTCTGTTCAATCCTGCATCATTAGGGACACTGACTTCAACTAGGGTTGCTACTTTCTCCCTTTTGTCCAATATCACTATGTTAGGTTTAACAGCTCCGTTTTCTAGATATGTAGCTGTAGGATTGCATAGTCATAGTGGATGGTGTATAAATTATTTCCAAGTGTTCTTTCTGGTATACGCTCCCAGGACTTGCTGCTACACTGGATATGTGTTCGCATGTAGTTCAACATTATAAATTTCCATCCAAAAGAGCCACATGCTTCACAAAAATATGGTTTTCCTCTTTTTAAAAAAATGTTCTTATCTTTTTGTGTTTACTAAGGATAGGGCATCCTACCGGATGCCAGACATTCACCCACTATTTCAGATACTCCAGTCCCTTTAAGTGCAGTTGTTTGTATCTCTCTTGCACTTGGTTCACCGGGTTGAGGTATACTGTCCTGGGTTGTCCTAGGAATTACACCCTCCCAGGCCTTACCTCCCCTCTTTGAGCTGGAGTATGTTTATCACTTACTGCCTGAGGCGCCCTGACCGGGGAATGGCGATGGACTGCCCAGGCTATCCTTGCTAGGCCAGAGTGCTCCTTCTTTAGGGCCGCTGGCTTGACTCTTGCCCTACTTTCCGACCTTGTGTCACATATTCCTGCAGTGGGAGTGAATTAAATTCCTGGTCTACTGGGTATATTCACCAGGTAGTTTTTGAAATTTGTTTTCATTAGTCCGGTCCAGTATGTGTTCGCATATGTCTCAACAAATCTGATTTACTTGTAAAAGAAGAACCACATATTTCGCAAGAATATGGTCTATCTCCAGTATGTATTCGTTCGTGCCTTACCAAATGTGATTTGTACATAAAAGACGAACCACATATTACACAAGAATATGGTTTCACTCCAGTATGTGTTCGCATATGCTGCAACAAATTTGATCTATCTGTAAAAGATGAACCACATATTTCACAAGAATATGGTTTCTCTCCAGTATGTGTTCGCCGGTGTCTTACCAAATGTGATTTGCATGTAAAAGATGAAGCACATACTTCACAAGAATATGGTTTATCTCCCGTATGTATTCGCATGTGTGTCACCATAGTGGATTTCTTTGTAAACGAAGAACCACATACTTCACAAGAATGTGGTTTCTCTACAGTATGTTCTTTATGTTTAAGCGTACAGAATTTGTGTGAAAAAGTAGAGCAACAGATTTCACAAGAGTATGGTTTCTCTCCTGTATGTGTTTGCATGTGCGATAACAGAATGGGTTTCCATTCAAAAGAAGAGCCACATACCTCACAAGAATATGGTTTCACTCCAGTATGCGTTCGCACATGCTTCAACAAATTTGATTTATCTGTAAAACATGAAAAACATATTTCACAAGAATATGGTCTATCTCTAGTATGCATTCGCTCGTGCCTTACAAAATCTGATTTCCACGTAAAAGACGAACCACATAATACACAAGAATATGGTTTTACTCCAGTATGTGTTCGCATATGCTGGGACAAATTTGATTTATCTGTAAAAGACAAACCACATATTTCACAAGAATATGGTTTCTCTCCAGTATGTGTTCGCCGGTGCCTGACCAAATGTGATTTGCATGTAAAAGATGATGCACATACTTCACAAGAATATGGTTTATCTCCCGTATGTATTCGCATGTGCGTCACCATATTGGATTTCTTTGTAAATGAAGAACCACATACTTCACAAGAATATGGTTTTTCTCTTGTATGTGTTTGCACGTGCGTCAGCATAGTTGATTTCCTTGTAAACAAAGCACCAGATACTTCCCAAGTAAATTAATATAAAAAATGTGTGGCTTACTAGTTTAAGTGTAGGAATAAATCTTTCACTTGAACGAGGTCTTAATTAAAAAAAATTTCATGTTTCAGTGAAAAATTATTCATACATCTGATCATAATGAAATTCAAATCTTAGGAACATCAGACAATGAAAGAGATTCGCAGAATTCCATCCAATATTAATCATTTTTAAATCTTTTAATGGATGATTCTACAAATCTCACAATTCTTCAGATCGTTATTAGGCTTTAATTTCAGTTTTAATCATCAGCAAGATGTTTATTGATTCTTTTCAACTATTTTGGGTGTCTGAACCTTTACGTTTTTTAAGTGCCCATGCGTGCCTTAGTATCATGTATCCCACGTTGGACAGGTATTCCAGCTCGTCTTTTACTAAAGAAAACTGGGGAAAAATACATATTCACTTGACAAAAAAATGTTTTTTTCAATATATTTTCACCAAATTTGACTTGATAAAACAGATCACACAGTTCACAAAAAATGATTTTTCTCCTTTCAGACTTTTTAACTACAAACAATTTAAATCAAGAAATTCCTGAATATTTTTTCCTCAAGACATTTCCATATTTCCAGTTACCAAAGGAATGTAAATACAATAATATATTTTCGTATTGATTGCCAGAGATTCTGCAAATAGAAAACAAATTAAACACATTTCAAGAAATGTTTTTATACATATTCATTGCAAAAAATATTTTTAAATGTTGAGCAGATGTTAACGCACTTATTTTTTATGGTGCCAATCAAGAGAGATGTTTATGTTTTGTGGGCCATACAGAAAAATTGAAGTAATTATGCATATTCTTATTAAAAATTTCACAAATTCATTATTGATCAAATTCAAAATATAATGAGTACATCTGTTGCAAGAATAATAATAAAATTAATGAATTTCCTTATTCTTGATAATATAACAAAAAAACAAAAAATCCTAATTTATTGAAATCCAAAATGTTGCAATAAGTTTTCTTTCTTCTTATATAAGTTTACAAAAGATATGAATAAATTCTTTCAGATAATATTTACAAAATTACAAATACTTTATTGATGATCTTCAAAATACAGTTATAATAAGCAGATTTGTTTGCAACACAGTTTGACTAATGTTTTCCAATAATGGCGCCATACTTGCATAAAGAAAGCGGCCATGCATTACATGTCAGTTTGGTGCCAATGAAAGCAAGTTATTTCCAATACGACTGACTCAAATGTTTGATGATATGCAAACTCCCTACCAGAGTCAATAAAGACAGACATCCCTTCTCTCTGCACATGTACGCTATACAACTAAGGTGATGGTCATACATCACATCGTCTGAGATTCAGTTTCTTGTTACTTTCTTTGTTGCCTGTCTGTAAATCACTGATATTTGTTTCCTATTATTTTGTCTGTTACACATCATAGTAGTACTAGTTATGTCCACCATAATGGTGGGCAGGACATTCCGTCTTATCTTCATCCTGAATTTGATGGCAATCTGTGTGGATTGTACATAGTCGAATGGGCGGAGAAAGCTGAGCACATAGGTGAAATGTGCATTGTTAAACGGCTCAAACATTTAGTTTGGTTAGATTATTGGTTTGGAAAGAACGTCAGGAACAAGTCACATTGTAGAGTGTACTGTGTCTGGCCGCATCTGACTGAAATTGAACATTGAATAAGAAAATATTCATCAATGGAAAATAAAGAGAGTTGTTTGGTAGGCTGGCTTTTGTCGATAACAGAATGCTGTAACCTTCTAGTAAAGAGACGAGAACAGGATATCATGAGGCAATCGACTCTGGAACTGAATAATCTTTTAGTGCCAACTCACTGGGTGCACATTGATCTGTTGCATCTGTGCTGTCCTAAAGCCTATGCATATATACCATCATCGTGTGTAATCAAAGCAAAACCACCAGTCAATATAATGCAAGATATTGCATATACATATAAACAAAATAGATCTATCATGCAACTGTTACAAACACGTAATTCTCTTAAGACTGTCTGTTGTTTACCAAAAAACTGCTAAAAAGACTGAAGGAAGAAAGGAAAGACTGCCTAGCAGTTAAGCGCATGGCAGAGTTTAACAAAAAAGGAATTGAATCGTTTTAATTATTACGACAAAATATTCAACAAAATGATGAACAGAAATGATCTTGAAAAAGCTAAAAATTTTCTTTTTTGAATTTATTTGGTCTTCAAACTCATCACAATTTACTTTTCAAAAATAGTTTTAGATTTTAGAAGTGGGCTTCAGTTTGCTATCAAAATGTAACATAAATGATAATGACGCATTGAGGAAGACGATCATATTCATGTTATGGTTTCTCTCAACACTTTAATAAACAGCAAATTACATTATCAGAATAATACTCAACCGACTGGGATTTGACTCGATTTTGGCATTGCTAAGGTATGAGTCTGGGAATCTGTCTGTAATTGTGGAAGGAAACAAACTGCATTTTTGGCAACGCACAACATCTGTTTGTCAAAATCAATAAATAAAATGTTTCTGTGATTTAAATTCCATTCTTTCTCCGTACATATCAACCACAGATAACTTTTTGAGAAAAAAAGATTCAGAAAAACAAAATTCAAAATAAAAAGGACCATTGCAGTTACCGCCCTTTTCAGATTACTCGTCTCTTTTTAGACATCGTAACGGGGTTTCTGTTACCGTTAACTTTAAATATGAAACTGAATTTTTTGAAAATGTTAACCGAAAATAATTACGAATAAAATAATAAACGGCAGAGTTGCGTTTAGGAAAATTAAAAATAAATTCATGTGTTATTATTTTTTTGTTTAGACAAGAAGAACATTTCTTTGGACAAAAAAGATACGGCAGAATAGTGCAAAACGTACATTTTTAAATTAAACTTAAATAAATTTAAGAATTACTTTCCATCTTAATAAAATAAATGAATGAATCTCTCCTCTACAAAGAGGGAGGGGCTCAAAAAAAAAAAGAACTTTTGTGACTTCATCACAAAGGTCGTCATCTTGTAGTAAGAAAACAGCAATAACAAAGGTGATAATTTAGCAAAGAATTGGCTTGTGTTCGTCATCAAACACCTGTTCTAACCCTAATTTAGTGTCTGAGGCATCTGTTGTAAGGTATATTCGAGCACGGATGTCTTTGTCCAAGTGGGCTAATTTGGTGAAGTTAGCTAAGGAGGTTTTTGCTGTCTGGAAGACCTTCTAGTTGCTTTCCAGTGCTATGGCTTTGTTTTTCCTCTGAAAAAAAATTGTAAATGGGTTTAAATGAGTACAGCATGTAGGGATGAATCTTTGGTAAAAATTTATCATCCCTAAGAAGCGTTGCAGTTGTTTAATGGAAAATCCTATATGGCTCTTATGTTAGCAGTGGAAATTAGTGTTGTGCACCAAATTCACATTTGTCAAGATTAACTCATAGACCGTAATGGGCTAGATGATGCAACACCTCTCAGGTGTTGCTCATTGATTTTGGCATCTTTGGTGGCCACCAAGATGTCATCAATGTAGGCATAGACATATGGTAGGCCACGCAGGACCCCGTCCATTAAGCTCTGAAATGTCTGGGCTGTGTTGTGAAGTTTGAAGGGCTTCTTTTTTTAAGTCATACAGTCCAAAGTGGGTTGTGACTGCTGTCTTTAGGATTTCCTCTGGAGCAACCAGAACTTGATAGTATGCCTTAGTCAGGTCAATTTTTGAAAATATGTGTGCCTCTTGCAGACCTTAGGCAAAGTCGTGGATGTGTGGAACAGGATACCAGTTGGGCAGAGTGGATGTGTTGAGCTTCCACACAAAATCTAAATTTCCCATCAGGCTTTGGTACGAGGTGCAGTGGCGATCAGTGAGATGGATTGTATTGTTTGCCAACATCTCTTCAAATGCTTTCTTGGCATAAGTCAATTAATGTGGAGGTAGTCACCATGGTCGGGAAAATGCTGGTTGTCCAGTTGTCTTGGTGCAGTGTTGGGTCTAGTATTCACCTGCATCAGTAGACTTTAATGTCCTTGTACTGACGCAGAATCTCCATGTAGCATGGGTTGTGCGTGATTGCAACACTAATCCCAGTTGTATTCAGATGTGTTGGGGATCGTTGTGATTTTGATGGTTGTAGTGTTGTTGACGGGGTTCATCTCTTTATGTGGACATACAGGTTGTAATGTATCAGAATGACCACTTGAAGTTGCGTCTCAGGTTGATATTGAGAGTCAGTTCTTTTTCCCTATGGTGGAACTGTTCGCTGCTTGAAGTCGGAATGCAGTGGGCTTCAAGGCAGATCTGTTTATGTGTGGGATTACACTGATGGTTGCACCTGTGTCGATCAGGAATTTAAGTCCATTGTTGTGGTCTCATTTATAGAAAAGACGACTATGTGAACAAATATCGACCGGTTTACTGGTTTCCATGGGCCTTTTCACCACAGCATTGGTGGTACCAGCACTCATCTGGGTTAGCTCTCCGACCATGAGTTGAGCCGTGGGTATGGCGTCGATTATGTCTGCATGGTGATGAGGTTTGATTATATCTGCATGGTGATGGGCTTCGCTGCCTCTCGTGTTGGGAGAGGTTGAGGTCTCGCAATTCCTGTATTTGTGCCATCTCATCCTCAAGGCATTGTGAGTTGCCTCCAGCAAAACTGTCCACCTGATAGACCCTTTGGTTGGATTACAAATATATTTTATCGGCTGAGTCAGCCAAAACGTCCAGCAAAGCTTCTGCTGACATGGGAGCAAGGACTTAAGTTACGTTGAAAGGTAACCGGTCCATCCATAGGCCTTGGAGGATAGGTTCTGCTATAGCTTTGTTCCTCCAGTGGCTTTCATAAGGTGCGGGAACTGTTATAGACACATTGAATGAACCAGCTCCGGGTGTTCACCATGTTGTAAGAAGGCAGTTGTATCATGGGAGCTGATACATTGATTTCTGATTCATCTGGGTGTTCTGCCATCTCTGCCAGCTGCTTGCCTGTGTCTTGAATCATGTCGTGGTAACCACTTATTGCCGAGTCGATCATTGGTGGTGATCGACCTTACAACTGAGAAAGGAGACAGGTAAAAAAGTAACGGCAATGACATAGGACAAACACAGATGAACAGTTTAAAAATACAAGTTGTGTTTATTGCACCATGCACTAGAGTAAGTTGATTGGATGACGTCACTGGAAACAAGCAAGGCTGGAATAGCATCACTTGAAACAGGAAATCTGCAGTGACAGAGATGATGTCAGTGAGAGTAGAAAAACTAGAGTGGTGTCACAGGAAACAGCAGAGAGACGTCTCACGGGGCTTAATCTGGACGTCCATAAGGTATAGCTCGGTGCCTCAGGTCGGTCAGAGACATGGCCTGGGACTGGATCTTGGAACTGGAGCTGAACCTCGATCGACACTGGAACAGAAGCCAGAACAGGAACTGGACATAAACGGTCACTGGAACAGACGCTGCAGCTGTTAGCAATAGCAGGAGATGCTATAGTTGGAAAACAGTTTGATCGCATATAGTAGTTTGATTTTTTGCCCTTAAAACGACAGTTTGATTGCTGCTGTTGCTGACTTCTTTTGGGCTCAACGACTTAAGTCTTAGTCGGTTTCTGACAGTCTCTGGAGCTCCCGGGCTGAATCGGATTTTTGGTCGGAAACCCCGCTGAATGTATTTCTAAAGGGGCATCTTAAATTCGGTGGTTCCAGGAAACAAACAAGCGACTGGAATTAATTCCTGGACAAATTTATTACGGTGAAAAATAGCTTGAAACTTAAATGATTGTGTTTGCATAAATCTCGGTGAATCTTTAAGGTCAAATGTTTTGAGGAAAGGGTGTGTAACGGCAAAATAATTCTGCGTTAATGATCGCTACAAAATATGTCCCAGGTGGAAATTAACAGGAGTCGGGTACTTTTCCATGCAAAATTTTCCTTGGATTTAGGGTGAAGGCTTAATGCCTACTCTTCTTGAAAAAGGTGTGTTTTAATTTTGTAAACATGGGAGCGGTGTACAGCCGGCATGACAATGTTTGCTTGCTGCTCCCCTTCTGCTAGTGGGCAGCACTTTTTATACCCACCGGAGGCACCAATAGGCGTGACTCAAATGAACCAATCAATTGCAATCATTTTAAAATAGATATTTCACTTTCATTATTAAAAATAAACAGCGAATTATCATTTTATTGGCACCCCAGTAATACAATATTTTTCTTTTCGGTTTATTTTTATTTTGTTACTTTTCAAAATAGAATTAAGGTGGATGCATTTTTCTCACATTACTAAGTCTGCTCTCGATAAATTACTCTTCTACTTACCTGTATAAGTTTGTTTATTTTATTATTTATTTTTTATAAATGATCTTTTTATTTGTCATATCTTTTTTATCATTTTAAGGTGTTTAAATTCAAGGATCCCTTTTTAATATTTTTTTCATAGCTTTTTCTTTGAATTTTTAAGATGAGGATTGATAATTTGTATAATTTGGAATATTCGGACTACTGTTCTCATCTTGGGTGTTATTCTCAACAACGTTTCGACCGATGTAACCTCTGATGCGTAGTGGATATAGTACTGAGTAAAATTCAGTTCTAAGTGATGGTCATCAGAAGGTTTAATCCTCAGTGCGGGCGATACAAAGAATTGTGAATTATTGAAGAACGGAATGAGAGCATGCTAGCCCTGTTGATTTAATGAAGAGTTCCGTTTGAAATTCCATCCAGATTCGTGATTTCGGCAGAAACATTCGACAATGTACACCTGAAGAAGGTCGGAGGTTACATCGGTCGAAATGTTGTGAGAATAACACTCAAGATGAGAACAGTATTCCGAATATTCCAAATTAAATAGAAAATTATTATTTTTTAATTACCGATATTTACACATTTTTTTTCATTATCTATTTTGATTTTGTATAATCAAGCATTTGGAAAACAAAACTGAAATCTAAAAAAATACGACTTATTCTGCCACTAACACTGGGGGGTGGCAACTCGAACTTAGGGTTAGTGATAGGATAAGTAATTTCTTTTTACAACTTTTCAGGAATTTAGCCCCTCCACAGTTAAGCGACAAGTGGTCAGTTATTTTTTCTCTTGCATGTAAATACCACTTTTAATGAAATGAAATTTTGTAAAAACAAAACTTGACTGTTTCAGCGCGTTAAAAGTATAGGTGTCGCTAGATAATGTAGGTCTACTGCGTTTGGTATAAATCATTTTGTTTTTCAAACCGAAAATAAAAATAAAAACATTATTTCAACGGATATACACTCAGTAGGGATGATCAAATTTTGTCTGCTTGGTCTGGCGTTAACAGCCATTCAAAGAAAAACGTAATTCCTAAGCCACACCCCTTTTTTATAACTACGGAAGGTCATAAGGATATAAATTGTATTTAAAAACGGTTTTTGAAAAATTTTGCTAAATTTTTCAAATTAATTTTTTTTAATATTTCAACGTACCATTTCATCAATCCTAAAAGGAAAACAAATAAATGTTACCAAGATAAATTATTCTTCTACCTACATGTATAAGTTTGTTTATTTTATTATTTAAATGAATAAATGCGAAATTTATGTTCACTTATAAACACGTTCTGTCCAAATAACACCACCAAATATTCAGATTTTGGTATTATAGATCAACACCCTCTGCTAAATGATTCCCCCAACACAAACATAGTGAGATTCTACTTTTTTAGGCGATTACATGTGAACTTTACGGAAAGAAGAAAACAACACCAACAACATTCATAATTGTTTCAGAATTTAGAGTGGGGTATCAGTTTCGCATATAAATTTGATATAAAATGATTCCACATTTCCGGGGTATTCTAGCGTAAATTAGGGCAGTTAACCAAATAAAATCTTTTTGCACTGTTTTTATGGGGTGGGGCGGGATTTTACTTTTTTATGCGATTACGTGTGGTTTTACAATTTTGCCACTCGGACTTAGGGTCAGTGGTGAAAAGATTTGTTTAATTTTCCTAAAAAGATATAATGGTCCGGAAAGTTTTTCAAGGTGTTCAGAGTGGTGATAAATTCCTGCCTAGTTTTTTATAAATGATCTTTTTATTTATTTATTACACTAAAAATAAAGAATTTGTCATTAAAAAAAAAAACATTTTACGAACAAAAATGAAAGAAACTTATATTTAAATTCGTTGGTCTAATACAACTTTATGCTTCAAACAAAACAACAAGAAATAGAAAAATGTGTACATTATACGAAGTGCTGAACTCGTTCAATTGTAGTAAACGTTGAGACGAGTAATAATTATTTGGCATAAATGTTTTTTCATATACATTTAAATATTAATTAGAATCTGTTGTCAGGACAAACAGTACCATTTCACTCCAAGGATCGATTTTATCCAACATTTGGGAGAATAATACTAAGCGAAATTAATCGTTTGAACTTTTGTATTTTTTTCTTTCGGGGGTGGAGAGTAAAAAAAAAATTGAGGGGGGGGGGAGGAGGTCTTTTTAACTTAAAATATTCCTTATGGTAGATGGAGAGTTAACAAAAATTGGGGGGGGGGGGGGGGCTGGGGTTTTGGGGTCAAAGATGTTTGTTGTTGAAAATGATAAAAAAGTTTTGTTTATGTTAGTTGTTGAAAAAACGAAACATATTCAAGAATGTTAAATCTTTTACTTGTTAAATGTTATGTTTTTCCCCCTTCCTTTAGTGCTAATAACACTGCAATAATCTTCAAAATGGTCGCGTCACGTCGCCGTGTTCTTGGCCAAGGACGATAACTCTATTTTATTTCACTTTTGTGCACCCGTAAAATGGATATGTCATTTTCTGAAAAATGGACCAAAATTCGAAAGATGAAAAACGTAATTTTCCGAAATCTGGATTTTGTAACAACTTCAGCCATTTTATTTATCGGGTTGCCTTTTTTAAGTACTGAAGCTAATAGTTAAACTCAAGTTTCGATAATAAACATTTTGAGTTGTTAATTTTGCGAACATTTGTTAGAATAATAAATCAAATATATTTCTTAATATTGTTTTTACAATCGTATGCGTAATAAATTAAGCGTACATTTAACGCAAACAAATTTCTTGATAAGCAATATTTTATTTATTTTTAAATTTCCAAAAGTAAGGGGTTCATTCGACTAGAAGTTAATTTTTTTTTCAGAAAACAAAATAACATATTGAACTACGAGGAATTATCTTTTAAAATTCATTAATTTAAACATGTACCAAGCACTATAATTTTTGTGCAAGCATTGATTAGTTGGGGGGGGGCGGGGGGTCGTGAAAAAAAAAATCTTACCACATGCACCAAAAAAACGTTTGCCTTCAAAATTTCGATTTAGCAATTGTTATTTAAAGAAAGATCAACTCTTAACGGTCTTAAGATTATCGAAATACAATAATTAGTCTATTTTTGGTGAATTCTTGAAAAATTACATTTTTCACCTTATTTAGACCAGGTGCGTGTTTTTGATCATCCCTAACACTCGGTGACTGGACGGATTTGAACGGAACACTTTACTAAATGCACAGGGGTAGCATGATCTCGTTCCGTTCTTCAGTAATTCGCGGGCAGCACTTTTTATACCGGAGGCGCAAGAAGCGATTGATTGGTTCATTTGAGTCACTACTACTGCAACCGATATTTATTTTAAAACTACCTGACCCAACACGAGAGTGGATCACAAATGTCTAGCTGAACCAGCTCGAATTGCAGTAGTGAATGATCATTATCAACCAGAGCTACCTTGGCCTGCCACCAGACCCCTTCACTCACTTGCATAGACTAAGGCCTTTTAGCAGCAGTTTCTCCCCGACAATATCTAAACTTACTGGAAACATTATTGTTTGGACGCGCTCCTGTAATAAAAAAAAAGACACCCCCGCCCCTCCCCCAAAAAAGGAACTAAATTAAAGTAATACTTACGTTTTGTTTGAAAATCTTCTTTCGAAGAACCAATTATAAGATGTGTACATTAAAAGGAGAGGATTTAAACGCGTGGTAGTCATACATTCAAGATGGTGACCGGAAACTCTCGGTGACCATGCCACGAACCTGATGTTATTATTTCTTCCCGACATTATAAATTTAAAGAAGTTGGTGTCTGTCATCTTTAATTTTGTGTCCATTAAAATATTGCTACAAATAAAATTATAATAATATTATCCGTAATATTAACTAAAAAGATCTGCCCTCTTTCGAAATGTTTCACTTGTATGACCTCCGCTTTAATTTTCTGCGAGCCTACTTTTCAGGTCGCCATCTTGAATGTTGTCTTCCATTGCATTCCATCAGTGAAAGTCCTCTATTTTTTTATGAACACATCTTATAATCGTTTCTTCCTTGGAAACAGATAAATCATTCAAAAGCAGATTTTCAAATAAAAAGTAAGTATTACTTTAATTTTTTTTGGGGGGGGGGTCTTCTTTTTTTTACTACATGAGCGCGTCTGAAAAAATATGTTTCCAGTTAGTTTTAGATAATATGGTTGGGAAGAAATGCTGCTACAAGGTTCTCCTCGGTGCAAGGAAATGAAGGGCCCCAGCGGCAAGGTTGCTTAATGGTGATTATTTATTAATGCAATACGTGCTGGATCAGGTAGTTTTAAAATAAGGTCGGTTGCAAGGTTCGTCTCCCGGCCTGGCAATGCACCACAAATAAAGAACCCGAACCAAGTGGACAACTAACAGAAAGACTAGTGATTACCCGAGTAAACATATTATCGACAAAAAATAGTTAGCGTACTTAATTGTGAGTGAGTTGCAGTGACAAAACAGTTGGTCACAACAGAAATGACAACAACAACAACAACAAAATCATAAACGCACGACGTGTCGGTGCTTGTGGATTGTAGGTAAAAAAATATCTTTAATTTGAGGAGAGTTAAATAAGGGGGAGAGAACTCTAGTTTCAAGTTTCAACCACAATGTATCTTAAAATGGATTTTAATATTATAATTATTCTAAGATAAAGTTTTAAAAAGTGTATACGTAAAAGGAACTGTTTTCAAACAAATTGCCGAATTTTACCCAGTGTAAAACATTAATTTCAAAAAACTTTATTTCCCGTGTTTCATGTTTTTTCCATTCTATTTACGTATTTTTTCTATTTTTTCCTTCTTCTGTGATAATTTATTTTAATAAATCATTTTATTTTTCAAAATTATTTTATTTTTCAAAATCATTTTATTTTTCAAAATTATTTTATTTTTCAAAATCATTTTATTTTTCATTGGTGCCGAATGCGTTGTGATTGTTTTATTCCTAAATTATCCTTTTACGTATACATTTTTTAAAACTTTAGTTTAGAATAATTACAATAGTAAAATCCATTTTAAGATATATCGTGGTTGAAACTAGAGTTCCCTCCCCCTTATTTGACTCTTTTTTTTTCGGACCTACAAACAACAAGCACCCACGTGTCTTTTCTAGTGAGTGGACGAAACCAATTTTGAGTTGTCAGGGAGGCAAGAAATTAAAGACGAATTCAAACCACCCCAGACCACTCCACCACCCAAAATGAATTTGGTAAGAAATTAGAAAATTAGCCAACATTCCAATTGTACATGTAACACAAAGACTCCACTGGCTTTTAAAAATAAAACGAGAAATATCGGATTTTAATAAAATTTTCAGTATTTGTAGAAAAATAAACTATTTTCATAATGGATGTATTTCTTTCTTTTTTGTGTGCTTGGTAAAAAGGTAAGCAGAAAATATTTTCTCAGTTCCGTACTCGTAACAAATGCCCCCAAAACCTATCAGGAACCTTCAAAGCGCACCATAGAATTTACGGTGCTTATGCTCACGTTGTTGCAAATGCAGGTGGGATAACTAGCTTTGACTAAGAATATAAGCATAAAATAAAAAGAGAATTTAGGACGCTGAAATAATCAACCGAACAATGAAACTATGTTATGTAAAAACTGTAACATTATTATAAAAATAAACTGTAACAATAAAACAATGTTAATTCACCAAATACAAAAATTAAATAAACTTGTTAATTAACGAAAAGCACACGTAATTGCCTAAAAAAGTAGAATGCCCCCAATTGATAAACTACACCAAGTTTTCTTTTTAATTAGGATAACTATTAAATACAGGGATCAATATGTGATTTTTTTTTCCTAAAATAATTCATGTATTTAAAAAAATAATAATAATGATGTTACAGTTTTTGCATAACATTGTTTCATTGTTCGGTTGATTATTTCCGCGTCCTTTTTATTTGATGCCTATTCTACTCTATTATATCTCTATCATGGTGGTCATTCATTTTAAACCCCTCATTCTTGTCCTCATTGTCCCACTGTGGACGTTTTCTCCACAGGTGAGAATTGATGACGCCTATCTGAAAGACCCATTCATCCAGTCCCAGTTCCAACGGCAACTCTATTGGAATATGAGATTAAAAAAATGTGCAGGTGTTGTCCTTACTGGCTAGATATTCGATCTTGCAGTGGTACCCACTCAATTTCAAGTTCTATTACACAATCTTCTTATTTGTCTAGTAGATATTTTAGAGGTTTGTTGTTGGTCTTGATCGTAAAGACCACCCCGTTCAGTCTAATTTTTGCAAATACAGAAATGCGCTTTGCTTCTTTCCTGATTATCGGCCATCTCTGTTGTGTCTCGAAGAGCCGATGTGACAGGAAATACATAGAAACCGCCACCAGTATTCCTGGGACTGGTCCATCCTTTCTAGGACATGACTGCATTAACACTATACACTGGTAGTCGGATATGTCAACAAAGGGACTGTCGTCAGCTGCTCATTGAGGTCTTTGAATGGCATTTGACATTCTTCTGTTATCTTAAATCTTTGTCAGGGCTAGCAGTGGTCCAGCCACCCAATTAAAAACGGGCACAAATCACCAGCAGTAGCTGATTGCCTCTATGAATCCTCAGACCTACCTCACCAAGAATAGGCATTCGCTTGCTTCAATTTCACTCCATGTTCTCTCAACTTCCCAGGTGCTCAAAATGCTACTCCAGACTTTTTGAAAACACCATGATGTCGACCAGGTAAAAAAAAAGGACGTTGAACAAACCAAAAGGCATTACCAGGATTGTGATACGCGAAGGCGGCCTTCTCTCAGTCCTCTCTCTTCAAGAAGACCTGCTAATACCAATCTCATATCTAGGATTGAAAAACAGGTAGATTTACCAATATATAACTGATCCGTGGCAGGGGCAACGCCAATGGCTTGATGACTATGTTCAACTGCCTAAAATCGACGCAAAAGTTGTATCCACTATCCCTTTTCTCCACAATCATGATCGGAAAGCTTCAAGGTGATCCAGATCTTTTGATTACACCCACTCCCAACATTTCATCTACTGCCTCTTCCACCAATTTTTGTTTGTGGATCGGTGTCCAGTGATGTCTTAACTTAATGCAGGGGAAGGAAGGTGATTGTCAGTATCGATCTCTATCTCCAAACTATTGGTGTCAGCTATTACATACTGGTTAGCCATCAGCAACCGCATCGTTTGTTGACGATACTCTTCTGGGACAACTAAATCCTCGTCCGTCACTGCCACACATATACTTATCTTGTTACTGACTTCTCCATGTGCATTTACCTGATCTGTCTCACCAGTCAGGCATGTCCTAAGGCCTCTCCCTTTATTTTGGTAGGGTATGGCTAGTTCTGTCTCCCCCAGGTGTCTTTTACCTTGGAATCACCTCACCCTTTCATAGGGCAGCACCGCCTCATATAACCTGCTATCCCACAGTGCTCACAACTCCATGACCTATAGTCCACTGAAAAATTACCCTTCTGGTCACATGTCCAACAATTGACTTGTTGAGTCTTAAGTTGAGCCACCTGGTTTGTTTATTCTGCGTCGGATGGCCCATAGACGTTTCTCAGGGCCTTCTGTGTTTTGGCTGGAGTTTCGCCCGGAGATCATCAATCATGCCAGTCGTTTACTCCTTACCACCATATAACACCTATTCTCATGTCCAAACTGACTACCATGACCGCAACTCAGCCATGCTAATGAAGCAGTACTTTTCTAATTATTCAGTCAGTCCATCATTCAGTGCCGTTCAACTCTGCATGTCCAGCATACTGGCCCTTGCCCCCTTCTGACAGGCCCATGGGGGCCTGGGGAAAATCCACTGCGAGCTTAGACCAAAGTATGCAGCTGACTTTTTCATACCTATCTTCTCATCTCCTCGTGCAGCCTATAGATGATCAGAATCGCTTCGACCGGACGACTCATTTGGGGATCTTTATCCGGAAAAACCAATAAGGCCAGTCATTCAATTCTCTCTCCCAGCTCATCAAGGCATCCTTTCTGATTGGCCTCTAATCTTGTGAGCTTCGATCGCCATTTTCTAGGAGCTCTCTCCAAGTCAGCCCTGATGCCCCTCATAGAGAGTCCAAGTAACTTGGAAGCCACATCCCAGGACCTCCACTTGCTTATTCAACCCATATATTACTCCCCTATTTTGAATGGCCTCCAACCATTACCAGAGTCACTCAAGCTCCCCATTATATTTGGGGACCTTAACTCTATCTACCAAGCTCGTTAATCCCCTGTGGACCTGTTCTACATTTGCAACTGTCTCTTTAATCACCGACTTTCAATCCATCATTGTATCGCACCAGATGTTTCGAAAGTGGCGTCCCCCCAAGGTTCACTGCTGTGCCTGATGTTCGTCAATGATCTGCCAGAAAGCATCTCCCAGGAGGTTCTTCTTTTTGCCAATGACATCAAAATAATTGTCCCCAGAAGTGATTTTGAAGATCTCTGTACATGCCTCCATCAAGTCTGGAAATAGTCAAACCTATTGGATTTGTCTCTCATGGTCAATAAAATACAACCACCTTCCAGTCGGTTCTTCACCCAACATGCCACTTGATTTCGAACCTGGCAAATTGATGACAAGATAACGCAATCCAAGGACTTGGGGGTTTGTGGTTGATTCCTCTTTTACTTCCACTGCCCAATGCATTCAGACGGCAAATAAGACCCACAGTGTTCTCTTTCCAATGTACTGCTCCTTTGCCACTTTGTTTTAAGTTAAAATAATTTTCAATTCAGTATAATTAGACTTTTTATAACATTTCTCAACTTAAATTAAAAAAACACTTACATTTAAACTAAAAAGGGAGATAACTCTAACACAATATTGATTACTCCCCTTTACTCAACTTTTTATGACATCAATTTGAAAAAACAATGAATTATTTACTTATGTTGTTTTATGGCATACCAACCCTTGTGTGTGAATTTTGTAAAAAGGCTTAAGTTCTTAATATCTTTACATATTTATGGATTAATTTATTGAACTAAATTTAGAAAGTCAAATATGTTTGTCATTTCCATGAACTAAATCTGGCAAATCGGATACTGGTGTCCCGCTAGATTTGTCTATTCAGATATTTTTGTCCACCCGATGAGTTAAAATAATAAAACAGAGAAATAGAAAAGAAGTGTATTACACACTTTGGAAAACATTAGTCAAATTGTGTTGCAAAGAAATCTGCTTATTATAACTGATTTTTGAAGATCATCAATAAAGTATTTGTAATTTTGTAAATACTATCTGAAAGAATTATTGATATCTTTTGTAAACTTATATAAGAAGAAAAGAAATTATTACAACATGTTTTATCTCGATAAATAAGTATTGTGGGGTTTTTAGTTAAAAAGGAAATTCATTAATTTTATTAGATTTGTATTGCAACAAATGTACTCATTATATTTTGAATTTGATCAATAAAGAATTTGTGGAATTTTTAATAAGAATAATTACTTCAATTTAAAAATAGAAGAATCTGCATAATTACTTCAATTTTTCTGTATGGCCCACAAAGCATAAACATATCTGCTTAATATCTTAAAAAATAATTTTGTTTGCAAAGAACATGTATAAAAACATTTCTTGAAATGTGTTTAATTTGTTTTATATTTGCAGAATCTGCGGCGATCAACAAATACATTATTGGATTTGAATGGATATTCATTTCTTTTCATGACTTGAAATATAGAAATCTCTTCAGGAAAAAATATTCAGAAATTTCTTGATTTTAAACTGTAGTTAATTTTTTTGTCAACTGTTCACTTTTTTATCAAATACAAATTTAGTGAAAATATATTGAAAAACATTTTCTTGTCAAGTGAATATTTATTTTTAATAAATGACTAGCTGGAATACCTGTCCAACGTGCATGATACTAAGGTACCCATGGATACTTTAATGAATGCAAATGTTCAAACTCCCAAAATAGTTGAAAAGAATTAATACCCTGCTAATGAAAACTGTAATTATAACCCAATTAAAGGCTGAGAAATTGGTCAGTTTTGTATAATCGTCCATTAACCATTTTTAAATGATTAATATTGGACTGAATCTTCAGAATCTCTTTAATTGTCTGATGCACCTAGGATTTTAAATTCATTAAAATCAGATGTAAGAATAACTTTTCGTTAGAACAAAAAATGATTTTATGAACCCATTCCAATTATCTAAATAGTAGAAGACCATTCCTATAATTCCATACCTGCCAGACATTTTTTTGTTAATATATATTATCACATTAGAAAAAACAAGTAGAAATATTTTTTGTGGAACATTTTGAAAAAATATTTTGCTAAAAAATTGGAAAAGACGAAAATGTTTGATTTCTTTCGGTTATAGCCGAATATGGAAACATACACAGAAACAAATTATGCTAAAAAGATATCTAACATTTTGACTTCAAAAATGAACCTGAAATCAGATTTTCGGGAGAATATTCTTGTGAAGTAAGTGGCTTTTCTTTTACACTAAAATCCAATATGTTACACATGCAAATATACTAAAATTAAACAATATCTTTGTTGAGTATGTAGTTTTTTAAAACGAATAAAGCATGTTGAAGTACATGCGAATGCATACTGGAGAGAAACCATATTCTTGTGAAGTATGTGGTTCTTTGTTCACAAGGAAATCCACCATGTTGACGCACATGCGAACACATACTGGAGAGAAGCCATATTCTTGTGAAATATGTGGTTCTTCGTTTACAAGGAAATCAACTATGTTGACACACATGAAAACACATACTGGAGAGAAGCCATATTCTTGTGAAGTATGTAGTTCTTCGTTTACAAGGAAATCAACTATGTTGACACACATGCGAACACATACTGGAGAGAAGCCATATTCTTGTGAAGTGTGTGGTTCTTCATTTACAAGGAAATCAAATATGTTGATGCACATGCGAACACATACTGGAGAGAAGCCATATTCTTGTGAAGTATGTGGTTCGTCTTTTATCTGCAAATCACATTTAGTAATGCACGAGCGAACACATACCAGAGAAAAACCATATTCTTGTGAAATATGTGGTTCGTGTTTTACAGTTAAATCAAATTTGTTGAAGCATATGCGAATACATACTGGAGATAAACCATATTCTTGTGAAATATGTGGCTCTACTTTTGCGTGGAAATCCACTATCGTGTCGCACATGCGAACACATACAGGAGATAAACTATATTCTTGTGAAATATGTGGCTTTTCTTTTTCAAGTAAATCCTATATGTTAAAACACATGCGAACACATACTGGAGAGAAGCCATATTCTTGTGAAATATGTGGTTCGTCTTTTATCTGCAAATCACATTTAGTAAGACACAAACGAACACATACCAGAGAGAAACCATATTCTTGTGAAATATGTGGTTCGTGTTTTGCAGATAAATCAAATATGTTTACTCATATGCGAACACATACTGGAGATAAACCATATTCTTGTGAAATATGTGGCTCTTCTTTTACGTGGAAATCCACTCTGTTGTCGCACATGCGAACACATACAAAAGATAAACCATATTCTTGTGAAATATGTGGTTCTTCGTTTACAAGGAAATCAAATATGTTGATGCACATGAGAACACATACTGGAGAGAAGCCATATTCTTGTGAAGTATGTGGTTCGTCTTTTATCTGCAAATCACATTTAGTAAAGCACGAGCGAATACATACCGGAGAGAAACCATATTCTTGTGAAATATGTTGTTCGTGTTTTGCAGATAAATCAAATTTGTTGACGATATGCGAACACATACTGGAGAGAAACCATATTCTTGCGAAGTATGTGGCTCTTCTTTTAGTTTGAAATGCACTATGTTAAGACACATCCGGACACATATAGGAAAGATACCATATTATTGTAAGCTATGTGGGTTGTCTTTTACATGGAAATCACATTTGCTGGGCCACATGCGAACACATGGGGGTACTAACTCAGCGTTTGAGAAATAAAAGAGAACTTTAATAGAATATTCGAATATCTATGTATCTCATATAGAGATGAAGTGTTAGCCCCGGATATGGGCCCCTTGATTTCTGAGACTTTCGATGTAAGTAAAATGAAACAAAAAAGATTCTTAATAGTTTATTAAAATCCGTTTATTATCTTTACTACTCTTTGGCCAGAAATAAATTTATCTACCGAAAAATATATGATGCTGTTTTTCTTTCCTTATTTTTTATAAATTAATTTGTCTTTTTATTTCATGTGAAATATATTTTCTCTTATTTGTTTACAAAAATTACATTACTGATATCAAAATGCATTTTTCTATGGTTCAAACTTCTTGTAAACTGAACGTTTATTTGAAAACGACATCTCATTCATTTGTAATGTGTTGATCTTACTTTTTATTTGAAAACGACATCTCATTCATTTGTAATGTGTTGATCTTTCTTTTTATTTGAAAACGACATCTCATTCATTTGTAATGTGTTGATCTCTTTTTATATGAGGTCAATTTTGTAAATACAAAATTGAAAAAAAAAATCAATTACGGCAAGTTCCCAAGAATAGAGAGATTCTTAATAGCACTCTAGTAATATGAGTTTGAAGTGACATATATCCCAGGCCGTGAGTCAATAATTACAGATACACTGTCACATGCATATCTAACAGATAACACACAAGAGATGTCAGATACAGAAATGGACAAATATATTCATATAATTTTGAGACAGTATCCGATGAGTGACCACAAATTTGACGTATACAAGGTTGAAACAAGAAAAGACACAACATTACAGATCCTAATCGAGTATGCAACATCAAATTGGCCAGAAACCAATAAAGATGTGCCACCCTCAATTGCGCCAAACATGCTTGTTTGTGATGAGATCTTCATCGTGAAAGGACTAGTACTAAAAGGCACACAAATAGTGTTCCCAAACTCTTTAAGAAAAGATGCCCTAGAAAAGATCAACACCGGACATTTAGGAATAGAAAAATGCATCGCAATGGCAAAGGAAATTATATATTGGCCCGATATAAACAATAAGATCAAAGAAATGATAGCTGTTTATGTTAGATAGACAAGACCAATAGTCAAGAAAAACTTACGTCGCCCATTATCTCACTTGATACAGAGACAATAAGGAACTTTCCGACCTGAGGAGACACCTTTGTATAGTCAGGAGTCTAATAAAGTATTTCGTATTGTTAACACATATTTCACGTTCTTGATCTTTCATACTAAGTACTCACTAAGTCCTTTCATACTCAATGTGTATATATATATATAAGTATATATATTTGCATTCAAATGGAAATTTACTACTTAAGTAAAGAAATGTCGACAATTAAATTTATCTTATCGTTAATTTAAACAGTTTATAAATAAATACTATACATCATTCACCAAATCACCGCAGTATAACAATCTTAACATTGCTCGAGTGGGTGGTTAAATCTGTCTAACTACTGCTAACTAGTGAATTAAAAGATAAGCTCTGCACTTAGTTTTGTATTCAAATGAGATAAATAGGCATTTGTAATTTAAATGAAGTAATTTAAGCCAATTAAACTCACCTTCGAGTGAATTCAAACTTTTCATAAATAAATGATATGATTAATTAACTACATTAACGGAATATCACTGAATTTATATTTTTTAATTTTTGCATATTTAATGTGCTTACACTGAACTGAAAAATTCAAAATGGCGTCCTAATGACCTTTTTCCATGTGTGAGTGTTTTCTCTTTTTTCTTTGTTTTGTCCACAATGACCCACTCTGATGTAGGTGTTTTTCAAGACTATTTAATTTGAGAACTTTTCTTTTCTTTTTTTCTGATGATCTTGGGGTGTGCAGAGCTGATATTGACATAATAATGTTGATTGGCCCACCTCAAGAGAAACGAGTTGTAAATATACATCTCACAGGAATGTTATGTCTTTTGAAAATGTGAACCCCCCCCCAAAAAAAAAAATCATGGTTATTAGAATATAAAATGAACCTGACTAATATATATATATATATATATATATATATATATATAAACCACATGCACATATTGCCTAGACTATCGGAAGCAACAACTATCCAAGTGGATATAAATGTGAACAAAAATACAAACCCTGAAAACAATCGACACAATTTGTATAAGGTTCCAAGAAAATTGGAACAGAATGGGAAGGGTAATTAAGAAATTGAAAGAACCTCGTTCATATTTAATAAAAACAGAAGGAAAATGTTTACGTCGTCATAAACGTCATGTATTAAAAACAAATGAAAAACAATCAAGCATCACACCAACACAAATTGACTATGGAAACATTTAATGAACAAGAAAATCAAGCATCAAATGCAACACACCAATATTCACAAAAGCGAACGAGGAAGAAGTATTAAAAAATAAATTTAAAAGCTTTTTAAAAATCGATATAAGATAAGGGTTATCTCCCCTCATATCTCATACCATTCCTCTTGACTGCAAACTCCCACTATCACACTAACCAGTTCATAGCAACAGAGATCCCTCTGCCTACAAACCAGTAGTCTTTATAATGAGAGGAGACAAACTTATTTTAAGACACATCGCCAATGAAAAGAATCCCCGTAGACAGGATTGCCCATAGTACAAGAAGTACCATGAGTAATCTGCCCATGGTACAGGAAGTACTATGAACTAAGAGTTATCTGCCTCTTATTACTATATAAAAAAATGTGAGGCAGCCATTTGCAATTCAGTAGTGAACAGAGACAGACGTTGAAATGGACATTTTTCATACTTTACATGGTGCTACGAACAGAATTTAAAATACTGTAAAGCGTGGAATTTTTTAAAGCACTACGTCGGACATTGAACTTATGCACTACCAGCCACCATAGAGAAAGAAAGTGTGCGATTGATGAAACAACTTATCGAACAACAAAAAGAAAATATTGAGCTCCGAAAAGCTGAAAAGAAATGCTTCGCAGTCATTCCAATATGTCGCGGGTTACAAGACCAGAACGACCTTTAATATAATTGGATACCACGGGCGGAGAATGGGCATTGTTTTTTTGAACACAGTGGCCCGATACAAGGATCTATGCGGATTGGAAGACCCAGTCGCAATGCGGAACGAACTACAGGAGACATGTACACTGAAAACGAACAGGCTAAGTGTAGTACCTGTTCCGATGGATACTGCACGCCTGTCCTGTGCAGTTCTAGGAGGTCCACCCTCCCAGGCTTTGCCTCCCCTCTTTGGGGAGGAGTAAGTTAATTGCTTGCTGCTTGAGGCGCCCCTACCGGGGAATGCCGACGGGGCTGCCCAGGCAATTTTTAATGGTCAGAGTGCTCACCTCTCGGGCGCTGGCTTTTCAACCCCCACTTTCCGACCCGACCGTGGGTCACATCTTACTTGTGGGAGTAAGATAAAACTGGCCTTGTGCCTAACTCCTGGAGAGGAGTAAATAATACTAATCGAACTAGTAGGTCCAGAAACGCTCAACCCTGCCACGGAGAAGTACCTTTTAGGTCAGATACGACTGGTTGCAGTAAGAGGATTACATAAAGAATCCACCGACATAAATTCCACTCGATAATGCAGAAATAGGGTGAGTGAATAACGCAAGAAAGGGGGGGGGGCAACCATACTCTTCTTTAACCAAACACGTTATTTTTCTCTCCGTTTAATTGTTACATCGTTATTTTGTTGAATTGGTGTTAACTCTTGTTATATTTATTGTTGCTCGTTGTTGTTTTATTTCTTTACCTACTCTTAACACCTTTCCCTGGAGTTGGATTTGTAGTGCCGTGCACTTTCATGCATTTGTAAACAGCAACGGTGTTTAAATCCGAGAGACGCAAATCCAAATAGTTACATCCCCTACATCAGAACATTATGGAGTTATCTCCCTTGTATATTTCTAATGCTACATAATAAATGCTGACGTGTCGATCGGCCTCTTACAAAGTAGCGATCGGAGCGCACACAGCAACTGGTCATCTCTCTTGTTCATTCTGTGTTCCTACCTGAATTGTTATGTGTTGATTCCGTTACAGCCACGAACCGGAGAATAACGGAAACACACTAACAACCGACAAAGCAGCAATGCTACAGGATTGTTTTATTTTATCTGGCCATAGCAGCTGCCAGCTGTGTGCTTTCGGAGAACCCAATAGTAACGAATGAGAGTCAATCTCAACCCTCACCGAGAAGACTGAGTGGAGCAGGCCTCCCGCTATAAAAATTGATGTCGAACAATTTGTGTCAAAGGTGAAGGAATGCACGGAATTTGCAATTGAGACCGGCATTTGAATCGAACTACCGAGACTCAAAGAATTTGCGAAATGGACCATTCTAATGTTTGTTTTTCATCGTAAGACAACAAAAAATTTAGATCAACAAAAGACCAAGTTGCTAAACTTGTTGCTACGGCGTGAATGCGAGCTCAAAGGATTACCAACTGTAAAGGTTATAAGACTTGGAACAGCCTATTCAAGCCTGAAGAAGATTGTATCCTCCTGTCCCAAAAAGAAGTCATAACTAAAGCCTACGTACCACGGAGGGAATATATGCGTCGCAGAAAGACGATAATATCAGTCTTTGAAGTCCCTGCGAATATATCTGTGCATTCTTTTTGAAATACAAAGATATTATAGCAATCTCCGTGGACGAATCTAACGGCACTTTGTCTTTTGACATCTGGCTAAATGAGAAATCATTCAAACAGAAGCTAGTAAAGAAAAACTACCCATTGTGGTCACTGGAAGTCCACGCTATCCCCCTATTTCTCCTGACGAATTTGAGAAACTGTAACACCACTTTTCAATCCCCAGGAAAAAATGAATGGACATTGGTTACATCTAAGGAAATCACCCCTCAAATCTTATGCAAAGGCAATATCTGAGGAAGAACTACTAGAAATCCAAACAAGTAAAGGCCCAGTAAGAGGGGATTAAAAAATATTAAACTTTAAAAAATGTCTGGACAAAAATAGAAAAGACAGAAAAAAAGAAAAAAAATCTTGTTCCCGGACACATCTAACATTGCAACAAAACCATCTTCCCCTCCCCCAAAGAACGTCGATACCTTCTAAGCCAGTACCTCCCCCAGTTAAATCGTCCCCGCCAAAGAGGGAAAACAATATAATACCTTTATATCTCCTTCGAAGTCAAATCCCCTTTCCCCCAGACCATCCCCTTTTAGTACCTCCTGCACCACCCCTATAAATCCGCCACCCCCTCTCCAATGAAAACGGATATTCCCCCCTCACTCACCCCTTCCTACATCCCAGAAGAGACAAAGAGAGGCGAAACAAGAAAGCGATGTCTGCAAAATTACACCAGATCAGGAAAAGATCATGAAAAACCACCACAAAAAAGATATAAGAAACCTAGTGACAATGAAAACTGTTAATAAAAAGGAAATCTCAACTTTAGAAATTGAAAGAAATGGAAGATATCTATATATAAAGAGTCAGTTGGCTTTCTCGTTGACGGACCTAAATAGCGGACCGATTTATTTCGGTAGACTTATGGCCGGGGGTTGGTTCTTGGACAAAGGGTTAAACCCATGTGGGGTCCCCCGACCAAAGGTTGTGGGAGAGATGCCTTTATAGCAGCATGTCATTCCCACTGTTCGATGTGGCCCGACCATGTGTGGATATAATTAACAGAATAAAACAAAGAGAAGGAAAAACATTATTATTATTTGGAAATTATATTAGAAAGAAGCGAAGGAATAATAAATAAATGTGTATATGCCAGGCACGTAGCCAGACTTCTAACTTGGGGGGGGGAGGCATTTTTAGGAGGGGCAAAACTAATATTGATATTCTAATATGAGTGACGTGTTGGTTCAGTGTGTGTGTGTACTGATATATAAATATAAATAAGTAGATACAAAATTTCAATTTCTTTTATATAATCTAAATATATTGTTGTGTATTTCGGTAGGTACATGTAAATAACAACATCAGCATAGTAAAGCACATAAAGCATAGTAAACACAGTAATAATAACATAAAGTTCGTAAAATAAGGTAGCTACTACAGAATTCTATTATAATCTTCTATTTGTACGTGGGGTTTATACCCTACCAATGCTGTTTTTTTTTTTCAACTTCATCTCGGGTGAAATCTGGGATGTTTTTTCTATGTTAATTTCAAAAATGTTGAATGTAACATTCACAATTTTTTTAAAATTAATAGTTGCAATTGACAACAAAAAGAAAAAAAACGTATTTGAGATTCGTGATAAAATACAAAAATATTTTTAAAAACTAATTCCCACTTTCATTTGAAAATAATTTAGGTTGCTAGTATTCATTTCTATCTTTTGAATGAAGACAACACTTTCTTTTATAAGAAGCTGGCAGAACAACAACGTGAATTCATTTTGTGTTTATATTACATCATTTGAATTATATTTATAATTATGAAATTGATAATTTATGATATTAAATAGTGTGAATTAACAATATTTAAAAATATATATTTGGTAAGTTGACAAAAAAAAGACAGATACACTGACAATCTCTTTCACCAAGCAGGAAACAGGTGAAAAGCATCGAGGCTTTGTTTCCCTCACCACTTGATCTGAAACTAGCGAAGTTATGTTTGAGTTTGAGAACACGTACATTTTAATTTTTTTCTTTTTACAAGGTAACATAAATTTAAATCATATTTAGATGTTATTATGGTCACTAGATTTATTTTAACTGGTAGTTTAAAATCCGTAAATATTTATTATGGTATCATTAGTACCAGGAATGGAAAATTAAGTTTTAAACAAAATAAAATCCAAAGAAGCGTTTTTGAAATCGGAAATTATGTTAAAAATTGGTGGGAGGTCCCCTCTTTGTGAGTGGCCCAGGGCCCCAGCCCCTTGGCCCCTTAATCCGGCCCTGCTGTAAAATATATTACACAAAAGTAAATACTGGTTCATAATGAAGAAGTATAGTTGACTAGGAAATATAAGAGTATTTATATTTATAATATAATGACAATTGTAATGTGTGTGTGTTTGACAGAATAGTTCGTTATTTGTGGTAGGAATTAAGAGATTACCATCTTTTTTATTTTTGCCTCCCCCACCTCCTCGGTCAAGTCAGTGGGAGGGAGGGGGGGGTGACAATCTCCTCTGCGTGCGTTCGGCCAGGAAAACGGGACAGAAAAAAAGATAGAAAAGAGAGTGTGTGACTTGTTTTATAGGGAGTCAAATCACGGATGGTCAAGCTAACCTGTTGGTCCCTGATTGGCCAGAATTTTCGGCCAAAGTGCTTTCACGAGATAACCTCTTTTTCTTTATCTCAGAGACGAAGGGTTGAACAAATATCCCTTGGCCGGTAGTAGCGTCTGCTACAGACTAAACTGCGGGAGATTCACCGTTTACTTACATTGGAGAAGTAAAATAAATGGTTAGGTTTAGAGAGGAGGGAAAAGGACCTTGGTCCATGATGGAAGAAGCGTACAGCTCTTTCGATATATATATCCTCCTCTCGGTTTCTTCAATGATGTAGAACTATCAAATTTAAAACAATATTGTGTAGGGAGGGTCCCCGTCAAAATGCACCCATCCCGTTATAGGGCGATAAAACTAACATTCCCCTTTAGACATTTGCGGTGTGTCTCCAGACGGTATCATAACTACTGAAATGTGGCATAGTTCTCTGGGGACGGCCGTCGGCGTCTTGAAACCGTCGATATTCGTTTCAGGTGCCCAACTCTAAGGCATTATTATGGCACTCAGATTAGCGAGCTTGAATAGCCGAAGGTTGAGGGATACCGCTCGTAAATCATGATCGTCTACGGCTCGGTGTGGATATATGTTGTTCCACTTTATTCCAAGTGATAATCAGGGTGTGCTGTCTAGAGACTTTCAGCTTTATTCAGCATACTTTGATTCTTGCGTTCTAGATGTTACCGTAAAGGATGTGGCATTTCGGTTTATGCTCCCAATGGCTGTTCTGAGCGGGTCCTCTTCGTTAGTCGGATCGAGCTTTTTATTGATACAACTCGTCGGATAATTCTAGCGGGAGACTGGAACGCGATCCTGGATCCCGATTTAGATCGCTTGGGGAATCTTTCTAGAGGTGTTAACATAAATGGGGAGGTTAAACCATTTCAGGACTTTGTCGATAAGTTCGATCTTGTCGATAAATTTCGGAATGAAAGAACCCATGAAGTAGTATGGACTTGCAGTTCTTAATTAAATCAGATTGTTTGCATAATATAGTTTACTCGGATCATAGGTTTTTCCGTTGTTCGGGTAAACTTAGATAGTCCTAAGCCTAGAATGGATTTAACACATTGTTATTCGATGTGAAGAACTTCAAGGAACAGCTTTTACTAACAATACAGCGGGAATTGACGGGTGCTATCATTGGGAATAAGTGGTGGGGCCGTCTTAAGAAAACAATTAGGTCCTTCGTTGCTGATTATAGCCGCCGACTCAACCTTAAATCTAGGGCGGCGAAAGTGACGCTAGAAGCTAGATTAGACCGGGTGATGGAGGCGAGGGTGAGCTGTACTTTTACTATAGTTAAGGCTGAACTGAACTCTTTGAATAACAGAGGATCAGGGATTCTTAGTTAGGTCTAGGTTAAAAAGAGTGGCAGATGGAACGTCGATGGTCCACTGAGCAACACATCGCCAGTGTTACATTATCGGTTGGGCGTCTTGTGACTACAAACGACGGGATTTTGGAGGGTTTTCGCTTTTATTTTCAGGAACTTTTCACCAGGGAGCCCGGGATGACAATGGCTCAGTTCAATGCCTATTTAGCTGACTTTTCTTGTTTTGAGGCGACCGAAGCGGCTGGGTGCGAAGAGTGTATAAAAGAGGATGAGTCCTGGAGGTCCTGATAAGTCTCCAGGGATCGATGGTCTACCTTACGAACTGTATTTGAGGTTGTTCCCTTGCTGGCTGTGTTGTTTTACTCATGGTTAAGGAACGGGTCTATCCCCCAGTATTTTACAAATTGCTTCGCAAGGACAAGAGTGGGTGGGGAGTGTACACGGCATTTCCGGCCCATAACGATGTTAAAGATTTTGGCCAAGATCTTAGCTAACCGTTTGCAACTTGTCTTGCATCGTCTAATAAGTCTTGAACAGGGCCGGACAATCCAAGATAATTTGCACATGATACGCTTGATCATAGATAAAGTCGACACTGAAACCGCGCTGATCAATTTAGATCAGTCGAAAGCATTCGATAGGGTCGATCATCGTTACCTGGAGGCTGTCTTGTTTTCGGCTGGATTTGGTCCTGAGTTTCGCTTCTTGATTCGCCTCTTTTATGCAACCCCCGGTGCGATGGTGGAAGTGAATCGTTTGAGGTCGAAGCCTTTCAATTTGTACAGATATATTCATCAGAGATGCCTGCTTTCACAGATGTTTTATGTGCTTGCGTTGGAACCTTTCCTTCGCAGGCTTAGGGTGAATCCGGTCATTCCAGGGATTACTTTGTCTGGTACTTGCACCATGATTAAATACTCCGCCTATATATATATATATATTAGTATAAATTTTTATTTATACAAACATTATTGGTTACATACGTGCATACATGTTTCTGTTGTACTCTTCACAGAAAGTCAACCTCTTCAGACCAAAGAAGACAGAGAAGAACAGCTCTACTTGTTATTGAGCACTTTTATAAACACTGGAGTTTCAACGGATTTACATCTACAGAAATTAATACAATACGTGTACTATATATATATATATATATATATATATATATATATATATAATATATATATATATATATATATATATAATAATGGTAAAATCCAGGTAAAAAATATCCACAGGGTGGTAATCCAGAGAATTTTTACCGGGTTTATAAAAAGTGCTCAATATCAAAATAGAGCTTTATATATGATAATTTTATTTACACAGACATGTACTAAATCTGCGACACTGGCATGTCGATGTTATCGATCAACAGTAACTATAAACTGAGATCTCATCAGGCAGAGTTAGAATCCGATCTTAACCTCAGATCATATTTGGAAAGAATGATCTGAATCAACAGACGTTCTCTTTCTTCTCCTTCTTTTCCTTTATGTGTCTACCCTCCCATCACCTCTCCCTTCATTATATGCCCCTCTTTCCACCTTATATTTTTATTTATTTATTTATTTATTTATTTGCCCTATTTGTTTCAGATTTTTGTTTTTTGTTTTTAGATTTTTTAGATTTTTAATTTATAATTTTTTAAATGTTAAATTTATTTTCTTCTTCTTCTTCTTCTTCTTCTTCTGTTTCTCTATCCCTCCATTTCATTCTCTCCAAATATGATCTGAGGTTAAGATCGGATTCTAACTCTCCCTGATGAGATCTCAGTTTATAGTAACTGTTCATCGATAACATCGACACATCGACATGCCAGTGTCGCAGATTTTGTACATGTCTGTGTAAATAAAATTATCATATATATATATATATATATATATATATATATATATATATAATTTAAATTTCAACACATTGGGGATATTTTAGGTAGGATGCCCCCCTTAGGTAAATGTGGTATTGTGGTGACTAACGATTCTAAGAATAAGATTAACAGAGTATGACGAATGACCCCCCAATACTCACAATTTTTATGGCATTGTGCCTAATTTGTTTAAAATTAGAATTTTATTTATATATATATATATACAAATAATTCAAAGTGCAGTATCTGTTCATATTTTCTGTTCTCGGTCAGTGAACGAGAAATTATTGTAAACTAATGCAATTTTAGTTTATTCTATTAATTAGGGGTTAGGGTTAGTTCATTCCATTAATCATTTTGGCGCTTGTTCGTAATTGTCTGCAACCCGTTTTTTCCAACTTTTTTACTGATCAATTTTTTTTTCTTTTTTCGGTGAACAATTACCTATCAGGTCGCGAGAGAATTCCGTGTTTTTTTGTTTTTTAATTCAAATCATTAGATTTTGGAAGTGGGGATCAGTTTCCTATATAACATTAACGTACACTGATCACCCACTTTTCGACCATGTTGCATGTTGTTTGTTAGTTCTTTGTTTACCCATTTTTTCACCTTTTTTTTACAGACACATTTGTTTCTTTTTCTGTGTACAATCATCTATCATGCCGCTAGAGAATTCTGAGTTGTTTGGAAATTTTGGGGAAAATTTGTGATGGTCAAAAAGTGGGGGATCCGTTTACATTAAATTTATATAGGAAACTGATCCCCCTTCTAAAATCTAAAATATTTGAAAATAATTTCCAAACAACACGGAACTCTTTAGCGACCTGATAGATAATTGTACACCGACAAGAGAGAAGAAAAAAAAGGTCAGTCAGTAAAAAAAGTTGGGGAAAACGGGTGGTGGACAATTACGAACAAGCGCCCAATTTTAATTGTGGTCCCAATCAAGAGTGCCATTTTTGGGGAGCTGGATTTCCCCCATATTAAAAACCCGTCTTATGTCTAACTCTGCCCTTGCGAGGAGGCAACTAAATAGGAACACGCGTAATTACATCGTAACCAAATACAATAATTTCTACAAATAGGTTGCAACTTTAAACCCATATAATTACCATTGCTTGACTTTGCATATTTTATTTTAATAAACATGTAAAGACAATTGTTTTCAAATTGTTCACAATCAAAATAATAAACAAATTTTAGTATTTAAATTCCATGAAACAACGTTGTGTTTAACGCAGAAACAATATACAAATTAACGATTCTTTAGTACTTATGCAGTTTTGAGTTTACGAAATGCGTTTTCATCGGCATATTCCGGCAGGTTACGTAAAACACCGGAAAGTGCTGAAACGCTTAGTCGACGGAAATTGCAGCAGTCGACAATTTGAAGAGCTTAGCCTTAACCAATGAAATTGGCAGCAGCCGACAATTGGAAAACGCGATGAAAATATTGCAGAGATCTAATCGACAGCTACCTGCATGAAATTATATAGAGACAGAACTTCCGGTTGTTTACGTAAACTGCCGGAAGGTGCCGATGAAAACACGGTTCGTAAACTGCATATAGGTACCCGTACCGATTCTTTTTGAATTAATTCTTGTTTTTTTTTTAATTTGATATTGAATAAAGTTCAGTTTCCGTATGAATCGAATAGTGTGCCTTTCTTTTTTTTTCTTTTAATGCAATTTTAAAAGTTTTCTAACACTTTTTCCTTGACAGCCTGACTTTTCGGCATATCTTGGTTGAACGTCATATTCGAGCGAACAGGCTTTCTTAACGTAGGTCGTGACCTACACCAATTTTTCCTGACATTATCAATTCAAGGGTTGGTGTCTGTCATCTTTAATTTTGTGTCCATTAAAATATTGCGATAAATAAAATAATAATTTTACTAGTGATATTCACCAAAATGTTCGGTCCGTTTCGAAATGGCTTCTTTGTATTTATTTCCCCGTCTGTAATTTTCTGCGAACCTGCTCTTCTGGTCGCCATCTTGAATAGTTGACTTCAACGCGTGAAAATCCTCTCCTTTTAATTATAACACATCTAATAATCGTTTCTTCCTTAAGCAAATAAGTCATTCGAAAGAAGATTTTTGAATAAATCGTAAGTATTACTTTAATTTAGTTCTTTTTTTTTTGGGGGGGGGGTCTTTTTTTATTACAGGAGCGCGTCCAAACAATAATGTTTCCAATTAGTTTAGATATTGTCGGGGAGAAACTGCTGCTAAAAGGCCTTAGTCTATGCAAGTTAGTGAAGGGGTCTGGCGGCGAGCGTAGCAGGCCAAGGTAGCTCTGTCTGTTCGGCTTGATAATGATCATTCACTACTGCAATTCGAGCTGGTTCAGGTAGACATTTGTGATCCACTCTCGTGTTGGGTCAGGTAGTTTTAAAATAAAAAGTCGGTTGCAGCCTTTGTGTAAGACTCACCGAATGTCGGACACAAGGTTCATCTTTTAAGTCTGGAAATTCACCGAAGACAACTAACAGAAAGACCAGTGACTAGCAGGATGGAAGCTGCAAGAAAACGTTGTCGTGGCGGTTGTACACCACTCTCATGTTTACAAAATTCAAACACGCCTTCTTCAAGAAGAGTATCCGTTGAACCACACTCCTTAAAACCAAGAACAACTTTGCTTGGAAAAGTACCCGACTCCTCTTTTTACTTTCCATGTGTGCATACCAGTCGTGGATACGTACGTGACATCAGTTCAACAGTGAATTTGTTGCTGTCTGGCTGAAGTATGGTTCTGTTGAATCTCAGGATGTCCACCCTCCCAGGCTTTACCTTCTCTTGGAGAAGGTGTTAGTGTATTGCTAATCGCCTGAGGCACACCTACCAGGAAATGCTGATGGGGTTGCTCAGGCATGTTTTGTAGGCCAGAGTGTGCTAATCCTAGTGCGCTGGCTAACCACACCTGATCTTGTGTCTAGCCTCCTGGAGTGGAGGTAAATAAAAATATTTTGACCTTGTGTCTAACCTCCTACTTGAGAGGTAAATAAAACCAGCGGTAAAATACTGGGACAGATATTTCGTAGCAATCCTGAATGCACACACATTTTGGCATTACATACCCTTTTCTCAGACTTTCTCCAGCTATTTTTGACGGTAATAAATTCGTCCAGGAATTAATTCCTGGAACCAACGAATGTAAGATGCCTTTTTAGAAATACATTCAGCGGATTTTTTAACCAAAAATTCGATTAAGCCCACGAGGTCAGGAGACTCAGAATCCGACTAAGACTTTAGTCGTTGAGTCCAGAAGATGACAGCAGCAATCAAACTGTCCTTTTAAGGACAAAAAACTCAAACTACGCTATGTGATCAAACTTTCCTTCTTTGCTGCTGTTTTCCTGCTTCGACTCCAGCATCTCATGCTCCTACTCCTTCCAGCTCCTGCAGTGCATTTTCCAGCTCCTGCACCTGCTCCAGTGCCCGTTGATGTCCGGCTCTTGTTCCAGTGCATGTTGATGTCTGGCTTCTTTTCCAGTTCCCAGAAGATTCAGTCCCAGGCCACATGTCTGGACTGGACCGACCTGAGGTACATCACTATAGCTCAGGGAGGTCCTATGAGATGTCGTCTCTGCTGTTTCCAGTAGTACCACTCTAGCTTTCCTGCTCCCACTGACATCATCCCTCTCACTCCAGCTTTTTTGCTTTCAGTGACGCTTATCCAACCTGCAGCAACGTCGCCCAATCAACTTACTCTAGTGTTTCGTTTTGTTCCTATGGTGCAATAAACACAAGCTGTATTTTTAAACTCTTCATCTGTGTTTGTCTTCTCTTCGTCATTGCCGTTACCTTTTTGCCTGTCTCCTTTCTCAGTTGTAAGGTCGATGACCACCTACAATCGCCCCTGCAACAAGTGGTGACCACAACATGACTCAAGACACAGGCAAGCAGTTGACAGAGAAGATGGAATACACACCGATGAACCTGACAGACATCAATGTGTCAGCTCCCCTAATACAAGTTCCTCCTTACAACATGGGAACACCTGGAGCTGGTTCATCCAACTTGAAGCGATATTCGCATTTTGACGAGTTATTTGACAGGACACCAAATATGCCTCAGTGGTAGTGATCCATCGTAGAAGAGGGTAAGGACACCCCCCCCCAACCAAAAGATCAGCGACCCTGCTGTATACCTGCCTTAAGGAAGTCATCATCTAGCATACAGGACACTCAAACAAAGACCTCATCAGAGACCTGTTCTCCAATGTGTCTCTGGGTGACATGACCCTATCACAGTTCCTGTGCCTTATGAAGAGCCGCCTGAGGAACAATGCTATGCCAGAACCCATCCCCCGAGGCCTATGGATAAACCAGTTACCTCTCAACGTAACCTAAGTCCTTACTCTCATGCCAGCAGATGCATCCCTGGACGTTTTGGCTGACTCAGCTGACAAAATATATTTGCAATTGTAAGAAAGCAACACACAAAACAAAACGAAAATCTGGCACAATCAACCGCCGTTCCAGTTAATGCTGCTTTCATTTCTAAATCCTTTCTTTTAATTCACCTGGACACTATAAAAATTTCATGCATATTTTTTCAGCTGCAAGAAGGCCTCCTTCGTCTGTGGCTCCTTCTGGGACGTGCCACAGCTTATTCAGTTGCTTCTTGAAGTGATTTTACCAGGACATGTTGATCTTTGCTATTCTTGTCATCACTGTCACCATTGTCACTAATGCTCAGCCGATTAAGGCCATCATCGGCCATGCTATCGGCCTCGGCATTCATCACAGACACACACAATTTATCATCTCTTAAATCTGCACTTTCACTGTCTTTGGAATTACTCACCAACCGTTTGCAGACTCACCACCTTTATCACAGTTCCTGTCCTCCATTTACTGGTGCACCTGTTTGGCCAGACTTCCACCAGCACAACGTCCTCCTGCTCATAAATTTTATGCTTATATCCTGGTAGCAATGGAAGGGCTTCATTGATGCCTTTCACCCGGATTTCATACTTTTACAGAGCATTCGATGAAGCCATCACACTATGGACATCGTCTTTTGTACCAATAAACTGCCTTTTCAGCAATGCATCCCTTCCTAGCAGAAATCCATTTTATAGATCTATTGGACCTCTCGACAATACCATTTCCTGACAGTGCACTAAAAATGCAATAGGACACCCCAGCTTTCAGTAAACATTCTGAACCTATTGCTACTAAAAGCTGCGCCGTTGTCAGTCAAAATTTCTTCTGGTGCCCCCTCTCAAAGAAAACAGTTGAGACACTATCACAGCGGCAGAATTCTCTCACCTCAAGCCTTGCTATATGGCAAATCTGGTAGACCTGCAATCGATGAGGGTTAGGTAGTGAATATACCCATAGTGAGTAACATCCCTAGCCAACCTTTGCCATAAGCTTGATGATTCAAGCTTCCGATGTTGCCATTGTATCGGTGCTGGATCAATAGACAGATTCGCGACAGGATGCATCCATTCCCTCAGTTTGCTGGTGCATACATCAGTGTCTGCAGTATATGCATCCACATGGAGGTTTAGTCAATTACAGGGTGCACTTTAGAGTTAATCTGCTGGATGACAGTCATCAACAGAAGCAGCACTCTCGAGAGTTCCAGCTTTTGTTTGTCATAGGAAGCAAGCCAGACTTTCTTGATGCATCGCTGTACTTCTTCCTACAATTAATTTCCTAACTGTTGTCAGCATTGAATACTCAGTGACACGGTTTTTCAGCTTGTTGAGAGCCTTGCCTTCTGCCCATTTCCATGTTGCAGTCCATTCATTTCATTCTTAGTCAAACTCTGCTAAAAATCAGGTGCAGCCACACAAACAGAAACTGGCTCATCAAGAAATTGGACCTCCCCTGACTTCAAAATGGATACTTCGCGTAGAGCTTTCATCGTGTCTATCTCTATCTAGAAAACAAACACAAGCGGGTCCCTCAACATTACCAGGACCTCAATTACAACTTCACGACCACTCTCTAGTCGGAGGCTAACGGAACCTACTCCACATGTATGCGTTCTCCCGCCAATAGTAACTACCTCGATGGTCTGCTTTCGCCATGTCTGGCACACTTTTTTGCTCACTATGGTGCAAGAACATCCAAAATGAACGAGTGCAATGCACTCTTTCTCGTTCACAGCTACTCTTACTGTTGGCAGTGCTGAGTTCACATCTTCTCTGGAAAATAAGACGGCACATAGCTGTTGTCCCCATAACCTTTTTCCGATCAATCTAGAGAAGTGTGGCTTAACTCTTCACATCGGTAACTTCTCCGCAGTTGGGGGTCTCAAGCTCTCCATTTGTCTCACTTGGTGCGACAATCTCTAGCTAAGTGGTTAATTTCATGACATTCGAAACACCTTATTCGGGTGTTCTTCGCTTGGTTGCTATTGGCCCCATGGCTGCTGTAATTAATGCGAGTCCAGGTGTGTCATCTTTCAATATAGCTCGAGCCAGAAGCTGAGAAATGCTCATTTCCTCCATTCGAGAAAAAGCTTGTAAGAGCCATCGGACATGGTCAGGCAACTTATGTTCAAAGGCTGCTTTGAGGCTTCGCTTCATCATACCATCGAATGGTACAGAAAGCTTCCGCAGGTCCACCAGATAAACATCTATCGTGTCACTCTGCATATGCCGCATATGAGTCTAGGGCAAACATAAATAAAGCTTTTTTTATGGAGGTATAATCCCCCCTTTTTCTTCATTCAATTGTTGGTACACCGCAAAGATGCTGCCTGTCAAATGCATAGGGAGTAGGCATTCTATTTTCTTTACAAAGCACAGCCGACACACAAGCCTTCTCAATTGGCTGGTTTCTGAACCACTAAACTCTGGTATAAGCTTCAGATCAATCTTGTCTCCCATCCTGATGCTGAAATAGCTTGTAAGAAAGCAACAACGCACAAAGCAAAACTAAAAGTCCAGGACAATCATCTAACAATCTACTGTCGTTTCTTATTTTTAAACTGTTTAACTGTGTTTGTCCTTTCTTTTTTGTCAATGCTGTTACCTTTTTGCCTGTCCTTTTTGTAAGCTCGATCACCACCAATGATCGACCCTGCAACAATGTCATTTAAACCCGAGTGAAAATGTTACTGACAAAAAAAATGTTAGTGTGCTTAATTGTGAGTGAGTTCAAATGAAAAAACAGTTGGTAACAACAGATATAGCAAAAAAAAACATAAAGCACATGCCTTTTCTAGCTCCCAGACGAAACCAATTTTAAGTTGTAAGGGAAGCAAAAAAGTAAAGACTAATTTAGACCACCCCGCCGACTGGTGAGAAATAAGAAAATATGTATGTCCAAAATGAGCCACCGTTCCATAAACTCAAACTAATCATAGAATCCTATGATGTCGCTGTTTTATGCATAAGTCGCAAGTTCAAATGTTTTTATTGTTTCTAGATCTCCCTAAAATAAGTTCGATTCATAGGAATTTTTATTGTTTTAACTTCAAATAGTTTATTTCAAAATTAAATTATTTAACTGGCAAAAATACTTATCTTTATCTTGAGAAATAAGTAAACAAAATCCGTTTCTTTCCAGCGAGGGGGAGGTCTGCTTATAAACGAAAAATTTATGATGTTTTCGATATCTACATCGAAAGTTAAAGAAACTAGTTTTCTTGCTCATTATGATAAAAAAAGACTTTTCTTAGTGACTCGTCAGTTGTAGTTCTTCAATCAATCTAAAATTACTATAGTTTTATTCATTTTGAAAGAAAGTGTGTGTTACAACACAATTAACACTGAACACTGCTGATGAAAGTTGTGTTTGTCTAAGATGTGAATAACAAACAGCCAACAGATTATAGTATATACTAATGAGAAAAAGCAGTATTTTTTTTTTCAAAAAAATATTGAATTTATTTCCACTTTTTATTTACGAATTCACAGGAACTTTACCATAATACAGTATGCTTAATCAAAAAAGTAAATCTATGTTTATTTAGACTCATGCGATTTATATAATATTAAAATAGAAAGAGAGAGAGCGAGAACAAGTAAAAGAGACAATGAAACACAGAGAGAAAGAAAGAAATAGGAAGATTGGTTATAATATATTTTGTTTAGATTTCATAAAAAATATTTTGTCATATATTAAAAAAAAAAATTTTTTTTAACATGATTCACCCCAAACAAGGCAGGCCGTCACTGTAGACGTAAGTGTCTACTGAGAAAAAGAAAAGGGGAGAAGGTAGGGGGTGGTCAACCTAGATTGGGATCAGCGCAATGAGGTGTCTGTTTACATTAGTTTTAAATTTCTGCATGTCTGTACTGTTGGGGAAACAGGGGGCAGGGAGGGAGTTCCAGAGGCCAACAGTACGAGGAAAGAAGCTATTTGAGTAGAAGGCTCTCCGACAACCTGGGGACCTCCACAGTGAATGAATGAGATTTAGTTGATTGTCGAGTTAGTCTAGTGAATTTACGTCGAGGGGGCACCAGAGTAGCCAATTCATTGGGGCATAATCCATTGAAGTATTTGTAAAACAAGCACAAGGATGCTACATTGTGGCGATGGGACAGAGGCTGGAGCTTGGCTGACAGTGAGGGACCTATTAGGTTGGCGATTTTTTTTGGGACCTTGTCAAGGAGGGAGAAACTAGTAGATGATGCACCAGTCCAGATGTGACAACAATACTCCATGCATGGACGGATGGTGGCTTTGAAAACAACATTTTAAACATAAATTCATCAAATAAGTATCGTGAATTTCATGAAAATCTGATAATTGGTTGATTTTTGCTAGATTTATTAAACACGGATGTTGTTGTAAAAATGGATTACTACATAGGAACGTTGTTTTAAGGTGTTGATAATTTAAACGCTATTTTAGTTTTTCATTTTCATTATTTTCATACGCTGAAAAAACTTTTTACAAATCATTAGCAGTTTATTATATTTTTTTCTTTTGAATGATACCAAAGTTATGATAATGTTAACCTGTATTAAAGTTACATTGTGTTACATATAGGGGGTAAATTCTATGGTTTGCTTTGGAGGTCACTAACATTCTAATTTTGCATGGAAACGAAGACCCCTGAATTTTTCAGATATAGAAAAAAATCCAGAAAGTATTGGATTTTAATTACATTTTTAGTATTTGTACAAGAATAAACTAATTTTTATAATTTCTTTTTTTTTACAGTTGGTAAAAAATGCAGAAAATATTTTATCAGTTAAGTTACTGATTAATTTATTTTTTACTTAATTGAATTAAAATTAAAATATGAATTTTAAATAAATTGAATATATTTCCTTCTTGCATTGAGTTTTTTTTTGTTTTAGTTTGTCAATTTTATAAATGTAACTTTGTTTTATTCAATTACCATCAACCTTGACTTCTATGATAGGTTTTGGGACAATTGTTCCTAATGTGCCGTTCTTGTTGTGCAAATAAAGCCTATTCCGTGATTGAATAAAACTTAGGTTTTGATCTTCTCGATAAAGTGAAGAAAAGATTAATTTTAGCTTTTTATACATTTGTTTTTAATGTAAAAATTATCATAGCCCACCATATAACCCTACTTTCAAACAAGAAAGATAAACATACTTCAGCAGGTGGAAATGGTGCAAACTTCCTATTCCTCTTAACTGGAACTTTCAAGTTCTTTAGGGGCACATTTGTGCATTATCACACTTGTGTGTTGTGAATTAGCGAGATCATACTGTTACTGGAGTTATCTTTGTTCACATTTATGTGATCATTTCCAAGAACTTCTTTCACTGACTTATATTGTATGGGAAACATGAAATATGTTACAGTTCTTCCATACATATGTTACAGTCTTGTGTTAGAGGTCAAACAAATCAAGGTTGATTAGTTAAAAGCGAAAAATACAAGTTGACATAAGATTTTCATAGTAGTCCAAATTGTCAAAGACAACGGTTGACATTACATTATAATCTGTAGTAAAACATTCATTGTCTTAGCGCATAGGATCACAATTTGTAGATAGGTCCAGGGCATTGACATATTGTAGCAAATAAAGCAGGCATTATACAACTGGAGCCTTGTGCCAGGATGTATTATCTAGTTTTATTTTTGAAACCAACATGTGTCCGTCATTATATACTGTATCAACCCAGATACTTTTATATACCCGTTCAGGCGAAATGCCATCCCACTGTTATGTTGTTGACCATAATGGTGGCAGAAATTGATGATCTTCATCAATTATTAAATCATATTTTAGTGGAGATATTGGTGCTTTTCTTAGAAGAGGTGATGCTTTCTGATTCAATATTAAATTTCAGTCAGTTACTTTCTTCCTCCTGACGTTCTTCCAAACCAATAATCTAACCAAACTAACTGTTTGAGCCGTTTAACAGTGCACATTTCACCTATGTGCTCAGCTTTCTCCGCCCATTCGACTATGTACAATCTAGACATATTGCCATCAAATTCAGGATGAAGATAAGATAAAATGTCCTGCCTACCATTATGGTGGACATAACTAGTACTATGATGTGTAACAGACAAAATAATAGGAAACAAATATCAGTATTTTACAGACAGGCAACAAAGAAAGTAACAAGAAACTAAATCTCAGACGATGTGATGTACGACCATCGCCTTAGATGTATAGCATACGTGTGCAGAGAGAAGGGATGTCTGTCTTTATTGACTCTGGTGGGAAGTTTGCATATCATCAAACATTTGAGTCAGTCGTATTGGAAATAACTTGTTTTCAATAGCACCAAACTGATATGTAATGCATGGCCGCTTTCCTTATGCAAATATGGCACCATTATTGGAAAACATTAGTCAAACTGTGTGGCAAATAAATTAAGATTTTGGAGTTCTATGAATTACGATTTTTGGGTTTTTTGTCATATTATCAAGAATAAGGAAATTCATTAATTTTATTAGATTATTATTGCAACAAATGTACTAATTATATTTTGAATTTCATCAATAATGAATTGGTGAAATTTTTACTAAGAATGTGCATAATTACTTCAATTTTTTTGTATTCACAGTGTAAACATCTGCTCAACATCTTAAAAAATAAATCTTCATGCAGGTATGACGCCATTATATGCTGAGCTTCATCAATTACTAAATCATATGAGAATGAAGTGATAAACGTCCACCTAAAATCTAACCCTAACCTTAAACCCTAACCCTAAACCAAAGTGATAAACGTTCACCTAAAAATCCAGTTGATCACTAAAGGTCTAAGCATATACACAAGAAATATAATTTTATCGGAATTGAAAACAAGTCTCATCAAATTACTGAATATTTCGTAATGTGAAAACTCATTTGCATATAGAAACTGAATAATTTTTTTAACTTAAATTAAAAATACACTTACAGTTACACAATGAATTATTTACTTTTGTTATGTTTTATGGCATACCAACCCTTATGTGTAATCTTTGTAAAAATTTTCTTAACTTCTTAATATGTTTACATATTCATAGATTAATTTATTTGACTAAATCTAGCAAGTCAAATATGTTTGTCAAGTCCATGAACTAAATCTGGCAAGTCAAATATGTTTGTCAAGTCCATGAACTAAATCTGGCAAGTCAAATATGTTTGTCAAGTCCATGAACTAAATCTGGCAAGTCAAATATGTTTGTCAAGTCCATGAACTAAATCTGGCAAGTCAAATATGTTTGTCAAGCCCATGAACTAAATCTAGTAAGTCAAATATGTTTGTCAAGTCCATGAACTAAATCTAGCAAGTCAAATATGTTTGTCAAGTCCATGAACTAAATCTGGCAAATCAAATATGTTTGTCAAGTCCATGAACTAAATCTAGCAAGTCAAATATGTTTGTCAAGTCCATGAACTAAATCTGGCAAGTCAAATATGTTTGTCAAGCCCATGAACTAAATCTAGTAAGTCAAATATGTTTGTCAAGTCCATGAACTAAATCTGGCAAGTCAAATATGTTTGTCAAGTCCATGTTTTGAATCTGGCTAGTCAGATACTGGTGTCCAGCGCAATTTGTCTATCCAGATATTTTAAAAATAATAAAAAAGAGAAATAGAAAAAAAGTACCCGCTACTTTTATTGGAAAATATTTAAAATAACGTTTGTATTCCTTTTTGTTTTAAGTTAAAATTATTTTCAATTCATTATAATTAGACTTTTTATAACATTTCTTAAATAAAAAATACATTTAAACAAAACAGGGAGATAACTCTAACACCATATTGATTACTCCCCTTTACTCGACTTTTTATGACATCAATTTGAAAAAAAAACAATGAATTATTTACTTATGTTATGTTTTATGGCATATCAACCCTTGTGTGTGAATTTTGTAAAAAAAATCTGGCAAGTCAAATATGTTTGTCAAGTCCATGAACTAAATCTAGCAAGTCAAATATGTTTGTCAAGTCCATGAACTAAATCTAGCAAGTCAAATATGTTTGTCAAGCCCATGAACTAAATTTAGCAAGTCAAATATGACTTGGGGGTTTGTGGTTGATTCCTCTTTTACTTCCACTGCCCAATGCATTCAGACGGCAAATAAGACCCACAGTGTTCTCTTTCCAATGTACTGCTCCTTTGCCACTTTGTTTTAAGTTAAAATAATTTTCAATTCAGTATAATTAGACTTTTTATAACATTTCTCAACTTAAATTAAAAATACACTTACATTTAAACTAAAAAGGGAGATAACTCTAACACAATATTGATTACTCCCCTTTACTCAACTTTTTATGACATCAATTTGAAAAAAACAATGAATTATTTACTTATGTTGTTTTATGGCATACCAACCCTTGTGTGTGAATTTTGTAAAAAGTCTTAAGTTCTTTACATATTTATGGATTAATTTATTGAACTAAATTTAGAAAGTCAAATATGTTTGTCAGGTCCATGAACTAAATCTGGCAAATCGGATACTGGTGTCCCGCTAGATTTGTCTATTCAGATATTTTTGTCCACCTGATGAGTTAAAATAATAAAACAGAGAAATAGAAAAGAAGTTTATTACACACTTGGGAAAACATTAGTCAAACTGTGTTGCAAAGAAATGTGGGTATCTTTTTTACTATCTTACCCAGCGTAGTTTACCCCTTAACAAAGTTCAAATTCTACTTTTTTTGTGCAAATACATTTAAACAGCCTAAAAAAATATCCGCAAAGAAGGAATAAAAATAAATATTTAAGATTTTAGAGTAGGGAATACAATTCCTTTATAAATTTAACGTAAAATGAGCACCCATTTCATGGCCAGTTAGCGTGAAACGAGACATGTAACCAACTTGAGTTTTTAATAAAAACACGTAAAAATGTAGCCATTTTCGTGTTTTTTTTTGGTGGGGATAACCAACTTGACTTTTCAATTTGTTCTTTTTTAATTATTAAATAAAAACACGTAGAAATTTAGCCAAATTAGTTTTTTGGGGGGGGGATGAAATCTGTTTTTTTTTTAATTATGACAATAAGAGTTTTTCCTAGTTTGAAACTGACCCCCCAAAAACCCTAAATTGGCTAAATTTCTATAAATAAATAACCCCAACCCCTCAAAATTTAAAGTCATATTAAAAAATTAAATTTTAAAAAATCCCCCCACAAAATCTAAATTACTAAATCTCTACGTTTTTATAAAATAAATACCCCCCTCCAAAAAAAAGAAATTGGCTAAATTTTTACGTGTTTTCATTAAAAAAATCCCGCCTTCCACAAAATTACAAACTCAAGTCGGTTACATGTCTCGTTTAACGCCAAGTGGTTAGGAAATGGGTGCTCATTTTCTGTTAAATTTATAAAGGAAAGTGATCTAAAATCTTAAATATTAAAAAAAAATTTAATTCCTTCTTTGCGGATATTTTTTAGGCTGTTAAGTTTAATGTATTTGCACAAAAAAGTAGGATTTAGAACTTTTTTAAGGGGTAAACTGCGCTAGGTTAGATAGTAAAAATTTACCGAAATTTGCTTATTATAACTGTATTTTGAAGATTATCAATAAAGTATTTGTAATTTTGTAAATACTATTTGAAAAAATTTATTAATATCTTTTGTAAACTTCTATTAGAAGAAAGAAAAATTATTGCAACATTTTGGATTTCAATAAATTAGGATTTTGGATTTCTATGAATTACGATTCTTCGGTTTTTTGTCATATTATCAAGAATAAGGAAATTCATTAATTTATTAGATTATTATTGCAACAGATGTACTCATTATATTTTGAATTTGATCAATAATGAATTTGTGAAATTTTTAATAAGAATATGCATAATTACTTCAATTTTTCCGTATGGCCCACAAAACATAAACATCTCTCTTGATTGGCGCCATAAAAAATAAGTGCGTTAACATCTACTCAACATTTTTAAAATATTATTTTTTGCAAAGAATATTTCTTGAAATGTGTTTAATTTGTTTTCTATTTGCAGAATCTCTGACAATCAAAACGAAAATCTATTATTGGATTTACATTCCTTTGATGACTTGAAATATCGAAATTTCTTAAGGAAAATATTCAGGAATTTCTTGATTTAAATTGTTTGTAGTTAAAAAGTCTGAAAGGAGAAAAATCATTTTTGGTGAACTGTGTGATCTGTTTTATCAAGTCAAATTTGGTGAAAATATATTGAAAAAAACATTTTTTTGTCAAGTGAATATGTATTTTTCCCCAGTTTTCTTTAGTAAAAGACGAGCTGGAATACCTGTCCAACGTGGGGTGCATGATACTAAGGCACCCATGGGCACTTAAAACCGCAAAGGTTCAGACACCCAAAATGCTTGAAAAGAATCAATAAACATCTTGCTGATGATTAAAACTGAAATTAAAGCCTAATAACGATCTAAAGAATTGTGAGATTTGTAGAATCATCCATTAAAAGATTTTAAAATGATTAATATTGGATGGAATTCTGCGAAACTCTTTCATTGATGTTCCTAAGATTTAAATTTAAGATCAGATGTATAAATAATTTTTCACTGAAACATGAAAAAAACATTTTAGTTATGACCTCGTTCAAGTGAAAGACTATTCCTACACTTTAATATCATGGCTTAAAATTAGTAAGCCACACATTTTTTATATTAATTTACTTGTGAAGTATCTAGTGCTTCGTTTACAAGGAAATCAACTATGCTGACGCACATGCGAACACATACAAGAGAAAAACCATATTCTTGTGAAGTGTGCGGTTCTTCGTTTACAAAAAAATCCACTATGGTGACGCACATGCGGATACATACAGGAGATAAACCATATTCTTGTGAAGTATGTGGTTCGACTTTTACATGCAAATCACAGTTGATCAGGCACCAGCGAACACATACTGGAGAGAAACCATATTCTTGTGAAATATGTGGTGTGTCTTTTACAGATAAATCAAATTTACTGCAGCATATGCGAACACATACTGGAGTGAAACCATATTCTTGTGAAATATGTGGTTCGTCTTTTACGTGCAAATCCCATTTGGTAAGGCATGAACGAATACATACTGGAGATAGACCATATTCTTGTGAAATATGTGTTTCGTGTTTCACAGATAAATCAGATTTGTTGAAGCATATGCGAACACATACTGGAGAGAAACCATATTCTTGTGAGGTATGTGGCTCTTCTTTTGGATGGAAATCTATTCTGTTATCGCACATGCGAACGCATACAGGAGAGAAACCATATTCTTGTGAAATATGTGGTTCTTATTTTTCACAAAAGTCCTCTATGTTGAAACATAGGAGACAGCATACTGGAGAGAAACCATATTCTTGTGAAGTATGTTGCTCGTCTTTTAGTGTAAAATCCGCTCTGTTGCAACATATGCGAACACATACTGGCGAAAAACCATATTCTTGTGAACTATGTGGTTCGTCTTTTACACAGAAATCAAATTTAGTGAGGCATTGTCGAACACATACTGGAGAAAAACCATATTCTTGTGAAATATGTGGTTCTTCTTTTACAAGTAAATCAGATTTGTTGAGACATGTGCGAACACATACTGGACGGAAACCATATTTTTGTGAAGTATGTGGCTTATCTTTTGGATGGAAATCCACAATGTTGAACCACATGTTAACACATACTGGAGATAAACCATAATCTTGATAAGTATGTAGCTCTTTTTTAGTGTGACTCCCACTATGTTAACACATATACGGGATATAAACTGTATTATTGTTTTCCATGTTCGTCTTTTAAACAAAATCACGGCAATATTGTTAAGAAACGATTTTAACGCTTACGAATATAATTAAATCTGTCGATTAACTTTTTGTACTTTATCATCAGAAGTAAATTTATTCTCCTCAAAATGCATAAAATGGATTATACAGTTTTTCTTTCCATATATTTTATAAATAAAATTGTCTTTTGATTTTCATGCATTTCGAGTGTTATCATAATGGAACACGATTCCTTTTCCCAAATAATTTGTATGATATACATTTCATCTTCAAAAACTCAATATTGGTTGAAAATCTATTTGCATAGTATCGATGAAAAAACGATAATTTTATTCCTTTAATTTGTAAAGTTGAATAGTTAAATGCGTTATTATTTTGTAACAAGTTATTATGAATTACTTGAGATTTTCTAATTACGAAAAACTTATTCTGAGATACCGTTGGATTTAAAAGATTGTTTGAGTGACGTCAGATAATGTCATGTTAATCCTATCAGAATCGAAATAGTGAATCTACAGATGGTTCCTAACTTTTTGTGACATATATCTTTTTATTACTCTTTACAAAAATAACATCAGTGATAGCCAAAGACATTTTATTATAGTACAAAGTTCTTGTGAAATAAACATTTATTTAAAAACGACATCTCATTTGTTTATAAGATGTTGACCTTCTTTCAATTTTGTAAATGAAAATCTGCTTTTATTTAATGTTTTTTCTAATAAATTAAAGTATTTATGAAGTAAAAAAATTTCGTATTTAATTTTTTTCCCATTGTATAAAAAATGAGGCTTCTATATATTTGTCTTTTTAGTACAAACTTTGTTGGTCTGGAAACAATCAAGGTACAGCAAAATTTGGTGCCTTAATGACAGATAAATAGTTGGACAAGTTTATCGATGTACACTGCATCACTCAAAGAATCCTTCAAATCAAATTGTTTGTGTATGTCTCCAAGTTGGCCTTAATAAAGCCACAAAGAGAAACTCAGAAATGTCTCATCAAAAATATTAGGCGATGATTTGCCTTCCCCATGTGAACTAGAATTGAATGTTATTAAACATGTAGCAGACGAAATCAGTTAGCAGATTCCATGTGCTAATTACAGAAATATGCATGTGCAGTAATCCTATCATCACTAATTTGATGAACAAACCCTAGCGCATCATATGCACATACATATGCATATATGTAAGTAAATGACCTTTCATCATCACCAGCCATAAAAACGCGACCAATCCTGCAAACACATCTGCAGATTGTGTCGGATGAGGAACCAAGATTTCACATGACCTATCAGAACATGGCTACCTCATCTCAAACTAAGCAACCCTACAATAGTGATGATGTATGGAAGTGAAACCTGGCCAATGATGGTTGAGGATATGCGTTGCATGGAGAGAAATGATATGAGAATGATATGATGGATGTGTAATGTGAGTCTTAAAGACCGATTTAGATCTGATGACCTCAGAAGATTAAATATGGAGATTATTCATTTGTAACATGTTGACCTTTCTTTTATATGAGGTCAATTCTGTAAATTTAATGTTCTTTCTAATAAATTATACCTCTATGAAGTAAAAAAAAAACTTTTGTATTTAATTCTATTTCCTTTGTATAAAAAAGATTCTTCTATATATTTGTCTTTTTAGTACAAACTTTGTTGGTCTAACAGTAAACATGTTACACCAGAATTTAGTGAATTACTGACAAATTAATAGTTGGACAAGTTGATCGATGTACACTGGATTACTTAAAGAATCCTTCAAAGCAAATTGTTTGTGTATGTCTCCAAGTTAGCCTTAATAATGGCGCAAAGAGAAACTCAGAAATGTCTCATCAAAAATATTAGGTGATGATTTTCCTTCCCCCATGTGAACTAGAATTGAACGTTATTGCACATGTAGCAGACGAAATCAGTTAGCAGATTGTTATAAATCAGTTTAAGAGGCACAACTGATACCATATTCATCATGTGCCAATTATAGAAGAAGTATGCATGTGCAGAAAGCTTTCGACAAAGTCCTAAGAGGTGCAATGCAAAATGTTGGTGCAGAGGAGTGGATCGTCTGTCTTGGAAATTGAATGTATATGGATGCTAGTCGTAGAGTTCGGGTGGATAACACGTACATTGATAGCCTCAATGCATCAACATCTTAAAAATAATATAATTTGCAAAGAAAATGTATATAAGCATGCGCAGAAAACTTTCGACCAAGTCTTTAGCGCTTTTTTGTATATATCATAAAATCATACAATGGCAAAATGAGGAAATTAAAATTCATTAAGTAAATTATGTTTGTATTTTATTCCCTACTAGCAGGACCCGTGTCCCGGCGTTGCCCGGGGAAATATAACAGCCTGATTTTAATTTTTAAGTTAAATAAATAGATTCAGAAAATAAATCATTTCACTGGAAGTAATTTAGGTAATTAAAATAGGATTTAACACGGAGCTGTGCCCTAGCGTTCTTGTGTTTGTTCCAACAGATGTCTCCTTTATAGTGGTAAAAGTTATTCGTACAAAGCTCTTGAACACCCTACATAAAACTGCCCATGACTAAAGCAAGGTGAAGTCAAGTTTAGACCCACCACTGCCAATGATTGTCCTTGGGACTTGTTAATTGTCATGGCAAAACACAATTTAACTGGGAACTGAAGCCTTTTAAATTTTATTGCAGAATCCGACGGAATAATGGGTATTCTGGGAAGGAATGTCAGTTTGCCCCTTGCCACACCAGTTAGTATTACAGCTTCTATCACATGAGGTTGCATGCGTTTAACACAGTCTCGTTCCATTACATAGCCTTAGAGCATCAAGATTCCGGAGTAACATAATTGGGCATCCAGCTTTCAGCTGTGTGTTGGCATACCAGGCAATTCTAATGAATTTAAAAATTGTGTAGGGTATTGTACAGCCTGGACGCCATCGAGAGTAGAATCCATAGAAGTGAAAGTTTGTTCATCATCTGGAATTTCATCAAGCAGTTGTTGATTGATGACATGCACCATGTCATTTTTAGGAGCTAGAATTACCCTCTCAGTTAGCCATTCAGGATACACATAGTTTTCGACTATATTTGGATAAACTTTGCTACTAAGTTCTGTGAGTGATGAAACAATTGAGCCAATACCTGGAGTAATAATCTTGCCATTGTTGGTTGTGGCAAGCTTGCCATCACCTATTTTTAGGAGGAGGGAGGCAAACTCACCAGCCATTGGGTCACTATTGAGATGTACACGTATGTTTGTAAATAACGTTACAGTCTTAATGTACTTGCACAAATATGACAATTTAATGCAAGCATTAAGCTCATCAGGGGGACTTCCACGTGGAACAATAGGAAGCGTTTGTCGGAAGTCACCTGATAATGAAAGTGTTATGCCACCCATAACAACATCACGTCTCTTGAGATCACGCAATGTTTTATCTAGAGCCTCGAATGCTTGTTTATGTGCCATTGTACATTTATCCCATACGATCAAGGAACAATTCTGTAAGACTTTGGCTGAATCTGACCCTCTTTCTATTTGACAAATTGGATCAGCATCTTTTGTTAGATAATGGCAACTTAAATGTGGAGTGAGCTGTCCTACCACCAGGAGTACCTCCGGGTGCATCAAGGAATATAAGGCCACCTTGCTGATCTTCTTAACTTCTTCTTAACTACAGTACGAAAATATGAATTTGCTCATTATTTAGTCGTGCGATACCATCTCGAACAATTGATGCTTGCTAATGAGGTTGATAACTAATTTCACGCGTCCATGCAGTAATGACCGGATGTGTATTAGATCGATTAGGTGAGGTAAGACGTAATTTTGTCAGTGGTTTACCATTCATCTTATAAGTCATATCTTCGATATGAACTAAAGCCATATTGAAGATGTCGTCCTAAAATGTTATATCAACTTCAGGCTGTTGATTGTGTTTCCTAAGAAGGAAATCTTCACTAAAAGCTTATTTGTGTGCATCCAAAAGTCGTTTTGAATGAGACACTGCACATGATGTCAACATGATGGCAAACAAATGTCTCACATTGTCTGCAGATTCAGATATAGATGCTTCCTGTAATGTAGCATCCCAGTGGTTATCATCCTCAAGTAGTCCATGTGCACTACATGCATCTCTGAATGTCTAAAAACCTCCAGCTAAAGGAGATAGTCGTCGATATTGTGGGTAGCCATTTGTATCCGATTGAGTTTCACTCAAGAAGTGTCTTGGATATCTCTTACTGCAGTGTCCATCTTTGAGACAGAGTGAACATCTGTTTATGTTTCCACATGGTCCATGAATCATATGGTGCCTAATGAAATCGTGTAAAACCGGATCTGCGACTGGATCTGGAATTTCCGCACTGATAACTGAATCTATGTCAGAGGATCTCAATTTTTATCCTCTTTTCTGCCACTGAACAGTGTACATGTATGCTATTACATATAAGGGCAGCAGTTTTTTGTCGCCGCCACTTACTGCTACCAAGCACAATCAAGGATTTGGTTTACCCGACTCAAATTAAACAATAGCAAGCAATTAAAAGTAAAGAGGATTGTCTGCATGTAATGTTGTAAGAAAAAAAATTTTTTTACTTATTGTTATGCCCCCCCCCCCCTTACACATGGTGGACCGTACATTTGCTCGCCAGAAAGTGAATCGTAACATAAAACAGGCAGCACTTTTCCCGGTCGCCATCGGCATTTGGCTCACGTGACTCAATCGCAGTCATGAAAAAAAAATTAGAGAATAGTCTTCATTATTAAAAATAAGCATATAATCGTAATTTTAGTGCCCCTCCATCCGAATACAATTTGTAATGCTCTGCAGCCTACATTAATTATATTTGTGTGTTTCAGTGGTGCTCATTTTCCATTTTTCTTTTCAGTCAAAGAAAATGGAATGTATATGCAAAGGTAATTGGGGTGGGATTTTAATGGGGCTTTGTAGGCCTCTTTAATTTTCCAAGACAGAGCCGGTGTTTATAAAAAAAATAAAAATAAAAATTCTGGTGAAATCAAAGTAAATTGCTTTCAGTATATATCGAACAGGCTTCGTTTAAGTATATTAATTTTCATATTAATATTATATTCCCCATCGGTGGGTTAGTGGTTGTTACGACGTTACAGTTTTTGGCGTTCGATCCCATTCTAGTAAAACGAAATTTTTTTTTAATGTTAAACATTTGTCAACACGGTAGCACGGGGGATTTAAAATTCTATCAGAATAGTCAATAGTGATCGTTTAAAACGAAAATTTATCATTTAAAATGAAAAATTCAGTCTGGCATTTCAGGTTGACTCGGTGGAATGAAGTTGTTTTAACTTTATGTAAATAAGGAAAACGTAAATGTTTTTATTAATTGTTAGAGTTGAATTTTTTAAAAATTATTATAATATGAAATATCAGAATTATTCAATTCTTTTTTACAATTAAGGTGAATAACTGGGCACTGGTTGTGTTCGTATCGTAGCATGTTTTCGATTGTGAAGGTGGTCGGATTAATGTAATCCGTTATTCGATGACTGTGAATTGTTACGAAAGAAGAATAAGGGAATGATATTCGTCTAATCTGTAAGCGCGGTGGTTTGTTATCTTTCTTAAAAAATGTATCTAATCGGTTTGTTTGTTTTGTTACTTGTCTCAAAGTATTTGGCGGTGAGGGAATTCTTCCCAAAGAAGTTAATCGATTTCGACAAAGTGTTTTTTATTTAGTAACTTATAAAAACAATGTAAATGTTTTTTTGTTATTGTATGAAGTAAAACTTTCGCAAAGTAGGCAACAGTGATTTTTAAAACGAAAATGAATAATTTTCATGAATAGTCATTGATTTATTTATTGTATGATTGAAAAATTTCTCATAATAGTCAACAGTGATTTTTTTTATTGTATGAATTAAAATTCTATCGGAAGAGTCAATAGTGATCGTTTAAAACGAAAATTTATAATTTAAAATTAAACATTCAGTCTGGCACTCGGTGGAATGAATGGAAGTCTCCCAAGTGATGTTTGAAATACAGAAGTATCCTTATTTATTACAATAAAATTCAAGGATCTGTTCTTTTGATTTTTTTCTTCTCGTTGTCGGTAACTGAAATCCCATGTGTAAAAAGTATTTGCTTATTTTATTAACGAATTAAAAAAGAAAACAGTTCGGTTCAAATAGTGTAGAAGTCACATGTTTGTTTTTAAAGTAAGTGATAGGTATAATTATTGGTATATATTGATTCTTGAGTTGTATATTTCGTAACATAAGGAAAACTTAAATTTTTTTATCTTATATTTTAGAGTTGAAATGTTTTAATTTTTGTATTATGTAATCGGTATTCGGTACGTGAAATAAGGGAAAAAAGGGAAAAATACGTGTAAACTGAGGCTTCCCCCCCCCCACCCGGCAGAAACATAAAAGTTATTTGGAATATTGTTTAGTATGTAATATAATATGTTTGATGTGTATTCTTTATGCAAAATAAATTGAACTGTAGTTATATATGTAAGTGGCTGTAGTTCGTAATGTGCCACACAGTATTTCTCAACTTGTTACTAACGTAAACTGATCTGATTGAGGTTTGCGAAGAGTAAACTAATGGAAAAGTAAGTATTACATATTAAATCGAATAAGAAATGTTGTACTTTCTGTCAGAAGTGTACTAATTGTAATAGTATGTTGTGAATTGTGTTCCTTTAACCGTGCAACGCGTTTTTCCTTCTTTTTCTTCCGTCTTCTCCCAACGTATCCGATCTTTGTGACGTTCTCTACTCGACTGCCACCGATCCAAAAGACACCGCCTTTTATGTAACCTTCTTGCTACACCTAATTTGCATAATGCAACCCTCTCAGTCTCGTAATTTAATGGGCGTGGGTTCGCGCCTCGGTGTTACGACTGTCTCCTTCCGAGCCGTCACTACACTCCCCCCTGATCTCATGATCACAAAGATGACACCTCGGCGGTCGTCTTTGCTAGGTGCTCCTTCGCAAAAGTGGGGCTTCTTCAGAGGCGTGGGCTTCTTCGGGGGGGGGGGACTCTTCAGGATTGCGGGCTTCTACTTTTGTCTCGGGTAAATCATCCGACTCCGTGTCGTCGTCAGTTATCAGACTCTCTGAAGATGTTGTGCTGTCAGAATCTTCCTCTAACGAGAGTATACTGTAGCATGGGCGCTGGTCCTTCACATGTCTGGGCATTCCATTCACCGCGACAGATTGTGGACTGATTAGTTCTGTTACCCGACCTTGGCCAAAACTGGTGGTGCAGCGATTCTCCGGTGACTTCACCCACACGCAGTCTCCAACCTGGTAAGGACCGTGTTCAGGACCTGCTGATGATGGCACCCCGTCAACGGTAGATCGCATTGGCTGGTGCGGTCAAATGTGACTCATCGTCTTTTGGTGTGACGTTATGCCAGTAGACAGCCTATTGTATGGAGCAGCTCATTCTAGCCGCAATCCGTTTTACGGTACGGTGGTACCGCTCTGCAATTCCGTTCCCGGCTGGGGCATATGCACAACGGAATCTCGGGTTCACGCCCCATTCATCTGCGAAAATCCTGAATTCCCTGCTGCGAAAGGCTGTGTCGTTATCAGTGAGTAGTTCTTGCGGTGGGGCACGCTAAAAAAAGACAACTCTCAGTTGACCAATCACGCTTGCCGAGTCCTGGCGTGCCAACTGCCTCCACACAGTTTTCCCTTCTCCCAGTGGACCGGCGCTGGATCTATTGATTGGCATTCTACGCACGTTCGTATAGCCAACTTAATCGTTGCTTTCGCCGTTGCAGGACAACCTCTTCTGGCGAAATAAGTTGTGCGTCGCACTCCTGGGTGTCCACTGCGTTTGTGAATATCCATGATCTGGGCCGCGTCCAGTTCATCTACGTGTACAGCACCTATCAGGGGCTCGGGCCCCTTTTCCCTTTTCATTGCGTCAAACCATCGCTGTGGCACGCGCGTCAGTTGGTCGGCCACGTTTTGAATCGATGCAACCAACGTTACGTCCACTGAGAGCTTGTACTCCATCACCAGCTCCTTGAGTGTGCTCAACCGTCTCCTAATTAGCATCTCACTGGCTGCCTTGGTGCGAACTCGTGTTTTCTCAGTTAGAGTGTCCGACACCCAGTGGTACACACATGCAGAGTCGGTCTTTATATGCAATACCTTGCTCTGCCACTGCAGAGCTAAGTTGATGCCCTTCAACACGGCGTCCAGTTCGGCTAAATTAATATGCTGGGCATCGTTCTCAGGTCGCAGCCAACAAGCATCCTCCAACACTGTACCCTATCTTTCCAATGCTACCCCAGTTGCTAGCGAGCTGGCATCGACCCATGCATTCACTTCCCGGCCGTTCATGCACCAGTCTCCACAAGCTGGATCACTCCGCTTCACTGCATCCATAGTCTCGCATATCACATTCCGGAGGAGGGGGTCAGTCACTTTGTCATTCCAGCCTTTTGTGATCGAACTGGCTCTCCTCTTAATCACTCTGCATGCCACACGAAGCCATGCACACACCGGGAAGTGCCCAACAAACCTTCCACATAAGGAGAACACAGTTCGTCGTGTGACGATGTCGGGAACTTCTTGAACTGTGTGTCCTCGCTTCCAGCACAAGACGCCGCGCTCCCTCCAGACCATTAATCCCAGCACGCATGTGCCGTCCCCCAACCGCTCCGGGTCCTTACATTCCAGTCCGAACCGAGCCAAATGTTCCCTGACACAAGACGCGGGCATAACATCTTCGTCGGCCAGGATATCATCGATGTAAGCCGATGTTGCGCGGTCCATGGCTTCCTCCTGCGATAGAACCGTGCTGACGATGGCCTTCATGACAAGGGGAGCCACATTCAATCCAAATCCTAGACGCGTCAGACAGTACCTCTTTCCATCGATCTCCACAGTCTGGTACGGCCACAGTGTTTCGTGGATTCGTACTTGGAGGTACGCTCTCCTGAGGTCCAGCAGAGACGCGTTAGCTCCTTTCTGGCACCATTCACGCATCTTAGCAGCGCAAACATCAGCGTTTGCCGTGAATATGTCCACATGATCGTTAAGTTCGCGATAGTCCATCATTGGGCGCACCTTTGCCTTATTCCGCTGTACCACGGCCATCAACGGAATCAAACCCTTGGGAGGTCCCAGCCTTATTTCCGGGTATGGCACGAGCCAACCCTTATTCATCCACGTGCGGAGCTCCTGATCATATTCTGGTCGAATTTCCGCAGCCACCCGATACTCGGACACTTCATTACGCAGCTCTTCAGGTGTGCGGTTATCTGCCCACTTCCACGCCGCGGTCCATGATCGTCTTTGGCTGTCGAAAGTAGCAGTAAAGTCGGGTTCGTTGATGGAGATAGCTGTACACGTAGAAACTTTCCTGTCTCCGATCCGAACCGCTCCTGTCGGTCCCACAGTGACAGCTCCCAACGCTTTAATCGCATCGATCCCCAATAATAGATCAAATCCCAGTGGTCTACCACGCACCACCAGAACATCTATCCTGACAGCATTGCCTTCATCTGTGGCAATGGTGACCGCCCCACTGCCGCAGCATGCACCGGACGCGTCTCCAACGGTCACGATGTCCACCTTCGCCATCTTCCAGGATCGGCATCTGCTCACATCCACTATTGTTTGTGCACATCCCGTGTCAACTAACGCCGAACACCGCATTCCATCAACATGGATAATAACTTCCGGGAGCGCCCTGTTTACATCCTGGTGGGGGAGAAGGCTGGCGCTGATGCTTCGTCCCCTGGCTCGTTTCCCGAACAGTTCCGGCCCAGTGTCCAGTGGATGTTTACGCCAATAACATCAGACGGTTGGTCGGACTAGCAGGTTATACCAGTGCTGTGGCAGCTCTTGGGAACTGCTGTTTTACTGCCAGGTGGATACACGGCTGCAATCACATGTTGGCTTTGGTCCCTAACTGTTGTTAGCACCCTTGCTCTCGCTATTAGGTCTCCCATGGTTAGAGTCTCAATGTTTGGCGCTTGTTGGAGTCCAATAGAGATGGCCTCAGGGAATCCCGTGACAAAAAACAGTTTGACAAACTTCTAAAGTCCGACGCCATCGAAACCTGCTAGTCCGACCAACCGTCTGATGTTATTGGCGTAAACATCCACCTGCTCGCCAGCCCATCTAACCATGGTTAACTTCCTATAGGCTGTGAATGCGCCGTCTGTAAACGTATCCTTTAACCGGGCCTCTATCTGCTCTACGTCCAGTTGGTCGCTCTCGTCCATCTCCAAGTACAGGGCCAACGCGTCCCCCTCCAGATATAATGGGAGCAGGCTCGCCACATCATCCACCTTCTGAAGTCCCGCCACCAGTCTCAGTTTCTTAAGCCATGCTACCACGTCTCCCTCGCCAGTAAATGGCTTTACCATGTCACTGTGTATGCGTACCTTCGCCATAGCAAAAGAGCCGAGATAGCTTGTAATAGTATTTTGTGAATTGTGTTCCTTTAACCGTGCAACGCGTTTTTCCTTCTTTTTCCTCCGTCTTCTCCCAACGTATCCGATCTTCGTGACGTTCTCTACTCGACTGCCACCGATCCAAAAGACACCGCCTTTTATGTAGCCTTCTTGCTACACCTAATTTGCATAATGCAACCCTCTCTGTCTCGTAATTTAATGGGCGTGGGTTCGCGCCTCGGTGTTACGACTGTCTCCTTCTGTCAGTAGATGTAGAACAGTTGAGATAGCAGGTCCAGTTCACAGGGAAAACATGAAAGTGATAAAAATGGACTTGGGAGAAAGAGGGGTAAATAAAGACCTGGCCAGAGATAGGCTGATTTTGGAAGTCAATTTCTTAAAGCCGTCCAACACATGTCATCATGCAACAATATTATGATGATGATGATGATGATGATGATGCCGTCCTATATTCCTGTGAAATTAATTGCAATAATGATATACATGGTGTGTGTTTCTCTCCGCCTTGGCAATGTTGGCTTGTTCTTCTCGTGGATATGTATATAAGAAGGCTAAGGATGTTTTGGCATCAGTTAGCATCGCATTTGTTAGCCGCTCTCAAGTCACTTATTTAAAACTGTATACAGCTATCGTGCAACCGCACTTTTCTCCCAGAACCTAAGGACTGATGAACAAATAGGTGATCTCTGTTCAGTTGGTTTTGGTTTCCTTGCTGATGGGTCCCCTTCTCGCGAAACCATTCTCCAGTAGTTGACAATGTTTATATAAAACACTGAAATAGTCTAGGCACAGTGAAGAGCTGTGATACACGAAACAGTCTGTTTGTGGATGACTAACAATCATCTATAAATAAATATTATTTTCAAATTGCAGCCCAGTGGTTGACAATCAACTAGATGGTCATATGTTCGATCCCGGCTTGGGACAGGTGCTAGTCTAGCAACACTGAAGAGATGTGATACAGCGAAACAGTCTGGCTGTGGATAACTATATATATATATATATATTGCATGAATTTATTTATTCATACAAACATTGACTACATATGTGCATACATGTTTCAGCTGCGATCTTTTTCGAAATCCAGCTTCCTCAGGCATTTTTACAAACTGAAAAAAAATATGCAATAAAAACGATATAAAACAATTTTTCAATTATGAAAGATTTATTATAAGTTTGTTTTTTCTGCTGATATTTTTTCTTATTTTATGATACAATACATTTTGTGAAAAAAAAAACATTTTCAACAATGTTAAAAAAATCAGAAAAAAGACAAGTTTTTCCCTATTCTTTTAATTCCTTTTTACCTGCCCACCACCCCCAATTTTTTAAAAATAAATCAGTCAAAAAAAGTCTAGTAGAAAAAATTGTAATTAATTTAAAAATCTTTTTTTTACAATTTTTCACAATCTCTTATAATATTTTATGTTCAATGTTTGAGTGTTACCATATTGCGGACGAAGGCCTCTCAAAATGATTTTGGAGTATTTTGATATGCTGTCCGAAAAAATGCATATGACAGAAAGACGTTTACCAAAGATCAGAATTGTTAGAAGCAAAAATTCGATTTTCGACCCTTCATAATTTTTTTTCTTTGACAAAATTGGCAGCAGCGTAAGATTTTTGCTTATGGCGGGAATTGTAGCACAAATACACAATCGTAAAAAAACAACAAAAATTATACAATTTTGAGATTTTTTTGCAGTCAATTCCTATTCATTAATAACTGTACGAAAAATGAAAAAAGTTTTTTTAAAAAGCCGAACAGGAAAAAAAGGAATCATTATTGACCTGGTCAATTTTGCAATTATTACAGACTCACAATAATATCGGTTTGCTCGAAGAATATTCAGCTTTACTATTTTCGTAGTGAACTTTGGCTTTTTTGCGGTCATTTCATACTCATTACTCGCAATAAACAAAAAACAGTAAAAACTTTATTAACAAATAATTAGAAAAAACGATTTGGATTTTTTGTAGTAGAGCCTAATCGAAAAATGAATTTCTAAAACAAAATATATAGCCCCACTAATTATGGGCAGTGCGCGCACATGTCCATGACATATTTTTGTGAGTCTTGTCTAGACATGTGTAAGGTTAGGGTTTAGGTCTTCACGTTGAGATCGATGAAACTTTCATTTCTCGTTATACAAAATACAGAATAAACGCCACTGTGGAATGCATTGTGGAATGCTCGTTCAGTGTGTAGTATCTGTTCAACAGCTATCTGTATGAGTTCATGTGGAGGCAAAAATATAAGAGAAAACGATCTTTTATGCAAATTATCAATGACACTCTGTGACTTTTTTTGTTACTCGGCTGGGTTTAGTGTGTAGCATCTGTTCTGTTCTCAGTCGGTGAAAAAGGGGTCCTTCTAGACTGAGGCAATTTTAATTTTTGCCTCAATCCAGAGTGCCCCTTTTTGAGGAGCTGAATTTTGCCCACATTAAAAACTGACTTTGTGTGTTACTCTGCCCTCGTGGGGAGACAAGTAAATAGGAATTACATGATATGAATGGCATCCACCTTTTCGAGTAAGTAATAAAAGTATTTTTTTTATACTACAACATTTTGTCTGTTTTTTGGTGGCGGAACTATTTTATTTTGGTTCTTCTACAAAACAGCGAGAGATTCATTGTTTACATGTTTCGGACGGTTTTCTTTATTTCGGTTGCTGCCATTTTCAGAACGTTTCTTCAGATGTCTTTTGTCATAGTCCCATAACCTGAGCATTTCAGATTTGACCCCTTTCATGTAGATGGTTCTCAGTCTACATTTCAGAAGGTCACTAACTACAACAAAAGTAATTTGAAGAAAGGCCAGAGTATACAATGGTAAAAAAAATATGTGAAAATAAAACAACTAGGATAAGGATAACTGTCTGGAAGACGTAAATAATGTAAAGAACGAACGCTCATCTCAGAAATATTGTCAAATCGACAAATGTTATTAACTCCATCAAATTTTGTTTCTTTTGCTCATTCGCTCTTCTTAACTGGACACACGACAAGACACTTATTTTGGGGAGGAATATATCAACGGTCACTTGCTCTAAAGCAATGGTTCTCAAAAAAGGAGACCCTTGGCTCCCAGAAGGAATCAGGAAGAAAGGGAATTTAGTCCAGAAAGGAACTATAGACTGTGTTCAATATTTTTATTTAATGAAACGTTTTGAAAGTAGGTACTTTGTATTTCACAGTCATAATATATATATATATATATATATATATATATATGAGAGAGAGGAGAAATTGAATGCCTACTAGACACAGGAGAGAACTTGAATGCCTACTAGACACAGGAGAGAACTTGAATGCCTATTAGACACTGTCCTCGAGTGTATAAGTTCTTTCTCAAATTGACCAGTTAATATATATATATATATATATATATATATATATATATATATATATATATATATAGAGAGAGAGAGAGAGAGATAGACGAGAATTTGAATGCCTACTAGACACTGGAGAGAATTTGAATGCCTATTAGACACTGTCCTCGAGTGTATAAGTTCTCTCTTCAATTGACCAGTTAACTAATATATATATAGATATATATATAGAGAAAGAGAGATAGGAGAATTTGAATGCCTACTAGACACTGGAGAGAATTTGAATGCCTACTAGATACTGGAGAGAATTTGAATGCCTACTGGACACTGGAGAGAATTTGAATGCCTACTAGACACTGGAGAGAATTTGAATGCCTACTGGACACTTGAGAGAATTTGAATGCTTACTGGACACTTGAGAGAACTTGAATGCCTACTAGACACTGGAGAGAATTTGAATGCCTATTAGACACTGTCCTCGAGTGTATAAGTTCTCTCTTCAATTGACCAGTTAACTAATATATATATAGATATAGAGAAAGAGACATAGGAGAATTTGAATGCCTACTAGACACTGGAGAGAATTTGAATGCCTACTAGATACTGGAGAGAATTTGAATGCCTACTAGACACTGGAGAGAATTTGAATGCCTACTAGACACTGGAGAGAATTTGAATGCCTACTGGACACAGGAGAGAACTTGAATGCCTACTAGACACTGGAGAGAATTTGAATGCCTATTAGACACTGTCCTCGAGTGTATAAGGTCTCTCTCCAATTGATCAGTTAACTATATTATAGTATATCTTTCTTGTGGTCTCTTGGTCTTACCGAATTTCAGGACAAGAATGTATCTAATCTGGTGGAGTATCTAGCTAAGTGTTGTTATTTGAGGTAACATAACTAGGTGCACTATTCCTTGTATGAGCAAGTGTATATCCGTGCTGAGGGGATCTTATTTGTGCTGCAAATACTATGTTATTTTAAATATTTTGCCAGGGTTTACTTGTAGGGTAAAGTATCCTCATCTCAGGTTGCCATGACAAACCTTTGTACAGAGACTGAAGACACTTGAGGATAGTGTTTCGTAAGTAGTTTTTGCATGTTTTAATCATCAAAGAACCACATACTGAACAAGACTATGGTTTATTTTCAGTATGTGTTCGCATGTGTCGGAACATACTGTATTTCATTGTAAAACTAGAGCCACATATTTGACAAGAAAATGGTTTCTCTCCAGTATGTGTCCGCATGTGCATCAACATCTTGGATCTTACTGTAAAGGAAGAGCTACATACTTCACAAGAATATGGTTTCTCTCCAGTATGTGTACGTATGTGCATCAACATAGAATATTCCAGTGCAAAGGAAGAACCACATACTTTACAAGAATATGGTTTCTCTCCAGTATGTGTCCTGATATGATTCAACATATGTTGTTTCCTTCTAAAAGTAGAACCACATACTTCACAAGAATATGGTCTCTCTCCAGTATGTCTTTGCATGTGTCGCAACATACTGGATTTCACTGTAAAAGAAGAGCCACATACTTCACAGGAGTATGGCTTCTCTCCAGTATGTGTCTGCATGTGCGTCAACATATTGGATCTCATTGTAAAAGCCTGGCAACATACTTCACAAGAATATGGCTTCTCTCCAGTATGTGTTCGTGTGTGTTTCAACAGAGCAGATTTCAGTATAAATGAAGAGCCACATATTTCACAAGAATATGGTTTCTCTCCAGTATGTATTCGCATATGATTCAACATATTGTATTTACTTGAAAAAACAGAGCCACATATTTCACAAGAATATGGTTTCTCTCCAGTATGTGTTCGAATATGTCTCAACAAATCTGATTTCTGTATAAAAGAAAAGCCACATTCTTCACAGGAATATGGCTTCTCCTTAGTGTGTTTTCGAATATGTCTCAACAAATGTGATTTTTGTACAAAAGAAGCGCTACATTCTTCACAAGAATATTGTTTCTCTCCGGTATGTGTCTGCATGTGTTGCAACATATTGGAATTTGTTACAAAAGCATTTCCACATACTTTACAAGAATAGGGTTTCTCTCCAGTATGTTTTCGCATATGCCTTGACAAATATGATTTCTGCGAAAAAGATAACTTGCATACTTCACAAAAATGTTGTGTCTCTCGTCTTTTTGTTTGTGTATCTTGTTTCTTGTTGTTGGTCTTTGAAAAGTCAGAACCAGAAAATTCACAAGAATATGGTTTCAATTTAACATCAGATTCCAAGTTCTTTTTTGGATTCAACATTTTCGATATCTTTTGATCACAATTAGTTTCTGTGTATTTTTCCATATTCATCAAGAACCGAAAACATTTAGTTTTTTATAGTTTTCAGTAAAATATATTTTAAAAATGTTTCCCAAAAAACTAATTTAATATGGTTGCATCATGCACCCCACGTGGAACAGATATTCCAGCTAATGTTTTACCAAATAAGATTGGGATAAAATAAATACATGTCCAGAAATTGGTTTCCCAAATTTGACTTGATAAAAAAGATCACATAGTTATGATTTCTGTTTTCAGCCTTTTTAATTACACATAATTTACATGAAAAACTTTCCAAATATTTTCCCTTAAAACATTTCCATGTTTCAAGTCACCAAGAAAATGAAGATCCATTCAAATCTAATTTGGATTTGTTTGTTTTGATTGCTGGAAATTCTGCAAATAGAAAAATTAAACACATTTCAAGAAATGATTTGTATTAGACAAACTCATTTTTAAAAGGGTTAGGGTTAGAGATAGGTTAGGGTTAGAAAAATTAAACACATTTCAAGAAATGATTTGTATTAGACACACTCATTTTTAAAAGGGTTAGGGTTAGAGATAGGTTAGGGTTAGAAAAATTAAACACATTTCAAGAAATGATTTGGATTAGACATACTTATTTTTAAAAGGGTTAGGGCTAGAGATAGGTTAGGGTTAGAAAAATTAAACACATTTCAAGAAATGATTTGGATTAGACACACTCATTTTTAAAAGGGTTAGGGCTAGAGATAGGTTAGGGTTAGAAAAATTAAACACATTTCAAGAAATTATTTGGATTAGACACTTATTTTTAAAAGGGTTAGAGATAGGTTAGGGTTAGAGATATGGTTAAGCTTCACAGGCCATGAACCAAATTGAAGTTATTCTGCACATTATTATAAAATCTACAAATTCGTTATTGCTGAAATTCGAATTAAGTACATTTTTTTGTGATTCTGATCTAATAAAACGAATGAATTTTCTTCTATTTTTTAGATATTGAACTAATCCTTAATTTATAAGATGTAAAATGTCATACTAATTTTCTTTTTTTGTAACATGTTGAAAAGATAAATTCTTTCAGATATTTTTTATACTAGATTTCAAAGTAGTTTTTGTACTCTGTCAAGATAGAAAAGAGTGCTCTGAGTGGCACCTCCCCTGATGTGGCAACAGTACTCTATTTTAGAATGTATCTTATTCTAATACATGTAGAGGATAGTATCAGGAGTGAAATACTTTCTGGAGCAGTAGAATAATCCAACTATTTTTCTAGCAACCTTAGCAGCAGATGTGATGTAAGTAAAAGGCAGTCATAGAAGCTTATTAAAGAAGGGGCAATCCCCAAGAAGAGAGACGTTCATTTCAACTGGGCAAAGTGAGGATCCGAGCGTTGGTGGTGAAAGAAGAAAAACTTCTTTTTCCTCATTCGCCCATGTGTTCTGGGTCCAAAGAGAGAGAATCAGAAAGATGATGATCTTGAATACTCTTTACTGTGCTGCCATTGATGTTAGATTATGATTTGGAAGATTATTGGAGATCAGGACTTGCGGACCCAAATTGATCCTTGATGCACACCAGCATTAGTCGATAACAACTACTATTATAAACCTATCAGAGAGAAAGGATTTGATGGTTGAAAGAACATTTCTAAATATTACATAGCTATCAAGCTTGTGAAATAAACCTTTGTGCCAAACCCTATTAAAGGCCTTTGATATGTCGAGAGCTATCACCCTGGAAACGAAGCACCCATCAACAGATTCACTTACCCTGTGTGATATTAGTCAGCACGTCAACTGTTGAACTTGGAGGACAAAATCTATACCTTGCCACTAACTAGATTGCTTTTGTTAAGGTGGTTGACAACTTCTTGGTTAATCACAGATTCAAACAGATTAATCATGATGACACTGATTGGTCTATACTGAGATGCAGAAGATCGATTTCCAGTATTTTTAAATACTGGTCAGACTGCAAAGGTTTTCCAAGATGATGGGAAGCATTTATTTTTTAAGCAATGATTGAAATTTCTCAATTAATACCAAACTGAATAAACCTTCGAAAAGCTAAAATAAGTGTATTTTACCCCTAAAAACGAAAATAGTTTTGAAGTCAAAAATAGTTCCAATAAATGACTAAAAGAATTTTTTTTTAAATCAATATCAAACCGAAAATTAATTGAAAACAATAAAATAATAAACGTCAGAATTTAGTTTGGGAAAAATAAAAATAAATTTATCCAGTATTTATTTACACTAAAAGAACACTTCTCTGGGATAAAAACTATTGCAGAAAAACGTACATGAGATGTCACTTCTTAAGTAAAACTTGATGAAATAAATTCATGGATTACTTTCCATTTAAAATTAAATGAATGGATTTTTCTTCTCAATGAAGAAGGCTGATGGCAGAAAATCAGTTGGGTCTTGTGAAAAATAACTGCCTCGATTTTGTTATCTCTTTTTATAATAGAAATGTATTACAAGGGTTGTCGTCTTGCAGTAGACAAGCTTGGGGGATGGAGGAATAGACGTCATCCTGATAACATTAGTTGGTGGCATTCTATATCGTCTCCCAAATAGCGGCTTAGTAAAATGTGTTCTCCTCAGCTACAATTGTGAATTAGGTCTGACGATAGACATGTGTTGATTTAAAAAATAGAACTGGCAGAAAATGAAGAAAATAAAGTCTTTTTAGACCAACTATTCTCACCACTGGTACAATGGAAAAATGACAAGGAAAAACATAGACGAAAATCTCACAATGAGTTTATCAAATTCTTGGATAAAATACATAAAGGAAAAACATTATGAGTTTGTTGAATGAAAAAAATTATATTTACATTTGAAAGTAGAGGAGCCCCCTCAGCTAATACTCCTCCCCCCCCTAAAATGAGATTCTACTATTTATTACACGATTACATGTGAACGCCCTGAAAAACTTGGGACAAAAGTAATTACACTACACCCTGACAAAAGGTTATAGTTTTGAGGTCTGCCTTATTTGCCATGATATCTCAATGCACAGGGCCTACCTATCGACCGTGATTTCTTGCCTCCCTTACTACTTAGAAGTGGTTTCGTCTGGGTTTTTTGCCATCTCTGTTGTGACCAACTCTTTAGTCACTTGAATTCACTCACAATTTAGCACGCTAACTATTTTGTGTCGATAACATGTTCACTCGGGTTTGAGTGACGTCTTACTTGCTGCTCCACTTCTGCTATTCATTGGTTCATGTTCTTTATTATTTGTGTTGAATTGTCAGGCCGGGAAGACGAACCTTGTGTCCGACATTGAATGAGTCTAATACAGAGGTTGCAACCGACCTTCATTATTGTCACACCAGAAAGACGAAAACTGAAATAAATTTTTCCTTCACTTTTCAAGAATATCAACACCTTACATTATTCATTCAGGGAACAATTACCTCCAAACCTATCATAGTAGGGCAATCATAGAGATCAGCGTCCCCCCAACATAATCTGATAAAAAAAGTGTGTATATGCAATAACAATGGTTTTATGTTGTTTTTTTTTTTAATTATTAAATGAGGAATATTTTGGAGTTAAAATCAAGGTATTATTAATGTGGTAATAGGGAAAAATAAGAACCCCGTCCGCGACTGTACTGATCATTCTGAAAGATACCCTTTTCGGGTATCTTTCAGAATGATCAGTACGCTGAAAACGCTCAAAAAAACAAATATACAACAAATAAAAGTAACTGTCGTCGATAAAAGTTAATTTAAAACTGACCTGTGATATTTGTTTGTATTTTTAAACCGTTCCAACTGCTATTTAGTAGAAATCAATAGTTTTATCACGCGAACTTGCAAAAAAAAAAAAAATGGCGCTTGCTCGTAAGACGCCATATTGTCTAAAGAAAACGAGTAAAAAATGAACAAGAAATTTTTTTTACATCTAATAAAACCCCATTTATAGTACGTAAAAATACAAACAAATATCATAGGTAAGTAGACAAATATCTCTTCTCGACGTAGGTTAAACTCACTTGTTGCATATTTATTTTTATAACCCCGTTCTCGTTAGTTTTTTAGACCCCGTCCGCGACTGTACTGATCATTCTGAAAGATACCCGATTTTTCGTCAAAAACAGACAATGATGGCATCAAGCATACAAAACTTGGATTGTAAACTATGATTACTGAAACGAAACGAAGTAAAGTCTTGTAGTGAATTATAAAAATAATTTATTTAAAAGTTTCTTGATTTCACAACTTGTGTTATCTAAATAAAAACAATAAAAAAATTAAAGTATGTATAAAAATATTTCTTTCACATGATTTTTTATTGAAAATTTCTACATCGGTATTATCTCAATAAAAACAAAGTTTTTTTTAATTGAATAATAAAGAAACATTGTCACGTTTGAAATAAAAAAAATGTTATAATTAATAAATGCAATTAATGCAACAAAGCATCTCACTGAATTTATTTGGCTTCACTCTTTCTCTCCACATAAATTCTGCCAAATAGGAGGGAAATAGAATATCACAGGCACCAAACTTACTTGCAATTATTAAAATTGCTTTCTGGGATAAGGAAAGTGCTGGTTTCGTTTCAGTTTTAGTACACTCCAAGTTTACTTCCAGTCTTTTTGAATACATTTTGTACATATAATATATATATGTAAGCAGGCATATATATATATATATATATATATATATATATATATATATATATATATAATAATGGTAATAATCCAGGTAAAAAATATCCACAAGGTTGGTAATCCAGAGAATTTTAACCGGGTTCATAAAAAGTGCTCAATATCATATTGTAGCATATTTACACATTTCAAACGTATTTTTGGTGCGTCTTTACTTTCATGACGACATGTTAGGCCTCTCTTGAAAAAAATAAATATAAAGTTAAATAAATGTATAAACTTTCTTATGTATGTATGTGGTAGCTGAAAGACTGTACACCAAATATTACGCAAATTCATCCAGTATTTATTAAATTAAAAATAAAGATTTTATCTGTTGGTCGCCATTTTGAGTTTCCCCGAAAACAAAATTTGAGTTATCTCCCTTGCCTAATAAGTAAGTATAAAGGTCTACAGATACGTAAGATCGGTTTTAGTTTTTATTTTAATAATTTAATGAATACTGAATGAATTTGCGTGATTTTTTTCTGTACAATCTTATTTTCAGCTACCACGTAAGTACATAACAAAGTTTATACATTTCTTTAAATATTTTCACGTCATAAAAGTAAAGAAGCACCATATTTTCTTTCGTTTTTTACTCGAATTGGTTCCTCATTAAATATTTATTTAAAAAAACAACATAAAACCATTGTTATATCCTATACACAATTTTGGGCACTTCTGTCGTATATGTGAAGCTGCTGCCGATTAAGAAATCGAAATTGAAGAGTTCCATTTTTTTTTTCATTCAGAATTCACCGGAAGTTGAATTTAGTATTTAGAAAATGGAGTTAAATGAGATTAATCTTCGAGACATTGGTAATTTAATGAACCAGCCGCAAAAAAACAATAGATTTTTTTACAGGCACACCGCCTGATTTCTTGCAGTCGGACATGCCCGTCATGTCAAAGACAGATGCAGATGGCAAGCCACAGTGGAAGTGATGGATTTATTAAGAAAAAGACCTCCCAAATGTTAAAATTATTTATATTAAAAAAGAAATAAAATCAAAATCAATGTTGACAAAAAAATTCAGTTCCCCCCCCCCAATCAAAACTTTTCATTTATATTTTTAAAAATCCCACCAATCAAAACTTTTCAATTAAATTAAAGAAAAAATCATTGTTGACTTTTCATAAATTTTTACTTCATATAATAAAAAAAAGAAATTGTTAATTGTTTCTTGTTACCCAAAAACAAATCAGTCTTGCATTTTTTTTAATGTTGTCAAAAAATCAGTTCCGGTTGAATTACCTCCCTTTATTTTCAGTAGAAGGACAGAAAATCTGCTGCTTCACATATACGACAGAAGTGCCACAATTTTTTATCACATTATTTGGGGGGGGGGGGGCGTCGATCTATATGATTGCCCATAGTAGTCAAGGTTGACGGTGATTAAATAAAATAAAGTTACATTTAAAAGATTGAGAAACTAAAACAAAACACTCAACGTAAGGATGAAATCTATATATTAATACGCTAAGGTGTACGTACGTGTGTCACGCTTCCGGCATGCGTGCCGCAACTAGATTATTGACAACATTTAATTAGCCTAATTTCTGCATCATATTTTAATTCTTTCCCTTTAGCGTAACGGTAAGCTACGTAGTATTTTTGTCTTTGGCCCGACTGGTTTATAGTTCGATCCCAACCAACTGCTAAGATTTTTTTTTCTACATTTCGAGCGGAAGGGGAAGAAATAATACATTTTTTTAATCACCTGGTCAAAAAGTACTTTTTTGTGTTGCTTAAAACTTAAAACTATTTTTTGTTTTTCATTTTGGCGTTTTTAGGGCATGTCTATTATTTTTTGTTATTGTTGTTGTTTTTTGAACGGACGTTAAGCAATGTTTTTTTTTCAATGATAGTTTGAACTAAGTATTTATTTTTTATTTGCACCACTTCTTAAAGTGTTAAAACATTTATTTATTATTTTTGGAGGGTAAGGGACCAGTATTTATTTTTTAAATGTTTTGAACGGACAATAAGCAATGTTTTTTTGTTTTGTTTTTTTCTCAGTGAAACACCGAGAGCGTGGTCGAAAGAAAGAGAGAGTGTGTGTTCGTAAGAGAGGGAGATGGGGGGGGGGAATAGAGAAAGAGTGAAAACGAAATAAAAACAAATAAATAAATCGCAAAAAGTAAACTTACTAACAAATAGAAGGTGCTTTGTTACATTAGGACCCGCGCTAACTTTGACCCCGTCGTTAGGGTTAGGGTCAGTGAGGGGTTAGGGTTAGCTATAAAGTTCAGGGTCATTGGGGGTTAGGGTTAAAGTTAGGGTCAGGGCCAAAGTTAGCCCAGGTCCCAATGTAACAAACTACCAAATAGAGACGTAAAAAATAAGACAATGACAATGATATTGTATAGTTAACATCTGAGAAGTTAAGTTTCTTATTTTGTGTGTCACGATCTGACACTCCCATTTAATAAGATTTAGTATTTACTTTTGCCCCTGACAACGGGGGAGGGGAGTCGCGACCGATAGTGATTGCTGAAGAGACAGCTTTTACCCCGACAACCGAGTAATATAATAAATATATATACTTCCATCCCGTCACGCAAAATTTTGGTGAGTAAGATATGTGCATATTTCTAGCCACCGGATAATATTATTAACAGTAAATTATACAAATTGATGTAGAAAACACTGTGGGATTTCTTTTTTTTTCAGTGAAACATAGAGAGCGCGTACGAAAGAAAGAGAAAGTTTGTGTTCGTAAGAGAGAGATAGAGGGAGAAGATAGAGAAAGAGAGAGAATAAACGTAATTGAAAAGTGAAAACGCAATAAAAACAAATAAATAAATCGCAAAAAGTAAAACAAAAAATTAACAAAAACGAAAGTGAGGAAAGTCGTGATTCAAAGCAAAATAAAAAAAGAAAATCTAATCGAAAAAAAAAGTAACAAGTATAATTTCGTTTTCTTTCGGAAGCCTGCCACTTCTTACGGTATATCAACCCTTTTTAGTAGAGTGTCCATCGTACACGCGTTATTTGAATGCAAATTATTATTTTTTTTTAAATATTTCACTCTTATCCGTGGCGTGCTCATAATAAAACAAGCGTAACTTACTAACAAATAGATGGTGCTTTGTTAGATTGGGACCCGTGCTAACTTTGACCCCGTAGTTAGGGTTAGGGTCAGGGGGGGTTACCTATAAAGTTCAGGGTCATTGGGGGTTAGGGTTTAAGTTAGGGTTAGGGTCAAAGTTAGCCCGGGTCCCCATGTAACAAAGTACCAAATACAGACGTAAAAATAAGACAAGGGCAATGATATTGTATAGTTAACATCTGAGAAATTATTTTTTTTTATTTCAAATAGTTATTTAGTTATATTGTCAAATTCGTCAAACAAAAATGGCGTTCGCTTATTTTAGGTGAGGTGGTCGCTAATTTCAGACTTTATAAAAGGCTAAATTGTCCGATTACAGTAGAGGATCTCTTTACATTAGCGGCTAACCCGAGATGTAGGGGAGGGAGCCACTCTTTTCCCAGGACTTCTTCATTGTCCTTGATCCTGACCTTATAATACTGAGAGTTTTAGCAATGTTTGTTTTAGTCTTTGCTATGACTCAAACGAGGATAGAACTCTGGTATCCCGTTTCATTAACGCTTACCAAATGGGCCGGTTTCAGGCTTACGGTATTTATTTATTTTATTTTTTAATATTTAAAATTTCTTCTTCTTATTATTATTATTATTTATATATTAATACGTGTGAAAAAAAGATGTGACGATACTCACGTGAAGAAAATCAGAAGACCGGAAGGTAAAACCCGATGCCTTCCATCTATTTATACTAATAAGGAAGGCATTCAGTGGTTATAAAGTCTTCCTCTAATACCGGAGAGGTCATTAACATTTTGGACTTGCTTCTGTGTTAACCAGTTATCAGTTAATCGTTTGATTTGTTACCAAGCTTACAGCTACCCCCCTTCCCCATCTTTAGTTATTTGTTAACTGACTCCCCGATTTCGGTGGGAAGTCGCGAATCGGCAGTGTTTCGCAAGACAACAGCACTTCTACTATTCTTACACTTCAACCAGTCGAAAGATTTTTTCGACACATTGCGAAACAATTCTGCAACAGTGTGAAGTTGGCTGGACCTTTTTTGGTTGTCTGATTACTGCCCATTCATAGCTTTTTTTTTAGAATTACCGTTACAGCTACTTATCACCCCCTTAGGCGAAATGGCGGAAACTATTGATACAGTACGCAACAAAATTTCGGTCATTAAGGATATGGTTCAGACGAAACTTGCAAGTTTGCATGCTGGAAGGACTTCTTCACTTACATTTTCCGTGTTCGAGGAACAGATTATTAACTATCTGGTGGAGATTGACTCTCACATTAGCCACATAAGACTTCACGACCCCTCCTCTCGTGACGAGATGGAGAGTTGGTCTTCTGAATACGCAGGGTTTTTGGATTCTCTCCACCAACTCCGTATAACTCATCCCCCCTCCAATTCTGATAACGCATTTGGCCTACCTCCACACTCTCCACCATCTGACTCCTTTCCTCGCAGGACTCGTTCTTCCTTTGTAGTGAACCCTCCTCAGGTACATGTAAACGCGCCTACCTTTAGTGGTCGAGAGATGGGAGAGGACATTATGAGCTTTCGTAGCTTTCTCTCTCGATTTGAAAATTGCGTCGCAGGAATGGCGAACGATGCCGAAAGACTTAACTTTCTTAAGTGTTCGGTAACTGGCCGACCTCTTCTGCTCATCAAACACCTGAGTGTATGCGACTTGAACTACAAAACAGCGGTAGACATCCTTAAGTCGGAGTATTTGGATGAAGAGGAAATCATACAGCAAATATTTCAGGATATCCTGGATTATAAGGTTCGACGTGATGACCCTTCTATGGATTTAGGGGAATTCCTAGCAAAAACCGCTGCCCTCCTCACTGAACTGGCAGATTCCTTTGGTTGTGACTTTACCGATGATCATTCAGCAGGTGCTCGCTTAATGGCCCAGATTCTGTTCATCAAGTTCCCCAAGGAAATAAAGAGTGAAGTTATCCTGCTAACCGGACGTAGAATCCCTACTTTGTCCTCTTTACTTCGTGACACTGGAGAAGCAATCAAACGACTGTGTGTCAAGGAGGGCAGATCCACCCGTCCTACATTCCCGAGGTTCTACAGCTCTCAAGGTCCCCCCTCACGGAAACCAGGAGGTTCTACCCCTCGTAAAGATACCTCCTTCCTTACCTCGACTGAAACCATAGGAAGTATTCCTCCTGTCATGCGCGTTTCCTTCTCTTGGAGAAACAAGACTGTACAAGTTAACTGCCTGCTGGACACCGGAAGTGGGCGTACTTTTGTTTCGAAAGAAGCTCTACAGCCTCTGTACATCCCTGATTCTGAGGGTCGCGAGTATGAGCTTTCGCTCACCACATTCCAGGGACAACATAGGAAGTGCTATCGAGAGGTCGCTCTGAAGACCAGTCTGGGAATAGAACAACTACTGATACTACCCATTCTAATTCACGAGAACTTGGATCTTTCGTCACATTTGGAACACCTGGATGACCTGTTGGATAATTTCAGGGGAATGGGATATACACTAGCCGGAGATTTCGCGAGGGGCACCAACAGAATTAAAATTGAAGGTATTCTTGGACTGGATGTCATCCAATATTTGAGACCCCTTCAAATTGTGCCCTGCGTTCGGGGCCAAGCCTTTTCAGTGCCATCCGGACTCATTCCTTTTGGAAGAGAAGATGCTTTCCTCCCCGAGCAAAACCCATCTCTTCAGGAAAATGTAGGCCTCTCTTTCCGCAGGGTATTGGATTCTACGGAGAATGTTGAGTCATCTCTTTTGTGTTTTGCGTTGGAGTCTGAATCAACTTATACAGATCCTTTAGGAGATTTCTTCCCGGACAGCCAGGTGCAGAGGGGATTGGAGCTCATGTTCAGCATGGAATCGCTGGGGCTCCCCAATGAGGAATCTCTTGCTGAAATTGACCAGGAGAAGATAAAATATTTTCAGGAGGCCATTATACTAAAGGACAACAAATATTATGTGGAACTGCCTTGGCATATGGAGAAATTATCTCGTGTTCGTTCCAATCACGCTGTCTCTCTCCGCATTTTGGACCGGGTAGTTAAGAAACTAACGAAAGAGGGTGTGTATGAAGAGTACCGGGAGGTATTTCGTCAACAGGAGCTAGATGGCACCATTGAGGAGATCAAGGTACTTCCTCACCAATTCAAAGATTACATATGGATCCCTCACCGACCCGTCATGAAGACAGACCCAACTTGTACTACGAAGATTCGACCTGTCTTTAATTGCAGTTTAAAGGTTGGAAACTCTGTTTCTTTAAACGAGGCAGCCTATCCCGGGATTAATCTGAACTGCGATATGCTGAATCTCTTACTTGCATTTCGGTCTAACAAATATGTGTTGTTAGCAGATATTAGAAAGGCATTTTTGATGATTCGTCTGAAACTGGAGTCTGATAAAAACAAGTTTTGCTTCTTCCTCCGGGATGGGGATCGACTTCGATGTTACAGATACACAACGATCATTTTTGGGTTTGTGTCAAGTTCCTTCATCCTGAGTTGCATATTGAAGTTCCATGCAGCACGATTTCCTCAGGACCGTTGTCGATCTATGATGGAGGATCGATTTTACGTAGACAACCTGGTAATGACAGGAACAGAACCAGGAATCATTACCGAATTGTATTCTACCTCCAAAGCTCGCCTGCAGGAGGGAGGTTTTGAGTTGCAGGCCTGCAACTCCAATTGTGCCACCCTCAGAGAAAAAATGAGTCAGGACGGCACTCTCAGCACCCATGGAGGCAGTTGGGAGAGAGTATTAGGTTATCACTATGCTCCACTTACAGAAGAAATGAGTGTCAACCCGGTGAAATGCCAGTCGGATGCTTCGACTAAGCGAAGAATACTGGCTGAAGCCGCTAAAATCTTTGATCCTTTGTCTCTTTGCCTCCCTGTGACCCTGCGGAGCCGAGTATTAATGGCCAAATTATGGAAAAGAGGATTAGGATGGGATGAACAAATCCCAGGTGAATATCAGATGCTATGGAGGACTCTTGCTCGGGACCTGTCTGACCTGAGTGACTTACCATTTGACCGTTGCGCCTTCCAGGGAGGTCAAGAAGGAGAGTTATTCGTTTTTTGTGATGCCTCTGCAGATGCGTATGGGTTTGCAGCATACGTCTTACAGCAGGGTTGTCCCCGATTGATTTTTGCCAAAGCCAAAGTGGCCCCCTCTAAGACGAAGTCGCTCCCGACATTGGAGCTAATGGCCATATACTTGGCTCTAAAATGCTTGCCCTCAGTGTTACTGGGCTGCAGGGATTTGATCCTCACCAAGTTATATGTGGCAACGGATGCACAAGTGGTCTTGTCATGGATTCTGTCACAATCCATGGCAAGTAAGAATGTTTTTGCTCAAAATCGGCTCAAGGATGTTCTTCATATGAGGAGTCAATTTGCTACTCTCCATGGACTCGAACCGGTGTTTCGTTATATACATACCTCGCAAAACCCAGCTGATCTCATTACCAGAGGAATGTCCTTGAGGAAATTCAAGTCAGTTTTCAAGTTTTGGTGTCATGGTCCCTCTTGGTTGGGGGGAGGAAGTTCTGCCTGGCCGGTACAGGATATGCCATGTCTCAGCAAACATTCCCAACAAATGGCATCTGCTTGTGTAGGTGTTTCCGTGGCCCTCGAGACAGAATGTACTCCCTGCATCAACTTTGGACGTTTCTCTCAATTTTCCCGCCTTCTCAGAGTGGTTACATTGGTGTTCACGTTCATCAATAGGCTTAGGGGGCGCAATGAAGATGCGGGAGGAAAGGCCAAAATATATCTGTTAAAAAACTTGCAGGCCCAATCCTGCGTGGTGGAATTGCATTACTTGCAGGATCCCTCTGGAAAATCGGTCCCCCCACTGATCCATTCTCTTGACTTGTTTCTGGACCAGGATGGCCTCATCCGTTCTCGAGGCCGAATAGACAGATCACCGCACCTCAGTTTCGAGGTAAAAAACCCCATCTTATTGGGCAAGGACAACCTCGTCACTAGACTCATTATTATGGATTGTCATTACCGGAGCGCCCATTTAGGAGTGGGGTCTACTCTAGCTGAGCTCAGGCGTTGTGGGTTTTGGATTCCTCAAGGGAGACAGGCGGTCACTAAGGCTTTGGCATCTTGCCATTTATGTAAGAGGTACAACTCAAGAGCTGTTCTCCCCACTAATTCGGCTAGTCTTCCAGTGCCTCGGGTCGAGTTCACGGAGCCTTTCCAAAACACTGGAGTTGATTTTACTGGACATTTTTGGATCAAGAGCGGATCTACGGAAGAAAAAGTGTACCTTTTACTCTTTACTTGCATGTCCATCAGAGCTATACATGTGGAGGTGGTTCCTGACATGGGAATGTTATCTTTCGTGCAGGCCTTGGTTAGGTTCACTAACCTGTATGGTGTTCCTCAAGCACTTTATTCTGATAATGCTAAGACATTTGTAGGCAGCGGCAAACTGTTTTCCCGACTCTCCCTGTTTCACAAATACCAGCAGAAATTTGCCACCTCCAATATCCAGCTGCGCACTATTCCTCTGTATTCTCCCTGGTATGGAGGTGTGTGGGAGAGATGCATACAAACTGTCAAAACATGCCTGCACAAAACCATAGGCAGGGATGAGTGGATTACTTCTCGCTAATAACTATCGTTTCGGACATCCAGAGGGCAGTCAATAATCGTCCTCTAACCTACTGGGAATTTGCAGACCGAGGACTAGAAGCTGTGACCCCTAGTATGTTCCTGGGACCCAAGAAAAACCCTGGATTGATGTTGAAGCTAGGAGCAAGTGACCTGACAAATACAGCTCCCCCTGGTCGCAGAAAATTAGTTGAGACAATGATGCTGCGGAATGAATGGTTGGAAAATTTCCGGCATTTGTGGTATGAGGAATATCTCCTCTGTCTTAGAGAGAGGCCTCAAGGCCGATCACAGGAGTCCTTCACTAACCGAATAAGGGTAAATGATGTTGTCCTCATCAAGAGCCCCCTTAAACCAAGACCATTTTGGCTATTGGGGTCCGTCTTAGAACTTTTGGAATCTGACAGGGGTGTCGTCAGATCGGTACATATCAGGCAGAGTGATGGTGCAGTGGTGGTGCATTCTCTCAAGAATCTATTTCCATTGGAGCTTTCCCTTTCACCGGAAGAGACTGGACAAACCGCAGACTCATCGTCCCCTCCCAACATTCCGAGCAGCTCCATAGGAGAGGAGGCCACACTGTGGTTATGCCCAAAATGCAATTCCCCTCAAGGAGAGGAGGACATGATTGCCTGTGATCGGTGCAACGAATGGTTTCATTTTAGATGCGCGGGTGTGGAAAGGGCTCCACTGCAGAGACAGAAATGGTACTGTCCTGAGTGCGTTCCAAGCAAACGCCGGCGTGGTAGACCCAGCTTACTTCCAGCATAAATTAAAGGTCCTGAGTACGACTTCAAACTATAGCCTACCTCACCTCTTTTTTTTCTTTCTTTTTTTTTCCTTCCTCTTGTTCGGGAGTGTGTGAAAAAAAGAGGTGACGATACTCACGTGAAGAAAATCAGAAGACCGGAAGGTAAAACCCGATGCCTTCCATCTATTTATACTAATAAGGAAGGCATTCAGTGGTTATAAAGTCTTCCTCTAATACCGGAGAGGTCATTAACATTTTGGACTTGCTTCTGTGTTAACCAGTTATCAGTTAATCGTTTGATTTGTTACCAAGCTTACAGCTACCCCCCTTCCCCATCTTTAGTTATTTGTTAACTGACTCCCCGATTTCGGTGGGAAGTCGCGAATCGGCAGTGTTTCGCAAGACAACAGCACTTCTACTATTCTTACACTTCAACCAGTCGAAAGATTTTTTCGACATACGATAGAGTGTGTGTTATTTATTTTGTGTGTCACGATCTGACACTCCTATTTAAGAAGATTTAATGAAGAGACAGCTTTTGCCCCGGCAACCGAGTAATATAAATAAATATATATATACTTCCATTCCGTCACGCAAAATTTTTGTGAGTAAAATATGTGCATATTTCTAGCCACCGGATAATATTATTAACAGTAAATTATACAGATTGATGTAGAAAACACTGTGGAATTTCCACAGGGTCCCGCTAGTATATTAGATTGATTTAAAGTTTATATTCAAATTGTAATTCTATCAAATAAAAAACTAGATTAATCAGTAACTGAACTTCAAAAATAATTTCTGCTTTTTTTACCAAGCGCAAAAAAGAAGTACATGTATTATTTTAAAAAAAAGGGGGGGGGCACTTTTTTATACCGGCCGCCAGGCATTTGGCTCACGTGACTCAATCGCAGGCATTTAAAAATAGAGAATCGCCTTCATTATGAAAAAATAAGCATATAATTGTCATTTTATTGCCCCCCCCCCCCGAATACAATTTTTTTTTCGGTTTATTTTTATTTTGTTACTTTTCGAAATAGAATTAACGTTGATGGATTTTCCGCACATTCCTAAGTTTGCCTCCGATCTAAATATATTGTACTTTTCGGTGTTTTATTGGTGTGTGGCGAATCTATTTTGAAAAGTAACAAAATAAAAATAAACCGAAAAGAAAAATATTGTATTCGGGGGGGGGGGGAATAAAAAGTGCTGGGGGGGGGGTCCAAATACTTAAGATTTCATCAAAATCCGATACTTGATTTTTTTTCATGCGGCGAGTCTTTGTTTACATTTCTGGATAGTTGTCTAAATTAGTCTGTACGTACTTGCTTTAACTTAAAAGTCATAATTGCGCCCCAGTAGTAAAAAAAAAAAAAAACTCTCCCAAAATAATTAAATTAATACTTACTGTTTACTTGAAAATCTGCTTTCAAGAAAGAAATAATTATAAGATGTTTTAATTAAAGGTGACGACTTCCACGGATGGCAGTCAATAAAAATGACGACCGGAAGAGCAGGTTCGCAGAAAATTAAAAAAGACGAAATATAAATTTGAAAGAAAATATTTTCCTTTTTTGTTTTGGCTTCCGTTTTCTGCCGAACGTTTTTCAGAGAATTTTGTTTCAAATGTCCTTTCTGATTATAGTTTAAACAAATATTTAAAAAATATATATTTCACAAGTAATCAATCGAATGTTTTACTTTTATTTCGTAAAAAAAACTAAACAAATAATTAACAGAATACCGAATACAGTGTATAAATAATTTATTTGTTTTCACCAATTCTTTTTGTTTAACATTCTGGTAAATTGTGGTTTCCCAGCCAAAATGTCAGACAATGAATCGGCTGCATTTTTACGACCTCGCAAATGAGTAAATAAACCCAAATAAATTGTTTGGGACTAATTTCAAATTTACCTTAAATTATTTTAAAGGAAATACACTTGGGGAATTAGTCCCAAACTGTTATGTTATTAAATAAACACCGAAGCAAAAGCACGCGTGTATCGTTCAGATCCAAGATGGCTGCCCCAAGCAGAACGTTAATTTCGTGGTAAGGGGGATAACTGTGTTTGGTTAAAACATAGTATAGCACCTCCCCTTTTAGGTAGTTATTTTTATTTTATTTATTCATTTAAATATCCAGTCTGGTAGGTGGTCTTGACAATCTTCCGGACCTAGTTGTTATGTGGTCTGGGGGAGTGGTCGGTTGATGCACAATTTCCTCCCCTTCATTTATTGAGGTTTGGGTATTTTCAGGACTTTCGACTTCCTCTGTCTCCCTGTTGGGAGGTGGTCTTGGTACGATATGTCGGCGGTTGTGTCGGATGTATCCTCTGTTTTCGTCTGTTTCCACAATGTACGATCGTGGGGTGGGGGCATTTCCAACTACAGTCCCTTCCTGGCTGGGGGTATTTGGGCTTCTAACCCACACACGGGTTCCCGTCTCAAAGGTCTCAGCTCTCTTGCTCTATGTCTCTGGGTGTGTGTGTTGTTGTTGAACCTTCTTGTATTTATCCCTCTCCCGAATAGGCTTGAAGTTAGGCCACTTGGGTGTCAGTAGCTTTGGGTGGATTGGAACATTGTTTCTTAATTTTCTTCCCATTAAAAGTTCGCTGGGAGAGTATCCAGAATCCATTGGGGTCACTACGTGGGCTAGCAGAGTCATATATGGGTCTCTTGCTTTCCTCAGCATTATCTTAATAATTTTTACTGCTGCTTCCGCTGCTCCATTGCTTTGGAAAAATCTAGGGCTATTTGTGATGTGTTGAAATCCCCAGATTCTTGCGAAATCAGTCAAATTCTTTTGACATATACTGGCTTCCAGAGTCTGTTCTCAGGATCACTGGTACTCCATGCCTGGCAAATATGGATTTCAGGCTTTCTATCACTGTTCTGGAGGTAATTGATCTCAGTTGAGTGAACTCGATGTATTTCAAAAAATAGTCGACCACCACAATGTAGGTCTGGCTGTTTAGCTCGAATAAGTCAGAAGCTAGAGTGTGCCAGGGTTCGGCCGGTTCGTGTCTAAGTCTGGCGCATGTTTCACAGTTCTCCACTGTGTTCTTTATCTGGTTAGATAATCCTTGCCACCAGATTGATTGGCGGGCTCGTTGCCGGCACCTGGTAATTCCTTGATGACCTGAGTGGATCTTGCCGATTATCTCTAGTCTCATCGACTGGGAGACCACAATCTGTGTTCCATACATTAGTAGGCCTTCATCCCAGTTAATGTCTCCTCGATGGGCCCAATATGGCTTGATTAGCATAGGAATTTGTTCCTTTGAAGGTCATTTTTAACAAAGTTTATGATGCCTGTACATATGTCATCATTGCTGGTGGCTTCACTTATCTCTGCCAACCGTCTATCCGTTGCAGGCAGGGACTGCATGATGGCCTGGACAAATATTGCTGAACTTTCCTTCAGTTCTTTATCCTGTTTGGTCGGCATGTTGCTGTGCGTAACTCTTGATAGAGCATCGGCAATGTTTAGTTCCTTGCCGGGTATATGATGGATTTTATAACTGAATCTCATGAGGCGGATGCAGAATCTCTGTACTCTGGCTAGTAATTCACTGATATCCCTATTGCCTAGCGGGGGTATGAGCGGTTTATGGTCTGTCTCGATTGTGAACCCCCATCCTATGAGGTAGTAGGAGAATCGTTCACATCCCCAGGTTATGGCAAGGGCTTCCTTTTCTATCTGAGCGTATCGTGTTTCTGTTTCCGACATGGCTCTTGATGCATATGCTACCGGGTGCAATCTTGTATCTTCCTGCTGCTGTAGGAGTACTGCTCCAAGGCCATCAGATGAAACATCTGAGGATACTATTGTTCTTTTTGTTGGATTGTACAATGACAGAACTGGTGCTGAACACAAAACTTCTTTTATGGAGTTGAAGGCTCTTTTTTGTTCGCTTTCCCATACAAACATGTTTTTCTGGCTCACTAAGTCCCGTAGCGGCTTTGTCATTTCTGCTAGGTTTGGGATGAACTTCCCCATTTGGTTCACCATTTCCAGAAATCTGCAAGTTTCTGTTATATTGTTTGGTGCTGGGAAGTTGTGGACTCCAGAAACTCTGTCTGGGTCGGGTCTTAGGCCGTCAGTGCTGAGGATATGTCCTAAGAAGTTTAGTGATGTTTTCGATATCTCACAGTTTTGTAGATTTAGGGTTACTCCGGCTGCTCGAATTCTCTTTAATGTGGCTTTTAACCGTGTGTCATGCTCACTTTGGCTCCTCCCATATACCAGTATATCGTCCAGCATACATATCGCCCCTTCTTGCTGTTCCAGTATGGCTGACATCCGCCACTGAAAGATCTCGCTGGTTGACGTGATTCCAAATGGTAGTCGATTGAATTGGAATCTTCCAAATGGAGTAATGAAGGTTGTCAGTCTGTGAGACTCTTGTGGCAATGGTATTTGCCAGTATCCACTGTTTGCGTCTAACTTGGTCATGACTTTGGCTCCATCCAATTGGGCTAGCACATAGTCGACTGTTGGTAACATATGCAGTTCTTTTTTGACATGTGTATTTAGTTTCGTCAGGTCAACACATATTCTGACCTTTCCGTTGTCCTTTGGCACCACTACTATGGAGGAGCACAATTCTGTGGGCTCTTCAATCCTGCTTATTACCCCTATCTCTTCCATCTGCTTAAGTTCTCTCTGTGTCTCCTAATTAATGGCAAGGGTATGCGACGTGGTGTTGAGATGGAGTAGGGTTTAGCATTCTCACGTAGGGGTATGGTGTAGGTTTCCCCGAATGTGCCGAGGCCTTGAAACAGGTCTCTCATCTCCTTCCTTTGGTCAAATGGTTGCACATCAGTATCTCATGCAGTGTACAGTAGAGGAGGATACAGTCACTATTTCAACATAAGGCACAGTGTGGGACTATCTTATTGATGTCACTGTTTATGCCACTCCCAAAAACAACAATTTTAGCTTGCATTTTTCACTTCTTTGATGACCATAGTAAATTGTTTTCAACTATTTCCGCTTTCATGGTTTTGGGGATCAGTATTCGTTCACGTTTCAGCAGAAAGTTCATATCTCCATAAGACCAGTATGGTCTAATGTATTTGTGTAATTCTCTGAGAGTCTCAGGCCAGCCTTGCAGAAGTTTTTCTTTCAAGTTGCATAATGTTGGGTTAGCATTTGTTGCTTGGCGGATCTGAGCTAATTTCTCGGTTGAGAACTGCACAAAGTCAAACTTCAACTTTAAATCAATGATTTCTTTATTCCTCTTGTTGGGAAGTCTGGATAGTCCATCCGCCAGTAACATCTCCTTGTCTGGTCAATATTTTAGGACCATGTATTCCTGCAACTGCAATAGCATTCGCTGGAGTTGAGGGGGTGCTGCTGGTAACAGAGTAAACATCAGCATGATTTTTTAAAAAGCTGTCTTTCCCGACACAAGTGCACCATGTGCGTTTATTAAGCATGGCAAACGCCATGTTGGATTTTACTGAAAAATATAATGAGTGCATTCATTCCTGTTTTCAAAGTTGTTGATTGCCTTTTAAAAAAGTGTTATAACGATCGTTACGTCTTTAAATGATCCATGACACAAGCTACTATTAATATGTAAGAAATGCAGAAAATGGATAATTTTAATGAAGGAAGTAAAAACATCATTAGAGATTACAATATCTTAGGAATATGCAAAAATTTTGCTTCCAATTAATTGTGATGGTGAAAAAAAACACAAAGTACAGAAAATTCTGGGAATTTTACATTAATATTGTGGGTTCTGTGTTTGCACTGGACAATCATAAGCAGCAAATAATTCAGCATGGAATTTCTTGAGTTAATTTACTTTCCCGGGCAACGCCGGCACACAGGTCAGCTAGATATGATAGATATTTATAAATATGAGACTATAAAAAAGAGCTACGAACTTAATTCGGCGAAGACGTCTGATAGATTTTAAAAAGAATAATACTTTGGTAAGAAAAATAAAGAAAACATCAAACAAAAGTAAAAGTATAAATACTCCCGGGCAACGCTTGTATATATATTATAAATCAAAAGTAACCTAGACAGCAACCTCTACCCATGGTAGTCTTAGAAAAAACAAAAACAACAAATCTTTAAATTTAACCTCTTTACAAATGAAGAGATGTTCAATCTGTGTGGCAAATAAAAAAAACATTAGAATTAAGAAAAACGAAGCGGTTTCACTTTGCAAACTTTGGATGTTGCATAGATTGTTGTAGTAAAATAACGCTAGGGTGACTCTGGGTACAGGAAACACTGTCAACAATTCTTGATCAAAAGGGAGAGATGTTGTAGAAGGGGACAACTATGATAATAACTAGAAGTAAATAAACTAGTAAAATAAAGTGGGTTAGGGTTAGTTGCAGATTTGGAGTCAGATTCAGAGTTACAGGGATTTAGAAGAAGTCAGAGTTGGACTGGTAAGAATGCTAGTAGTTGGATTCTGGCTTTTTAATCATAAACGTTTATGTGGAGCATACTTGCAATAAATATATTTTCATAATACTACTAAGCTCTACTAACATATTGAGCACAGTTCAAATAAATACCTTCCACAGTTAACTTAGTTTGTTCCACTGCTACCATCTATTTGAGTGCTTAATTTATCTTTTCATAAGCAGCCTTTTGGGCTTAATTCCTCCTACTACTACTTTACGTCGCAAACGGACCAAACTTTTTCAAATATTTGTACTTGTGTTTTATTTCTTCAAACCAATCATACCGAGGAAGTCTTGAGATAAAGACGAAACGTTGATGAATAGATAAATGATATTTTTGGTTTTCCTTTTTTAATTTTCCATATATATATATATATATATATATATATATATAAGTGCTGAGACTGCAAAGTCGAAGGTAACTTTGTAACTGGGTTCTAATCCATAAACCAGCAGTAATTAATATTTCCTACACTGATGATTGCATAAAGCATGAAATACTAGTGTCTGTAGGTAAAAATAATTAATATTTATAAAAATATTGTTATCGCTCTCTAAATACAAGAAGGGGCTTCTGTGAATTTATAAACAGGCAGTCATACAAAAACGCTAAGCAGCGTTCCTGGATCCATTAAGTTGAACACTCTCTGGCTGTTTGCTGTACATGTCCGCCATTTGACATTCATAGACTTTAAATTTCCTTCTTTCTGTGTATTAATGGTGGCCTGGGAGTAAGGGTTCAAACTGCAAAGTTGCAGGTGACTTTGTAACTGGGCTCGAATCCTTAGATCGACAGTACCTAAAATTTCTTACACTGATGATTGCATATAGCATGAAACACTAGTGTCTGTAGGCAAAAATAATTAATATTTATATATATATATATATATATATATATATATATATATATATTATAGGTGCATTCCAATGACCAAAGGAACAATCAATCAATCCATAACCTTTCATCTATTCTTTCAATTTCTTAATCTTCGTATATCGTCGAACGACCACAACCATACTTTTTCTTCCATTCATTCAATCTCTTTCCTTTCACATACCCATAATTCCTCTTTTGTTAATATATTTATATTGTATGTTTTAATTTATTTATGTTCATTTTTTCCAATGAAACGTATGCTTATGGATTGATTATTCATTTGGCACCTATAATACATATATGCTCTGAAGCTTGTAATACAACTTCATTGAGATTGCAATTGGGAACATTTTGGAATATTGTAAAGAGTATATACTTAAATATATATTTTTTGCAAGAACCCATATGAAACCAGTGGTAACATTTTAAAATGCTTAACGTAATGCGATTTTCTTCTGTGATGCCATCCAGCATTGCTGAATTTAAATCGTAAACAACTTTCTGGAACAATGCATGAAACGTTCTATGCACGTTTCTCTGTCATCTTTTAAAAAATTCTGTTCTGTCTCCAACTTTTTTGATGATTTGACGAAAATTCGAAAACGTTCATGGAACATTTATTATTTTTTGTATCTTAATATTAAAAAGACCATCAGAAAAATTGAAAAAATGAAAAAAGGTATAATTAAACAGAAGAATTCTGTTATTTTGACCAATTTTTGAATAAATGAGAAAAAGTTGCCTAAATACACACTATATATATATATATGTATATATAAATATATATATATATATATATATATATATATATATATATATATATATATATATATATATATATATATATATATATATAAAGTAATCCAACAAAAGGTATAATAGTCAACTAATATCTTATAATTAGTGAAACATCCGAATAAAAACCGAAGAAAGAGCATCTAAACACCCACATCTCTTCCTTCCACAAACACTTAATATCATGTGGCAACACACATTGCTCTAGTAGTGTCCGCATCCTCAACTCCGTCCGCAATATAGGTCAGCTTCGAATTTAATGCGTTGGTGTAGAGGCCTAACGGTACTACCGATGTAGAACATTATGGAATGGAATGATATGCACTTTATTTACATATATTTAGGCCTTGTGTATGTGTATGCATATGTACATGTATGTGAATATGGGTGTATTCTCATGTGTGTGTATGTGTATGCTCAATAAAATAAAATAATAATAAAAAATTAAAAATTAAAAAATTAAAATAAATTAAAAAAATAAATTATAATAATAAAAGAATAAATTAAATATATGAATAGATCATAATAACAAAGGAACATTAAAGAAAAAAATAAAAAAAAATAAATCTATAAATCAATAAATAGAATAAATTTATATAAATTTAGTTCTAGGAGTATTATACCCTTGGAATACTCTTAAATTAACTTATAAAAATTTTTAAAAAATAAATAAATATGTATTTAGATATTTACACTTTATGTATGTATATGTGTGTATGCATTTTTATCCCTTACTCCCCCCTTCCCCAACTTTTCTTCTTATCCCCCCCTTCCCCCGTTCCAACGATTCCTTCCTACCCCTTGGCATTGATCCATTCCACAATTCAAATTCCTTCTCAAATTTCAAATCTCATTTCTAAATATAGTTTTCCTTAAGTTATCCCCCTTTGATGGCACATATTATAATACGGCCCACACTTAAATTTAGATTTAGAATTGAATAAAGAAAAAGAGAAAAAAAATTATTATGCATGTATGTCACCAGAAGTAACTTTTCAAGAGTGCTAATTTGCTTATCAAAACAACACTTATCTTCGTTGCCATCTGTCTTCTTGCATGTATCAGACTTGGAACCACCAACAAGATTAATAGCAAGCAGGGAAGGGGATAATGGCGGAAAGGGAGGATGGAGAGAGGAGTTATGTCTTTATACCTTCTTTTTTTCTTTCTTTTTCTTCTTTTTCTTCTTCTTCTTATGTTTTGCTGCCGATTCAGCATCTTTTGTTGTATCTTTCCTTACTTCCTTTTATTATCAACTTCTGGTTGTTTGTTTTTGATCGTTTTGTTTTCATTGTTTTATATTTTATTTGTCATTTCGCCTTTCATTTGGTTTGCCTTCTTCTTCCGAATTTCCTTTTTCTTTCTTTCTTTCTGTTCTTATTTCCAACTGTTTATTATTTTCTTATTCATTTTCTGTCTATTTTTTTATTTTCCATTTTTTCTATTTTATTTTCAACTTGTTTATTTTTTATTCTCTTTTTCCTTTCTTTTTATTCCTTTTCTTTTTCTCTTTTTTCTTTCTTTTTTTACTATCATATTTTCTACTATTTTCCCTTTTTCTTTCTTTCTGCTTTTTTCCTATTTCCACCTTCTTTCTTTCTCTCCTTTTTCTCTTTTCTTGTTTCTTTCTTTCTTTCTGTCGGGTTTTAAGTAGAAAACAATTAAATGTAGAACACACACGTGTGTATATATACTTTTTCATAACAGATGGCCATCTCATCAATTTGGTACTAACCCTCCGTGTGCATACCAATGCCCCCTAATATCAGCTTTCCTGCAAATATGACATATAAAAGACCTTTCAAAAATGTATTCGGTTCTTCTGCATTGTCATGTTTTTTCTGCTCGACTACTTATCTGCATAAAAAGGTAAAGGTTGCATAGCCTGGACGCGCATGAGTGTCGTTGCCGACACCACACACTGCCCATGGCCGTAGCGGCAGTGATTTGTTAAGAATCACCGTGTCTAGGGCACAGCATATGGAAGGTGGAGCCCATCCCTCTCCTTCCGCTGCCTTGAACCTTCCCTGAGTTTTAGTCAGGTACCCATTTACTGCTGGGTGGACAGAGGGAGTTTTCAGACCCGAAAATTCGCATGCCGTGAGTGGAATCGAACCCGGGTCGTCCAGCCCAAAGACAAGTGCTATAACCACTCGTCCACAGGCCCTCCCTAAGCATACTTTGCTACAAAACTGAGAGTCCTACTGGCTTTCGTGGAAAATATTTATCATAATCCATCTCAAAGTGTTTTCCGTCATACAATCTTAAATGACTTGCAAGTCCACAGGTAACATAAATTGGAATAAATACATAGAAAACATTGCCAAGGCTGTTGCAAAGAAGGTGGGCTCCCTCTACCATGCTAGAAAACTTCTCACACCTGACAGTAACCTATATCTCTACAAAGCCACCATCCACCCATGCATGGAGTATTGTTGCCACATCTGGGCTGGTGCCCCATCCACTAGTCTCTCCCTATTAGACAAGGTCCAAAAAAGAATTACTAATCTAATAGGCCTCACACTATCTACCAAGCTCCAGCCACTGTGACATCATTGTGCTTGTTTTACAAGTATTTCAATGGAATGCGCTTCGATGAACTTGCTGCTCTGATCGCCACCTCGACGTAAATACACTCGAACCTTACAGTCAGTTAGATCCCATCCATTCACTTTGTTGGTCCCCAGATGCCGGAGAGCCTTCTACTCCAATAGCTTCTTTTCTATGAGCTGCCTACGTTTGGAACTCCCTCCCTGCTATCTGTTTCACCGACTGTACCGACATGCAGAAGAGAGAAATATTCCTGAGTTCGAAGAGATACACCTGAAGAAGGCCGGAGGTTACAGCGGTCGAAACGTTGTGATGATAACACACAAGATGAGAAATGTAGTCGGAATAACAAAAATTATACATATTAAATAGTTCTTCAATGATTCTTGTTTACAACCTTTTCATAAATACATTTACATCAGCGTCTACAACAGAAGTTATGATATTTAATTGGCATAAATAATTTTAATCTTATGTTTAATGATTTTTTGTGATATCTATTTTTGATTTGATTTTTTTATCAAATATTATAGACAAGTAAAGTCTCTGCAAAGAAACATTTATAGAAATATTAGTAAATTGTTTCCACTGTATAGAATGCATTTAAATTTTGTAATTTGAAACGGTTTTTGAAACCAGTAAAATGCAGAGGCTTTTTTTTTTAAATAAACATGTTATTTATTTAAAATTCAAATTTTCGATTCACACAGGAATCTTCATCAGAATAATAGACAATTTTTTTCTTCCTTTTTTTTTTAGAAAAAAAAACGATATGGTGTTGCTTGATCTTGTGCTTCAGTTGTTAATGACGCTCTTTGTGTAATAATGTGCACAAGTGGTGTCTGTGCTCTGGTCGCACGTTATAAGTATTAGTATAGAGTTCCACTGTATAGAATGCATTTAAATTTTGTAATTGAAACGTTTTTTTTAAGTAAAATTTAACATGGACTACACTGGCTAAGTATGAGAAGAAGCTTAATGTCTTTTAACCATGGCCATCCCTACTACAGGCCAGGCAATCGTGCAACTGGGGTCTTTTACTGGGGGCCATGTGAATTTTCTTAAATATTCGATATAGAAGTTGCAAACTATATCATCAACTGGTGCGGATCCTTTTTTTCTTTTTAACCACAATATACAAGTAATGATCTTTTGACATAAGTACAAAATCTCTAAAAAAATCCAACATTGAAATAAAAATTCTTCATTGAAATATGCATTTGCCTTTGTTTATTCAAAACTACCTGTCTCTTCATTTATAGGAATTTGTCAATTGTCAAATTTATCAATTAGCTCATTGTGGTTCTTATTATTTGGTATGTAAAACACATAAAAACATCAAACTAATCTCACAGAGGAATTTTACCTTTGTTTGCAACTTCTATATCGAATATTTAAGAAAATTCACATGGCCCACAGTAAAAGACCCCAGTTGCACGATTGCCTGGCCTGTAGTAGGGATGGCCATGCTTTTAACCGAAATGTTTAAGAACTACCCTTGGAGTAACTTTGCCAAGAAATTCAGATATCAGAAAGAGGCTTCAATTAACAGATTCATCAACAACGTTATTCAAAAAAAGAGAGTAACATGGTTGTGACATGTTTTCTGGATACCAGACTCCAGCTATTTAAAGAAATTATATCAAAGTTTCATTCAAGAAAGATGAAACTATTATTTTCTATTAAAACAAAAACCTATGGTAATCAGTGATATGTTTGGCCAAAACTTTGGAATGCAGTTTTTAAATCGGGTAGCATTCCAGTCAATGCTGATTGTAAGAAGAATGTCAAGTTATCTTTGGTTAAACGTTTTCATCATCTTAAGAATGCGCTCAAGAAACATTATATATATGAATATTCTCTAGAATACAAAGGCTATAGCAATTTGACGTTGAATTGTGTAATTTAAAAAATGTTTTTTTCATTTTTTAAATTATTTATCTAGGCATTTGACGTTGGATTTTGTCGTCTTATTTATTTTTTAAGATTTATTTTTTAAGATTTTGTTTTCATTATTTATCTAGCCATTTGACGTTGGATTTTGTCATTTTTTAATTTTTTAATTTTTTTATTTATTTTATTTTATTTTTCATTATTTATCTAACCATTTGACATTGGATTTTGTCGTTTTTTGTTTTTTTTTAATTTATTTTTAAAGATTTTTTTTTCATTATTTATCTAGCAAATTGACGTTGGATTTTGTCATTTTTTAAATTTTTATATTTATTTATTTTTATTTTCAATTATTTATCTAGCCATTTGACATTGAATTTTGTCGTTTTTTGTTTGTTTTTTTAATTTATTTTTAAAGATTTTTTCATTATTTATCTAGCAATTAGACGTTGGATTTTGTCATCTTTTTTATTTATTTATGTATTTATTTATTTTTATTTTTCATTATTGATCTAGCCATTTGACAATAGATTTTGTCGTTTTTTGTTTTGTTTTTCTTTATTTATTTTTAAAGATTTTTTCATTATTTATCTAGCAATTTGACGTTGGATTTTGTCATTTTATTTATTTATTTATTTTTATTTTTCATTATTTATCTAGCCATTTGACAATAGATTTTGTCGTTTTTTGTTTTGTTTAATTTATTTTTAAAGATTTTTTTCATGATTTATCTAGCCATTTGACATTAGATTTTGTCATTTTAAAAAAAAATTTCTCTCTTTTTATTTTTATTTTTTTTATTTATCGTTTGATTTTGTCATTTAAAAAAATTATTTCTCTGCCCCTTTTTTATATCTTCTTACTTTATCCATTTACTCTCAAACATTATGTTATTGTAAAGTATAGCTACTCCCCCTCCTCTCCCTCCTTTTTCACTTTTTTTATTAAAGAAATGAAGGAGTGTGGTTGAGAGCAACCTCCTAAAGCATGAATTCATTTCGCTTGCCCAATACAGTGAGATATTTCATGTCTATTGTATCCAGATTAGAATATGTATTTTTACTGTAGTTCACTTTTATTTTGTATTAGGGTTCAAGTACTTATTGATAAATTTAATAATCAATCACTGAAAAGAAAAAAAGGAAAATTAGAAGAGGACGACCACCAAAGAGATCGGCCAACCAGATAAGGGTTGAGACTGGCATGCCGCTCCTGACATCTGAAAGACTGGCCCAAGACCGGGATAAGTAGTAGAATTTTGTTTTCAAGCATGTGGCGAAGCTTAATGGACTATGCAAATAAGTCAAGTTAAAAGTCAAAAGTTTCTGTGCATAAAAATGTTATTTTAAAATCTTGTTTGCACAAAAATAATTTAATTTAGAATTTTTCAAATTCTGTAACATTCATAACTTAACAAAACGAAAACGTAAGAAAAACAATAATTAAGCTTCAATTTTTTTAAGCACGCATTAAGGTTTGGTAGTTTTGTTTTACGGCATATCAACCCTTTTTGGGTTATTTAATGCCGAATCTGGTCTTGTTTTCTTCTCTTTTTTGTTTCTTTCCCCTTTTAATATCTGTTTCTATTTAACCCATAGTTGCGACACTAACAGGTACTACCACTCCGGGTCAGGGTGGACCTGGGAGCAATGGTAATTAAGAGGAGGCTCCACATTCCCCAAAGTCCGTAAGTCGGATCTCACCATCGGATGTAGTTTAAGGTCATATCCAGGACCGGGAGTAGGGTAGGAAAAATAAAAAAGGGGAGGGAGAAAGGGAGAGGGGCTGTTGTTTTTGTTTTTGGTTTTGTAGAACATAATTAAGTTTAACAAACAAAAAAACAAAAAACGTCAATGTAGGTGAATTTCGTCCCAGGGAGCCACAGGGCAGCCTGATCTGGTATCACCAGGCACACATTAAGTATATGAATAAAAATAAATTTAATAAAACGAAAAGTAAGAAAACCAATAATTAAGCTTCAATTCTTTTAAGCACGCATTAAGTATATGAATAAAAATAAATTTAATAGACATTTATTAAAAAAAAAATAGCAGGAACCGTCTCCCGGTGTTGTCCGGGAAAATTGAGGAAAGCAAGAATCATATCCTTCAGTAGTAAATTGACCGTAAAGACTCTTTTCACCGACAAATGCTAAGCATTCATCCACGATATAGAAAATATTTGTAAATAGAACAATAAAATAATCACCAAATAAAAAAGAAATAAAAAGAAAATAGTTAATTAATGACATGTCCTTTTTCCAAGTCTATTGTGAAAATGAAGTTGGCGTTTGAATTTCACTGTCAGACAAATTACTCAATTTTATAAATATAGAGATTTCATATTTTTTTACATTTGAAATTCTTTGAATTTTTTAAAGAATGTTTAATTCAATTAAGTTTAGTTGAATATTTTTACATATTAAATAAGATCTTTGGACAAGGTGGCCCTCTTCTTATTGGTCAATTTAATTAGGAGTAGGTAATTTCTGGGACAACAGAACAAATACTACACTACCCACCCCCAATCAAAGATGATATAATAAAGAAGGATGTAATACCTGTAAGGATTCTCCCATCACCTTAAAAAAGATGAGATAATTCCTGGGAGTAAGGTCTTATGACAACAGAATCGATACTATAGTACCCACCCCATTAAAAGATAGTCTGATTAAATCATGTTTTATTTTCATTCATTTAAAAATACCAAGTCACAAATACATTTTTTATAGTTCCTTGGCATTTTGGCTAAAAGGAAAGTGTAGTATCAAATAAAATCTTTGTATATAAATATATTTATTAAAAATAAAATTCCAACAAATTTTGGGTTATCTTATGTAGGACGGTCCTTAGTGTAAATGTGGTACTGTGGTTACTGAGATGATTCTAGTTAAGAGTCGGATAGACATTTTTATCACTTTAGACCAGGGGCGGGCAACCTTTTCAGAGTGAGGGCCAGATGAGACTTTTGGAAGGAGATCGCGGGCCGGAGTGAAAAACGAAATCTCAGAATTACTATAGTTTGTTTACATGAATAGATTGTACAAAAATTGCATTGAACACTCTACAAATCTGATATTTTTTCTCAAGAGACTTCTGTATGTGATGTTATAAAAGGCGCCGACGAAGAGCCATTTTGGAATCATAAAAAATAATGACGGGGGCAGTAACAAATTCATCCAGCATTCGTTTTGACACACCTCACATAGGTTCTATGTTTCATGCCCTTTCCTCGTCTCACGTTTCCTCTTTGCCTCTCTCTTTCTCTCTTTCTATTTTTATCTCAGGCCAAGGATTTGAAATTAATAGTTAAAGAATAATGAAATATACATACATCATCGCTCGCTTATATTTATACATTTTTATCCCACTGTAAATCTTAATTGAAACCTACTTTTACGTCTATGTCACAAAATGATATGAGTTTTACTGGGAGGTCCGCGACCCAGATTGCAATAATAAAGCATAGCCTTCGCGGGCCGGGTGTGGCCCGCGGATCGGGTATGGCTCGCGGACCGGAGGTTGCCCGCCCCTGCTTTAGACCAAGGGTGACTAACGACATCATTATCTACACACTTTTGATGGCCTTGTGCCTAAGTTGTTTTAACTGTAATTTGTTTTATATTTACACATCACTCAATAAATTCCAGGTCTAACTAATAAAACAACTTTTAGGCAAAATTTGATTTTATTCATCAACATAGTCTTCTTCTACGGTGATACATTGACTCCAACCCTAACCCTAACAATTTGATGCCTTTTTTATAGAATGATTTGTCGTTGGCCTCAAAATATGCCTCAGTTTCTTTCATCTTCTTTTCTTCTTCATTGGCGCCAAATCTCTTTCCCTGGAGCATTCTTTTGAGGTCTGCAAACAGTAGTTATTCGGGGCCCTTGCCTGCTGCCGTTTGCGGTTTTGATCGCTTAGGTCGGCTTTCACATGTTGCTGACTACTAAGCTGACTGTCGATTAAACTGTGGAGTGAAGTGGTCGATCCACGTTTCATCCATTATCACATTAACGCAAAAACTCTGTTTTGTTGTGTTGAAACAGTTGAAAACAATGCTCTCAATTGTCAAAAAGCGTTGTTGTTTTTGATAGCCTGTGAGCAAATGCGGCACCCACTTTGAACACAGCTTTCACATTGGCAAAATAGTGAATACACTGTTTTCTGATATCTTCTACTTATCTGCTTCATTCATGAATTTGTGGACTTTTTTATGTTTTCAGGGACAACTGCCGAATTTGGATGACCTGAGAACATTTTTCGCATTTATTCATTTAGATATGCTAATGGAGATTTGGTATCTACCTGTCTGAAGCCGAACTATTATATTGCTATCATTTAATGCTCAATTCAGTTTACTATACTATTTCAGTCTAATGTACTATCTTTCAATGCTCAATTGAAGTGTGTGGGGGTTAGTGTAGTATATACCGTCCTCCCAGGTATTACCTCCTCCTTTTGTTGAGGGTGTGGATAGTGTAGTATCTGGTCTGTCGTCATGAGACCATCCTACCAAACCTTATATACTCATTTGAAGAGTTAATGTAGTATCTGTTCTATTGTCATGAGACCAGGGATTACCTCCTACTTCGGGGGGGGGGTAGGGTAGTATATGTTCACTCATCATATATACTTGTATATAATTATGAGTGGTGGTGATAAACATCTAGAAATAAGATTGTGTTTTGGGGCTCCCAACATTCATGCTGTAGTTGCCGACCTGTGATGTAGCGAGTAAGGATGTTGATGAACAATTAATTCTGAGTAACGGTCTTCTAGGTGTTAAAAGTTCAATTTTTACTACAGGCGGCAACAGTTATGAATTACATTATAATTAATTAGCATTTTTGACCGGTCATAGCTTCTTCTTCTTTCGTGTGAATCAGATGATTCTGGTGTTGGCATTAGTTTCCCTGATGTTTTTCTAGTTAGAAATCTTTTTGGAAAGACATCAGATACTTACAGGAAGGACCACGAGAAGGTGTCCAACATCCCTAAGTGACACTGTGGAACCGACTGGATTCGAACTTGGAACACCCAGGTCTTCAGTCTGTGTCGATATCCACTTAACCACCGTCACCTCCCACCGGTTGTAGCTGACGGAATGAGAACAATCTTCCCCCATGTATTAAATAAAGGATTCGATTCGAGGTTCTACATGGGTTCCTGAATTCGACAGGAATATTCCCAAGTTAAAAAAGATGCACCTGAAGAAGCTCAGAGGTTACATCGGCCGAAACGTTGTGAAAAAATAACAACCAAGGTAAGAATAGTAGTCCGAGTAATATAAATAATATACGATTAAACAATACTAAATTATTCAATTCTTTTAATTAATACCTTAACACCGACTGTAAGATAGGTATCTAACTAGTTCGTTTGTATTTACTTATCTCCCAATTCATCCCAAAGTTCTCAGCAACACACACACACACATACACACAAAGATATACACAGTCTCTGATATCAGAATCGTCATAAAGTTGGCTGAGGTCCTGGGTATGACCTTAACAGACATCCAGTGGTGAGGCTTCCATTTGAGAGCTGTGGGAAATGTGGAGTTGCCCCTTAGTTGCCATTGCTCCCAGGTCCACTCTGGCCCGGAGTGGTAGTACCTGTAAGGGCCCCATCTATGAGTCAAATAGAATCTACTGGCGCTACCAGATCAAGCTGTCTGAAGTTGACTTCCTGACTCAAAATGCACCAAACATTGATGTTTTATTGTTTTTATATTTTTCTTTGAAAAACTCAATCATGTTCTTCAAAATCCAAAAAAAACAAAAACAATTTCACTCCCTTCCCCATCTCCCCTTCTTCCCTTCCCATTCCTTCCCACCCTTTCATTCAACCAAACATCATGAATAAATATTTGAACATATAAAGAACTTAAGGTATAAAGACTTTCACCAAAAAGACCAAATTCAGCATTAAATAACCCAAAAAGGGTTGATATGCCGTAAAACAAAACAACCAAACCAAACACCATGAATGAATACTTGAAAATATAAAGAACTCGAAGCATAAAAACTTTAACCAAAATGACCGGATTTGGCATTAAATAACTCAAAAAGGGTTGATATGTCGTAAAACAAAACAACCAAAGTTGGCTGAAATATAATTAACATAGACGAAACAACTTCCAACTAATATTGTTTAATATTAATTATTATTAATTAATTAATATTAATTAATTATTGTTTAATATTAATATTACTATGGTAATATTGTTTAATTTTTTCTTTCCATGTTTGATTTTACTAATGTATGTATAACATGCTAATCTACAGAAAGGTCACTTGTAATGTCAAGGGTCATGTGAGTCAGAGATCCTTTTTTTCTCAGATTTCAACCCTTCTGGGATACAAAATAATGGAAGAAACTTTCAAATCAAGGATGTAATTAGTTTCCTTAAGAAGTCCAAGGTCATTTCTCTTGAAGTGTTAAGAGGGAGACCTAGTGACCCATAAAAGAAGTTACTAAATCTATGGAAGCCCAACAAGCGCCATAAACTCAAGGATTGAGACTTCTTTTAAAATTAGTTTGTCTCTTTTACAGCATATCAACCCTTTTTGGATTATTTTATGCTGAAACACTGTACCTATTGTAAAAGATTTATTGATTGTTTTTTTTTTACTAATGAGTTGCAACTTATCAAGGCTAAAAGCCACCCGAGGATAAAAGTGAATAAGATGGACGAATTGTCAGTTGAAAGATGAAGAATATTATGAGAGGATTGGATATGATGAATGGAATGAACAAAATTTGATTACTTATGAGGATAGTTTATAACACGTATTCGTTTACATTGGATCTGAAGACGACCATGCCGTAGCGCATAGGGAAGTAATTCCGTGGAAATGTGTTCCACAGATGGGAATTTCTTGGAAAGAAACTCTGTTCATGGAAGTTCCGTTTGATGTTAGGCACACATAGAAAGAAAGAACATTTCTTTTCAGTTGTGGTAGTAAGACGGGTTCTTGGTTGAATACGTCTGTTTTACGGCATATCAACCCTTTTCAGATTATTTTTCCAACATAAGGCCGTCATATTGAATATTCGTTTACTTAAGTACTTACAAAGGTCGAAAGTGAACGGGAAAGTTGTATATATATATATATATATGTATATATATGTATGTACAAGGTGGGCCAAAATAAGGGTCCTATGTTTAAATTTGAATAACTTCCACAAAATAAAAGTTAAACTCACCAAACTTTATGTGTGTGTAGACTGACCCTTCCGAGATCTTTTGAAATAAACAAAACAAATTTTAGCCGAAAAACACTTCTTAAAACTTACAAAAACTAAAGTATTGTTTTTTACACTGTTATTAGTTTTTTAAGCAAAAATAATGTTTTCTAAATGGGCGCCGTTGGCGGCTTCACACTCTTCGGCTCTTTTTAAAACATTTTCCATAACAGTTTGCAACATCTGAGGACTTATGGCTCTTATTTCTGCTTCAATATTTGCTTTCAGTTCCTCAATATTGTTTGGCTTATTGGCATAAACCTTTTCTTTGAGGTAACCTCATAAGAAGAAGTCAGGAGCTGTAAGGTCGGGTGATCGTGGAGGCCATTGAATTTCGCAACTGCGAGAGATAATCTGATTTCCAAATATACCCTGTAAAAGTGTAAGGGTATCTCTCGCAGTGTGTGCTGTGGCTCCATCCTGTTGGAACCACATCCTGTCAGGTTTGGCGGCAACCCACGGTTGCAAGAAATTTTGCAGCATTTCTCGGTAGCGGTCACCCGTTACTGTTACCTGATTTCCGGCATCGTCTTCAAAGAAATAGGGGCCAATTATCTCTTCAGCAGTAACGCCACACCACACCGTGCACTTGAGTGGATGTAATGTGTGCTGCTGAATTATCCTTGGGTAATTTTGCTTATTGATATTCGGCAATTTTGTTTATTGATGAACCCATCAATATGAAAATGGGCTTCATCCGACATTATTAGTTTTTTGAGAAAATCGGGATCATCATTGGCCAAATCCTGGAGTCGCATAGCGTACTCAAGTCTTTTTTCATTATCTCGAGGTTGAAGTTCTTGAACTAGCTGCACTTTATATGGAAAATATCCTCTTTCTCTTAGCATTCTCCAAAGTGAGCTTCGAGAAATGCCAAGTTCTTTTGATCTCCTCCTTGTGGATGTGGATGCATCCTCCTCCAAACTTCTCTCCAATTCCTCGAAATTTTGAGCTGTTCGTACAGTACGAGGCCTACCACTTCTCGCCATGTCGGATATTCCTTGTTGGTCCCTAAAACGAGCAATAATTCTTCGGATTGCTTTTGCCGAAGGAGAGTTTCTGGTGTTGTAATGACGCCGATAGATGAGTTGAGTCTCCGAAATCGACTCATTGGATTTAAAGTACCACTCTATTATGAGGGTACGTTCCTTAGGGCTAATACGGCTCATGCTTGCTTCGGAAGGGGTCCTTTACTTATTCTAAAAAAAATTTTAAAAAATCAATAAATAAAAAAGTTATGAATTTTTAAAAATAGGACCCTTATTTTGGCCCACCCTGTATATGTATATATATATGTATATATATATGTACTTGTGGTATTGTCGTCTACTTTGGTCGATAGTCAGATTTTCCATTTAGAGCAGCGGTTGACCATAGTCTTCAGTCCACATTGTACTTAGATCTTCAAGAACATATTGTCTGCTGCCTGTCCGAACGGTTAATAATTAGTCGCATTAAGCCCTAGTCATGAATATCTTTTGTAAAAATATCAACTGTTAGTAGGATAAGAATCTTAATACAGTAATTTTATTTCAGCTAATCAAAAGCTCAGTAAATTTATACGTTCATACCTTTTAGAAAATTGACATTGAAACATTGGTGTCATGTGCTGGGAGCTACCTAATTGATAGTTAAGCTAAGCACAAGAAATATTCGAGACATAGTCAGCACAAGGCTGTTTATTACCAGTGATTGTATATTCAGCTATTTTTCCAAATCTGCCGTCAATAAAATTTAATTTATTTTTATCATTCTTTTTGAAATTGTCTTTTCCTCTACAATCTAATTAATTAAGCCTGTACTTCGAAAAAATGAATACAAGATGTGAATCATGATATAAGTTTATCTAAAGTCAAAGCAAAGTATATATCAGAAACAATCCATTGTATAAGATTAATTGAATACAAGTTGTCATAGTCAGGTGGGAATTTCTGGGTTAATACCTTTCCAAACAGAGTTAGAATATAAATGATCGCAAACAGGTCCAGTTTGATTTGGATATAGTATTACAAATCTCATAGTCAGTGATTCTATCCACTAACACAAACATGCCCACCCCTATTTTACGAAAACAAGAAATTCTAACCCTGTTGTACCATTCTACCTGAGAGCTCATCATTCAATCTCCTCGGCCTAACATTCACAGACAACATTAATTGAAACAAATACATAGAAGACATTGCCAAGGCTGCTGCAAAGAAGGTGGGCTCCCTCTACCGTGCTAGAAAATGACTCACACCTGCCAGTATCCTGTATCTTAACAAAGCCAATATTGGCCCATGCATGGAGTATCGTTGTCACATCTGGGCTGGTGCACCAACCGCTAGTCTCTCTCACTTAGATAAGGTTAAAAAAATAGTCTCCAATCTAATAGGTCCCGAACTGTCACCCAAGCTCCAACCCCTGCCCCATCGCCGCAATGTTGCATTCCTGCGCTTGTTTTACAAGTACTTTAATGGAATGTGTTCTGACGAACTCGTAGCAGTGATGCCCGCTCGATGTAAATACCCCCGACTAACCCAACAAGTAGCAAAATCCCACCCCTTCACTGTAGAGTTCCCCAGATGCCGATGTAGTAATAACGAAGGTCGCAAGTCACTGTTAACCTCCAAAGCAGCTCTTACTGCTCGACACGTGCACTCGCTTCACACACTCCGTTCCTCTGAGACGGTACGAGACTCGCTTTTTATAATATCCAGTCACACCTAATTTCCATACGTGCAACGAGACTTTGCGAGATTTTGTGTGAACTGTATGTAATAAACATTCAGGGATGCCATGTTGGATTTCATTCTTCCTTTCTTTCACTCGCAGCGCACAGGACAAGCAAACCCGAGGACGTTTCGCAAGTAAGCCCTCTTCATGTTCATGTTCCTTACAGCCGAAAAGCTTTTTACTCTAATATTTTCTTCCCTTCCTTGATAGACTTTGGAATTCCCTCCCTGTTTCCTGTTTCTCTGTCTGTACTAACATGCAGAAATTTAAATGTAATGTAAACAGACATCTCACTGCTCAACTCCCTACTTAGAGTGTCCCTGTAAGCATGGCCCCTAATACTAGCCCCTTACATTCCAGTGGCAATGTGCCTTGTTTGGGGGTGAATGAATAAGCAAGCAACATTTTTATGATGCCTAAAAACACCAATTAGTTACTTGCGTCTTCACGAGGGCAGAATTAGACGCAAGGTCGGGTTTTAATGTGAGGAGCACTCTGGATTGGGACAACAATTTAAAATTGCCTCAGTCTAGAAATATTTTCCTTCACTGATAGAGGATAGAACAGATGAAGTGTAGTATCAGAACAGATACTACACTTTGATCCTTGCCAAAAGGACAAATATCAATTAATTAGTAAATAGTCACTCGTTGGTAGTGAAGGTTAAAATACTAAACTGAATAAGTCAACAAGTCAACGTTGCGACTGACAGATGACAGCCATTAAAATAATGGCATACAAATTCAGATATGAACACAAAAATAAAAGGAAGTAATAACAATCTGTATGTCTTTTAAAATATCAAACCATTCAACTTTGTGAGCCGTTAGCAAAAGTGCACTTGTGATTAGATGCTGCTTGTGTCAAAATAATTTCCTGGTCGGAAAAGTGATCCCCACCCAAGGGAGGTGAAGGAGAATGTTCAACTTACCAAATACAGCATAATCAGCGACTTCCTGCACCTGTCGTCGTCGTCGTCGTCCAACTGGAAAGATACATTTTTCCTGTCCTCTCTCCTCTCACCAAAATGTCAGGCCTCCCTAAACTGAGGCACAGGGTGTGTATCAGTGACATCTAAAGTCAACATGGCTCTTAATTTATTCCAAGTAATTTTTTCAGCCTTTTATTCTGTTAATGTTCCAGTCTGTATAATAAACTATGAAATGCATACACGGATTATTTTTATGTGTGTATAAATAATAATAAATAATATATATATATATATATATATATATATATATATATATATATATATATATATATATATATATTGATGCATGTTTGATTAAACCACAGGGACAATTCCTGTTTGTTTCTTTTTTGATCCATCTTTTTATGTTGACGGACTAATGATTCATGGGAGTCGAAAACGTTAGCAGTTTTGGCGCGTTCTTATTCACACTCAAACAGAGCATTAGATCATTAGTCCGTCAACATAAAAAGATGGATAAAAAAAGAAACAAACAGGAATTGTCCCTGGTGTTTGTTGTTTAATCAGACATGCATCAATAAAGAAATGCTGCCTAAGTATATATATATATATATATATATATATATATATATATATATATATATATATATATGGCTGGGCCATGTGTGCAGGATGGATGATAGGCGCATCCCTAAAGACCTTCTCTACGGAGAGCTTGCCTCAGGCTCAAGAAAAAGGGGTCGTCCCTATCTCTGCTTCAAGGATGTCTGCAAGCGAGATATGAAGGCTTGCTCGATGGACATTAATACATGGGAAGCCTCTGCAGCTGACATACCTGCCTGGAGGAAACAGATACGCCATGAAATGATCATCAGTGAGAAGACCCTCCATGATGAAAACGCTGCGAAGAGAGCATGGAGAAGAGCGAGCCAACAGACAGACCAACCAGCCGAAGTGACACATTACACAACAGCCTTCGTATGTCAATGCTGTAGTAGACCATGCAAATCAAGACTTGGTCTCTACAGTCACACAAAAAGATGCACACAAGCAACATCCCAATACGGCGCTGAGCTATAGTCATTGCGACTGACAGATGCCAACACATATAATAATAATCCAGGCATGGTAAACATCCACAGGATAGGAATCCAAAGTATTTCAACCGTGCTTATAAAAAGTGCTCAAAATCAAGTAGAGCTTTTATATATATAATTACTTTTATTTATACAGACATGTACAAAATCTGTGACAGTGGCATGTCGATGTTATCGATCAACAGCTGTTATAAACTGAGATCTCATCAGGAAGAGTTAGAATCCGATCTTAACATTAGATCATACTTGGAAAGAACCTTTCCAAATATGATCTAATGTTAAGATCGGATTCTAACTCTGCCTGATGAGATCTCAGTTTATAATAAATGTTGATCGATTACATCGACATGCCAGTGTTGCAGATTTTGTACATGTCTGTGTAAATAAAAATAATCATATATATATATATAGTGTGTCAATTTCTATTGAAAAAACTCAATAAAGTGCTCGATCGCAGAAGAGTGAGAGCTAATACAAATAATTTATGTGAGAACTATATGTTACATATTTCAGAATCGTACCGAGGTTTCATCCAGCTGGGTTAAATTTTTACATTTTAAAATTTATATACCCAAGGGACCAGGGCTTTACGGAGCCCTCCAAAAAGGAGCGCGCTCCAGGAGCACGCTCCTTTTTGCTGGAGCGAAGGAGAAGAGGGCTCATTTTATATTCAGCGGGAGTAGAGCAGGAGCAACTCCATTTGGGACTAAAGAGCAGTGGTTTCATCGCTCCTCGCTCCCAAATTATTTGATTTTTTTTTAAACATTAGTTCTTTTTATTCAGCAATAAAAAGGAAAAAAAGTCTCAGCTAAACTCTTTGAGTTATTTTTTAAATTATATCTCTGGTAAATGTATATCAGAGAGAGAGAGAGAGGGGGAGGAAGGGAGAGAGGAAAGGAGAGAGAGGGAGAAAGAACGAGAGAGTTACACATGGAAACAGAACACTGAACTTCTCAGTTTTTTCACATCTACATGTTACATTTTTGATAAGACAGTTTTCTTAAGGCAGGAGACAATTTGGCAACAAATGTCTTCAAATGCGCCAGTGAGTCTATAGATGTCTTTTAAGTTATTTTCTTAAAGATTTGAACTTTTTTGTATTTATGACAAGGATGTTTATTGTTGATTGAATAAATAAGCCAATTTTTTTTTTCATTTTAATTGAACTTTTATGCCACATTTCTATCGTCGTCTTTTTGCCGACATTTTGTTATTCTTAAATTCACGACTAGTATGTTTTAACCTTTTCATGTTTGCTTTTAAATTCGTTTAATTCCGTTAAAACTTGCTTTTGTAAATAGAATGTTCAAAGTTTGTTTTTTGTGTGTAATAAAATGTTAAAGTAGTAAAAAATATCTTTAGTCCAAGAAAAAATATCTTTAGTCCAAGGAAAATAAAAACAATAAAAACCAGCATGGCCGCCAGAGATTAAAACCTGGAATTAAAGTTAGATTCTCAACACTTTAAAAAGTAAATGAGAATTTTATTTCAGAACCAAAAATACAATTAAGACCAACAATCAGTTTCATCAGAAATTTTGGCGAATACCAAGCGAAATGAGCGAAAAAACAAACAGCTGTCTCTATTCTATAATTAAACCGATGTTTCAACTTAATTAAATTAAAGAAAATGTCTTAAATTTCAATTTGAAAAAGCAAATAATTAGACTTTCTGACTAATTTGTTGTTTTTTCTTTAAACAGAAAGTAGATTATATATCTTTCTTTATCTTAAACAATCTATTATCGAATATTAAAAGTGTAAACAGATTGTTTATATTATAGATTTAAAATATAGACATTTTTCACCCTGGAAAAAATAGGTTGTTAATGTAATGAAAATTAAATTTTGTAAAAAATACCTCAGGGATTTTTCTATTTCTATTTTTATACCTCAGGAAACGAAAATTTACATATTCTTCGACATGTTCTCCTATAACCCTGAGCACATCTCAAAATATTAGCGAGATTTTGTCAAATATTATCTTACGGTCTTACACTTAAAGTGACATCCCCACCCATATTGGCAAGATCCTTTAACGTCCACCCCTATCCTTCGACCACTCATTGGCAGAATATAACGTTTATGAAAGAAGGTACATTTTCATTATGGAGTGCCGAAAAAGAGCCGCTCCTTTTTTTTTTATAGGAGTTTGAGCTGGAGCGGCTCATTTTTGAAAATGGGGAGCTTGAGAGGAGCCATCTCCAATTTTGGGCGTTGGAGCAGGAGCAGCTCCAAAAGTAGTGGAGCGCGTTAAGCTCTGCAAGGGACTCATCAGCGTATTGAATGAGGTCAAAACACAATGAGAAATGGCGTTATATCGATGCACCGGTTTTTTTATCGATATAACGCCATTTCTCATTGTGTTTTGACCTCATTCAGTACGCTGACGAGTCCCTTGGGTATAGACTTTTTAAAATGTAAAAAGTCAACCCATCTGGATGAAACCGCGGTACGATTTTGAAATATGTAACATAATTTTTAAATAAATCATATATATATATATATATATATATATATATATATATATATATATATATATATATATATAAAGAAAAAAAAACTTTAATATTTAAAAAATATTTATATATATATATATGACAATAACATTGTAGAACATTAACAACTGAAAAATCGCTCGTCTGAATCAAAGTTTGATACGTCAGCTTAAATGCTATTTAGGTCTAAGTTTTGGAATCTCACAAGATGATTTTATATGTTAGATATATATATATATATATATATATATATATATATATATATATAGAGAGAGAGAGAGAGAGAGAGAGAGAGAGACATGCAGAAAGAAAAATGTATATCCTTTCGATAGGGTGAAATAAAATCCTGACTGCATTTAAAGTCTGTCTGCTTTAATTTGGCCGTTGAAATTCTATACAATTCAATCTCAAAGCAAAAGTCCCAGAATGCTGTGCACGCAACAATAAAATCCAGACAGAAGCCATGAAATACAAAACCTTGCATAAGTGTACACATTAACTATGCAATACTATGGGAATTAACTCATAACCCATTGCACTACGATTCAGTGTAGATGTTTGTTGGGGTAGACTGAGTCTGGCACAAGGATATAGCAATTGAGCACATATTGAATGCGAGCCTAGTTTTATAAGGAGCTGCTAGGCTGTTAATCATAAAAAGTGGTGTACTAACAGGATTCTTAATGTTCATCAAGAGATATACCTTAGATATTTGAATGAAACAGCGCATCATATTTTGTGTATTTATTGAGACAGTGTTTCAAACCAATAGTCGACAAAGATAAGACTATTTTGGAATCAGAAATTGAGAATTTAAATTCATCATCATCATCATCATCATCATCATCATCATCATCATCATCATCATCACCATTCTGGCATGTGTAAAACAGCTTTAAAAAATTGACTTCCAAACTAACCTATCACTGGTAAGGTTTTTGTTTATCCTCCTTATCACTTCCTCCCATGTTCTTCTTGGTCTTCCCCTGTAAACTGACCCTGCTATTTCAACTGTCCTACATCTATTAACCCTCAAACTCTCATCTATTCTTTCAACATGACAATACCACCGAAGTCTCCTGTTCTGCACACATCTTCCTATACTGTCCAGATTTAATCTTCCTCTGGGGTCATCAGATCTAAGCCTGTCTTTAAGACTCACATTACACATCCATCATATCAATTGAATATCATTAATCAAAGAAATTAAGATTAATGATGATGGAACAAGAATAAGTTAAATGCCATTTTTACACAACAGATTTGTTATGATTTGCAGGTACAACTCTTTAGGGAACACAAGTATTCTTAAACAGTCGTTGCTTTTAAACGTTTCACGGCCTGGTTTGAAGTGACCTAATGTGAACGACTGCCTGCTTTTAATACTGTCAGTGTAGCTGTTATGCACGGTACAGATGATCTAATGTTATTTACAGGGCAGTGGGGTAGGCTATGTTCATTACACTCCCTCCTGATCTCATCATCACACAAGGCTGCTGCAAAGAAGGTGTGCCCCCTCTACTGTGCTAGTAAGCTTCTCACACCTGACATTATCCTGTATCTCTACAAAGCCACCATATATCCATGCATGGAGTATTGTTGCCACATCTGGGCTGGTGCATCATCCACTAGTCTCTCTCTCTCTCTTAGACAAGGTCCAAAAAGGAGTCGCCAACTTAATAGGTCCCTCACTATTCACTAAGCTCCAGCCCCTGTCCCATCGCCGCAATGTTGCTTCCTTGTATCTGTTTTACAAGTACTTCAATGGAATGTGTTCCAATGAACTTGCTGCTCTAGTGCCCGCTCGACGTAAATACACTTGACCAACCCGACAATCAGCTAAATTCCATCCATTCAGTGTGGAGGTCCCCAGATGCCGGAGAGCCTTCTACTCCAATAGCTTCTTTCCTCGTTCTGCCGGCCTCTGGAACTCCCTCCCTGCTCTCTGTTTTCCCGACTGTACTGAGATGCAGAAGTTTAAAACTAATGTAATCAGACATCTCGCTGCACAGCTCCCAATTTAGGTTGACACCTAAAACCTACACCCTAATTCTCAGTAGCCCCTTACGTTTACAGTGGCGGCCTGCCTTTTTTGGAGGTGAAATATGTTAAAAAAAATGTAAGCAGTTTTTCGACTGTGGCTTCTTCGGAGACATTACACAGGTTCGGTTATTTTGTGAGATCATCCTTTGAGTTTCACTACAGCCGAAATAGCTTGTAAGATT
>OY744525.1:14217949-14297949 GCA_963556195.1 Sepiola atlantica | reverse complement strand
ATTTTGTTACTATTTTACAACGTTTTGGACGATGTAACCTCCAACCTTCTGCAGGTTCATCTTTTCCTACATGGAAGTCTTTATGTCCAACTTGGGAACCTATATGGAATTTCGTACTGAACCCGTTATTTAATCCACGGTGATTGTTCTCGTTCTCTCAGCCATCGGGTGGTGCTGTACCAGTTGACTACGGGCCGGCACACTGCCACCATATTGTTTAAATATCGATGACATCTTAGCTGCCCACTGATTGGTTCAAGCAATCTACTTCCTCCTTGGCTTGACCAATCAGCGGCCTTCTCTTAGGCGAATCTCGGATGGCTAGCATAACTATATAAACACTTGAGCGCCATCCACTCTTTCTCTTTTTCTTCTTCGGTATGAGGAGCCTCTTCTCTCTCTTTTCTTTCTCTGGCAATGCCAAACACACGCCCCCCCCCTCTCTCTAGGGACGTAACAGACATCTTCCCGGGTTTTTGGCCCTGGGTTCGACTTCGACAAGAAGACAAAATGGCTACTGCCACATACACGTGGAATTAATATCCGCTCTCTCTTTTTCTTTCCTCTCTCGACATGTAGACGACTACTACCCCTGACCGGGCTACCTAGCCCTGGCCATTTCGACATGAAGTACCGACAAGCCAAAATGGCTACTGCCTCATACACGTCGACTTAATATAACACACAAACACATAACTGCTTACATGTGATCTGACTTTCACGCCGGTGTACAGACACACATACTTACATACACATATGGACACGTCCTGACATCGTAGCCGGTGTACAAACATTTTATTTGATAAACTATTCTCTCTTCCATACTAATGGGGAATTAAAGTAATGGACTTCCTTTACTTTTGTCTTCGTCCAGACTAACCTCTTTCCTTTTTGTTCATGTACTAACGAGGAACACTCAATAAAGTTGTTTTATGTATTAGAAATGGACTTTGTCTCATTTTCTATAGTGCAACTGCTAATTATTAATCAGTTCCAAATGACAGACTTCTGAAAGTTGAAGGTTCAATCCTTACTAGAGGCGATAATAACTAAGAATAACATAAAAATTAGCACTTCTACCTAGTCTTGTCTGACGGAACGAGAATAATCTACCCCCCCCCCCCCCATGAATTCAATAAATAGTTCTGTTCAAAATTCTTTATAGGTTCCTGAGTTTAACACAAAGATACCCAAGTTCGAAAAGATGCACCAAAGAACGGAGGAGGTTACATCGGACGAAACAATCAAGATAAAGATTATTAATCCGAATAATTCAAATAATACAATGGCGTAATTGTTTTTCGTTGTTTTCGTATTTAAAAAAATCAGTTTATTTTTTCATAGCTCACTTTTTTTTTTAAGATATAAGATAAATAAAAACAAAAATATCTCTTTCAAAAACTAAAACAAAATGAACCTCCTTTTCTAAATTCAATCGTACTCGTTCGTAACTTAAGAAAACAAAAATAAGCAGCAGCAGCTGAACCGACTTTCAAGGTCAAGGTTAATGAAAGTTAAAGTCATGGTTAAGTCGGACCGACAGACATCGCCATGTCTTGTGGCAGAGCAAAATTTTTTTTGGATGAGAGAACAAAGTGGCACTTATTTCTTCGGCTTCAGCGCGTACGCGAAGAAATAAGGAAGGAAGTTCTTAGTTGGGAGGGATTTGGTTTCCTGCCAATGTCCTGATTACACAGAACTTATGCTAACGTTTTCGAAAAGGGAAAAGGAAATCCAACGCATGCAACCCAAGAAAGCAAATCTTACACTTATTTGTATTTTATTTCAATGCCGATGAAAAAGCTGTGAAGTTGCTGACATTTTGCAGACGTCTTGAAGGGTCAGTGCGAATAGATCGGATTGTTTTTCAAACAAAGTTGGTAACGACTCTTGTTGGGCACGAAAAATGTTAGTTTTCTGATAGGATTTTTTGGTATTGTTTGGCCGTTTTGTACGACGGCATATCAACCATTAATCCTGTTATTTTAATACTAATTTATGGTTTCTATTGTTAATAAATAATTGACTATTGATAACGATTCCTTTTAAATTAAATATTATAACTGATTTATTCCAGACGAAATATCTTAAATGGTTAATTGCAGACGAATTTCTTTTTTATATTTTATTTTTTTATTCAATTCACCCTAAACAAGGCACACTGTCACTGAGACGTAAGGGGCTACTGTGAATAAGGGGCCAGATTTATAGGGACATCCTAATTGGGGAGTTGTGCAGCGAGATGTTTGTTAATATTACATTTAAATTTCTGCATGTTGGTTCAGTCGAGGAAACAGGGAGCAAGGATGGAATTTCAAAGGCATGCCGTCCGAGGAAAGAAACTATCAGAGTAGCAGGTTTTCCGGTATCTTGGGACCCCTACGGTGAAGAGGTGGGATTTTGCTGCTAGTTGGGTTGGTCGAGAATATTCGTGTTGAGATGTAAATTCAGAAAGAAATTACTCAAGTAAAAAGACCCGAATTATTGTAAAAAAAACAAATAAAAATTTATTAACACTGAATAAAATATCTGCTGTTCCTGTATTATTAGTAAAAGCATCCTTTTTTTTTAATATCATACTTCACCCCAAACAAGGCAGGCTGCCACTGTAGACGTAAGGGTTACTGAGAATTAGGGTGTAAGTTTTGGGGGTCATCCTAAGTTGAGAGCTGTGCAGCGAGATGTCTGTTTACATTAGTTTTAAATTTCTGTATGTTTGTACAGTCGGTAAAACAGGGAGCATGGAGGGAATTCCAAATGCAAGCGGTTCAAGTAAAGATACTATTAGAGTAGAACGGCTTCCGGCATCTGGGGACCTCTACAGTGAAGGGGTTTGATTTTGCTGCTTGTCGAGTTGGCCGGAGATATTTACGTTGAGGGGGGCACAAGTGCATCAAGTTCATTGGAGCACGTTCCGTTGAAGTACTTGTACAGCAAGCACGGGGATGTAACAAACATTGTGGCGATGGAACAGGGGATGGAGCTTGGTACACAATCAGAGCAGATTTTTTTTGCCTCTTTTTTTTTCTTTCTTTTTCATTTGTTTTTCACTTTGATCTTTTGACTGAACCGCCATAACAACACAACGTCCATTTTCCATTCTTACGGACTGCTACAAACATACGGAACTATTACAACTTCGCCGCATACTCTGAAGATGCTAGGTATCTAGCGAAATTATTAGTCAAAAGATCAAAGTAAAAAATGAAAAAGAAACAAAATCTGTTCTGATTTTTTTATTAATAAATATCGCATCTAAATATGCTTTTAAAGGCTTTTTAGTCTCATTCATTATTAAATTCTTAAAAAGATGTTTAAAAGAAAACAATATGAACTCTCCTATTTTAATACAAATCTTGCATGCATGCACGTTACCTCGTATTTAAAAAGTGAATGAACCGTTATAACAACACAACGAATATATATATATATATATATATATATATATATATATATATATATATATATATATATATATATATATATATATAGGATCAAATATAAACCAAAGTAAAAAACTTTTAGTAAACCTGGAACGAGATGTCATCTGCCTTATTTGGTCCTGGAAGTATATAAAAATGGTCAATTTCTCCCTTTTCAATCCCCTTTAAGTGCGTCTGGACTCACCTATATTTTGAGCACTTTCTCGACACTGCTCCCACGCAAAGAGTTTTGCTTCACATTCTACAATTCATTTGACTTCTTTTCAACGGAAATTTACCACCCGGACAATCTGCATATATTTTTCACGGAATTTTTCTTTTCATTCACTGCGTTTTTTTAACAAAAATTCCTTTAATAATAATTTTCATATTTTTCAAATATTTGAACTTTGGTTTTTTCGAAAGCCAGCTTATCCATTTGTATTTCTCCTCCGATGATAAGATTTCGATCTTTGAAAAGCCTTGGCTTAAGGAAAGAATAATAAACACTAGTTTATTACTGAATACACCTTGGATTGAACAATTGAAATTTGAAATAAATTTGGACAATCGTCGCATATTTATCACTCTTTTTTCTTCTCTCTCTCTCTCTCTCTCTCTCTCTCTCTATATATATATATATATATATATATATATATATATATATATATATATATATATATATATATTAAATAAGATATTTACATATTGGATTGTGTTATATCTGCAGTTTCAAGTTTCATGCCAGTGAATCGGCAATTATAAAATATGCACAAAATTCGCCTTCAAAATGTTGCTTTTACACTGTCCAGTGTTCAAAAAATTGGTGTGTGGCTTCGTTAGTCTCGTGATTAGAAACAATCCTGGTAGCTGTTTTTAGGACTGATATTTAGTCAAATATGGATTTGTTTTCATCTGAGGGTCTTTGGGAGGTTATGTTTTTAATGACAGGGTTTAAATCCAGGGGAAATATGTTTTCGATTCGAAGCTAAAAGCCCAAATCCAACAAAAAACAAAACCACACAAAAAACACTGACATGTGGGTTGATTATTGTTCTGGATAGTGAAAGGCCAATGGCCCGTGTAATTTTTAGATAAGGGATTTGTTTTCATTTGGAAGGGTGTTTTGGTGAATGTTGAACCTGATATGATATGTTTTTGATTCGAAAGAAAAAAAACAACAAAACACCAACACATGTGTCGATTATTGTTCGAGATGATGTAAGACCCATAACTTATTTTTGTTTTTACCTGGGTTGAAAGGGTGGTTTATTGAAAGTGTTATGTGAACTATGTATATATATTATAAATTAGTATATAACATAATATAAATATTTTATCTATTTATATATATATACATATATATATATATATATATATTTAGATCATCTGTATATACGCAGAGGAACACTTACACACACACGCAAACATACTCTTATAATGTAATGCCTCTTACTTGTGATGGGAATCCAAGCTGAATGTAGGGTAGGGTTATTGTTTATCAATAAATTGTTGTAAAATGTTGTTAGATTAGGGAAGGGGTCCTATGTATACAACTACACACACACACGCATGCGCACATCCCACCTGTATGCATAGACACAATAAATCCGTACACGTGAATCCACATATATACATGCATGAAAAGGTGCATGTGCATGCATATCTCTCTAAACATATGCACAGATGCAGAACCGTATATTGTTAAGTTGCATTATATGGTGGAAGTAGATTAGCATATTTAGGTTATTGAGCGTTGAATATGTGTTTTTGGTCTAAGGTCGGAGTTTACTATACCTTTGATGTGTGTCGACAGGGTAGCAGTTTATTGGTTTTATTTTGTAACATGTGCTACAAACTCTTGAGTTGTGATTTATATAGATATATACTAGAAAAATATTTAAGTAAATTAAATTCCCCGAACAGAACAGTTTTGCACCAATTTTATGTCCCCTTACGAAGATTGAAATCAATATATAATGATACTGAACCTTATGTCTAAAATTTAAGGCTTAAGCTTAAGGGGTCTTAATAAAATTTGATATTCAGGGAATCTTGCTTAATTGGTGGCAAATGAATATAGATAAATTTTAATGTGAATCTGAAAAGAAATGAATTTTCAAATGTTGTGCCCATATTATGCCCCCTTAAACGTTTTAAAATGCCCCAAAGTAACTTAAATTTAGGGAATATTTATTAATTGCCGTCATGAAAGGCTTCCTGCCCCTTTTTGCCTCCTTTGCATAAAACTAAATTAAACTAAATATAACCCATATTACTCACCCTTACACTTAGCAGCTGTGTTCCAAAATTCATAATGATTTGTTGATTAGTTTAGGAGTTTATCCTGTACAACAGAATATATTTAAACATATAGAGATACTTAACTTTATATGCATGAACCCTTTAAATGTTAAAGTTTACAAAAAAGTAATGTGCCTATGTTACTCACCGTGCTTCCTAGAATATATATTCCAAAATTCATAATGATCCGTTCCTTGGTTTAGAAAATTATCTTTCACCCCCCCCCCACACACACAGTTATATATATATATATATATATATATATATATATATATATATATATATATATATATAATTATAAAAAGAAAAACTATACACACATTAAGGTTGTACACATAATAACTTATTTCGACCCCTTTAATTAGGTCTCCTCAGATGTATAGACAACCACGGAAGTTAAGCAAACTACTTGTCATGCGCCCTGCTATATTCCGGATATATAAAAGCCCCGGGGCAAAGGAATTAGTTTAACCCTGTTGCAGATCATAAACACACTTGTGTCTCTTCATCTTTCGTTCTTTCTTTCTTTTTATCTTATGCTCTCGTCCTGTGAGTCTAAGATACTACACTCATCTCATAGTATTTCATTTACACCCTCTCCATAAGGTTAGACACAAGGTCAGGTGTTGGTTTTGCTGAAAGTGTTTCTGTGGAACGAACTGGATTCGAACCCGGCACATCTCATAGTATTTTGTTTGGCACTCTACACTTAATCTTTTTGGTAATTGTTTTTATGCTTACAAATTTAAATATCGTTACATATTTATTCATAGTCTTTGCTTTATAGCTGTGCTTATTCAGAAAACACGTCTGCTCTGGTCAACAGCTGAAATCCAAGAGAAAGATCACATTAGCTTATTCTGGCTGGTCGATTTCCTGTGACGTCATTTTCTTAAACACGTTAACTAAATTCCTCATATAACTTAATTTCGAATGGAAAATTCCTGAACGTAATCGAATTTCAAAATGGGAATTTCCCTTTCAACGTAATCTAACACACCTCACATTCAATATCGCTACATTCAAAACTTTAAAATGTTTGGGGCTTCACATGCGTTTCAAAAGTACTTGGATAAGTATATTTCATTTTGATCAAAAGGAGTACAACATTATCGTGGGGTCTGCGTTCGCACTTGGCATCCATATAAAAGAAATACAACTTTATTTTATTTGTAAATTAAAATTTATAGAAATTTATAGAAAATAAGAATATAAATATTAGTAAGTAGTTTATGGCTTGGAGCAGGAGTGAACAAGAGGGTTGAAGGCTATAAATTTACCGAAATCTATTTCAATAAATGTACTTACACCTCTCTCACCCAATCAATGCTGAGAACATCCTTGGGCCCCACCCCAAAATTTGAATGTTATAAATTGTAAAAATGAGAATAAAAAAGTTAACATGATGATATGGGTTGGGTGCAAATGACATGAGGTTTCTCATTCAGTCCCGGGTAACATCGGGTCTTACTGTTAATAAAATGAATAGAATTATTTATTTATTTGTTACTAGCAGAGCTCGTGCTCCGGCGTTGCCCGGGCAAATGGAGGAAACGAAAAATCGCAATCTCTAGGTATAAATTGATTGACAAAAAATAACAAAAAATCTTTTCACTGAAAATGCTACGAATTTATCCACTATATAGAAAATATTTGTAAAAATAATTGTGGGTTATGATTAAATGAAAGCAATTTTCGAATAAGAAAACAATAAAAACGAATAGTTACTTAATTAGATGTCTTTTTGCAAAGCAATATGCAAATTAGTTTACTTTCAGGCATTGATCGCATAGGTATGACTCAAAATCTTCCACCAACTGTCGTTTCTCTTTCTAACTGACGTCACGTCCGCTTTCAGTACAACCAGGGTCGAGATGATATTTGAAGGCACTCGCTGACCCGATGACAGGTGTCGTGTCAACATCAGCTCGTGAATTGAAATCGCAAGATGAATACTAGCAAACGTACCCACTTACTATGTAACAATTGCACGACAAGCTTCAGACCAGAAGATAGAGAATCAGCAAGATCTTGATGATCAATGCTTTTCGAAGTGCTCCAATAGACAGGTGTGTCGTCTGCATGGAAATTAACAAATGATGCCTGAATATGATTTGGAAGATCATTAATGAAAATCAGGAAGTGTATTCGGAGAGTCACCTGCACAAGTTATTTTCCTTTATTTAAAAATTAAATTTAATTTAGCTTATATTGGCTTTTGTCTTATGATAGGGTTTTAAAGAACTTACTTAAAAGTTATAAAAATATACAATAAATCGATAAAATAACAAAATTAAAACCTATTTTCTCGAACTAACCTAGAAATTTCCAGTTAATACTATTGAGACATTGTTATTGAACTAAAAAAAAGTTTAACACTGAATTCTTTTAACGAGTTTAAGGCTGTAATTTTGAAAAAAACAACATTATTGGTTTAATATTATTCAATCTGTATGTTTAGCAACGGAAATACTATTTCAATCAATGCCAGATCGATTAAATTTCTATTTTAAATTTTAAATTTAAGCATGACAAAAAGGGTAAAACGTCCATGTCAAACTGAAGCATGACAGACTGGTCTACAGTAGATTTTACCCATTTTATGTGTGGCTCTATCCTGGCTCCAAATGTGGCCGTATGTGCTGTAGAAGTAATTCTAGGTGATTCGGCATTAAATGTAGTTCGATGCCACAAGGACCGCAGGCGTTCCGACTGGTTGATTTGTCAATTGTTCTTCGCCCACGCTTTGTTTAAAAGATCTATAAAACTTTGATATTTATTGGAATACAGATGTGTAGGAATGATAAAAAGAAAAAGTTATGTTTCTTCTCTTATTGGGATAACAGTCAAGATGAGGAAGGGTTATTTTAGACTAGCTGAGATACCCAACGTTGTCCGGGGGGGATGGATAACAAAATAGGATAGTTATAAAAGTGTGCAATATTTTTCTTTCAAAACTTCTTTATCTTTACATATCGAAAGTTACTTTTAAAACATACCACTATCTCTCTCTCTCTCTCTCTCTCTCTCTCTCTCTCTCTCTCTCTCTCTCTCTCTCTCTCGTTGGAAGCTAGTTCAATATAACAAAAAGAGACCAAGAAAAGTGACTGACTGTTTGACTTAGTTTCAATGTTGTTCTTGAAATAATAACCAGTAAGAAAGAAAAAAATAATATTTTTTAAAACACTCTCATGCACAAATTTTATCATGAGTGTCTATGATTGAATGAACAATCCGTTCATGTAAGATTTGTAAATATATCTTGTGTAGTTTCTGAGTTTTATCGGGGCACACAAACAAACAGAAATAAGAATGTCTTTTAAATAGTTGATGAATCCAAAATGCTTTGCACATCAGTCAGTTTGTCACGCTTGTTTGACATAGCATATTCTTTGTTTTGTGAAGCGAAAGTTTGAAATAACATTTTCGTTGGTCTGTCACTCTTCATCAGTAAATTGAATGGACGCATCTCAAAAGTGTCCGTTCAAGTGTCTTTTAAGGCCTTATATCAAATCATGTTACTGGATACATAAGATAAATCAATTTAAAGCACAGGTGTTCACGGATATTGGTTCAAAGTTATGTTTGTTTGATGCGGAGATTTTGTATGGAGTTCTTTGAGAAGTTATTGGCAGCATCGCTCTTTCTGCTGACACTCTCTAAGAATCATATGCTGGAATATAAACACCGATTGCGGTTCTTATTTTCTGTCTATTCCTTTAAAAGCTAAGTATAATAATGTGATATTAAGTTAACTCATTCGTTGGAGATTATTATATTTGAATAAGAACTATCCAGTATATAAGTATTTATAAATAGTTATCAACGTTTGTATAAAACGATTCTAAGCTGAATAAAGCTCCATACGCTATGTTGTGTTCCTGTCGTTTTATTATTGTAAAATATTCGTGTAGGTAAATTAGCTAATATATATATATATATATATATATATATTGTCGAGTCGAGAAATAAAAAAAAATCGTAAAGAAAGAAAACTCCGTGGTATTTAATGACGCATGTCTAATTAACGACTTGCTGCCGAAATATACATATATATATATATATATATATATATATATATATATATATATATATATATATATATATATATATATATATGGTTTTTTGACGTGGTTGTTTATACGTCTGAGGAGACCTAATTAAGGGGTCGAAATAATTTATAATGTATACAACCTTAATGTGTCTATAGTTTTTCCTTTTTATAATTATATATATATATATATATATATGTTAGAGGGTAAAATATGGGTAAGAATGAACTAGCGGAATTAACGGCATGAAATATTACAGACAGAAATCAAAAGGTCAACAATGACTAAAAATTAAAAAAAACGTGAGAACAGAAGTATGGATACAGGCAAAGAGAAGTGAAGTCATAGAAAAAATAGAATAATGATCGAAAGTAACTGCCTCAGTCTCAGAGGAAGCGATCGAGAATGACGCACATGTTGAGATGAGCTAACAAAAAAGTTGACTTAAAAACTTTCGCGCTTATAAAATTATCTCTATCTCTCTCTTCCTCTCTTTCGTTCTGTCCATGATGAGTTCATGGTGCTAATGCAACAATGCAACTACCCAACAATAGTACGGTTAACTAACACCGGTTTTCTGAAGAAATAATGCTTGTTCGAATTATTTTGCGCGTCTTTAAAAGAGAAGGGTATATAACGATTTGATTTCAGTGTTCTGATGGTACAAACGAGGCTCATGCGACAAGATAACCGAATTTCAGGGAGAAGAAAAACGAACAAGACATTCTTTGTTAATTGTGTGAATTAACTACAAATTATCAAATATACTTAAGGAAAACATTATTAAAATTATATTAAATTTTGTTAGAAAAACATAAATAATAAATGTATTGAAATTAATTAAATTTCTGAAAAGTCGGGCCTTTTTGAAATCGTCCGGTTACATCAAGAGTATCTTTGTTTTTCAATGACTGGACAATTTTCTCTCACATGATAAAAGGGTGACGAATAGTATGGCTGTTGTATGCAATAAAGTGCATCTTGAAGGGAGTCAGAAAGAAAATAGTATTAAGAAAACAAGAATTTTAATGATATTGAACTAGGATGTAAGGAAATAATATTAAAAGCAGAATTTTCCATAAGGTTCGGTTAAGTAAAAAACTGCTAAATTCCATTAGAAATTTTAAAGTTTAACATTAGGGTCACATGTTCAATCACAGGCAAGAAGTCGATAATGACACGTAGCGCATAAGCTTATAGAATCAAATTAACAAGACCACCCCTGACCCGTTGGGTCACTATTTCTTATTAAACAATTATTAACGTTATTAAACGTCTGCAGCGCAATGGCAGATCCATGATCAGATGAATCTGTAGTGTGAAATCTGACCAAACCCAACACATCAGGTCAGAGGATTTGCTGAAAGCACTATACTTGCCCAGCATGAAAGTTATCCTAAGTATGGAATCAAATTAACACTTACCGGCTCCAATGTCCTATAGGCAAATATTGCTTGAATAAAGCAGTATTTATATATAGAATTATTCACTCTCAGACTAGCAGCCAATCAGAATTCATATAATTGACTTGCCCAACTTGGCATAGTGGAGCAGTCCAGCTTCCATATAAACTGGCTTTTTGGTTACTTGAGCCTTGACTTATTTTGCTGCTCAACTGGTATCAAATTCTATAAAGCTGATCAAATCTTTCTCTTTTCCTTTTTTCTGAACTGCAAAGGACAACTGTTGGTTTCAGAACAGCTGCTCCCTCTTCCTATGGGGGATGGGTTAGAGATACATTATATTATTATACATGTATATTGCGCACTGGAAAAGAAAAAGAAACGTCCTCTTATTTACAAACATTTCTCTAAATTATTTGTATTATTTTCTTCCTTCGTTCATTAAATGTTCAAACTTTTTCTGAACAAATGCAATAAGTTTAATATTTATTTATTATTTTATTTTAACGCTAACATTTATAGGATTAACATGTATTTGAATCTCATAAGCCACGCCCCAAAATACAAGCCACGCCCTAAAAAACTCTAAAACAAAAACATACATTTTCGTACAAAATGAAGCTTGAGGCCAGAAAAATACAAAATTGCGAAAATAACGATCCCATGATATGCCGTCAATTACGTCCACAGTCCAAATCATTATTGTACAATCGAAAAACAAATTCCTCGTGCTGCTGGCCTCTGGAACTTCCTCCCTGTTTCCCCGACTGGACCGACATGCAGCGGTTTAAAACTAATGTAAACAGACATCTCGCTACACAGCTCCCAACTTAGGATGACACCCAAAACCTACGCCCTAATTCTCAGTAGCCCCTTACGTCTACAGTGGCGGCCTGCTTTGTTTGGGGTGAAATATGTTACAAAAAAAAATTCACTGTTGGTATCCGACTGCCATATATTAAAAAACAGAATTTCAACATTTACCCTTAACAGAATATACAACAAGCCAAAAGAAGACCCAGTGTGGGCACGTAATTGTTAACATGAGTCATGGTACACCAAAACCTTGATCATAGTCTATATTCATTCATGCCAGGATCCACGTTTCACATTGATATTAATTATTGCATTTTAATATTTAAATCTTATTCGTTACGTTCAGTTCCTTTTAACTTATTACTTGATAACAAAACAAAAACACGATTGTTAACATTACAGTTTCTTTAATCAATAAATTATTTTTTAAAAAAAGATCAAATCTACTTCGTTGCATTTTCTTTCGACGAAAAATAAAACATCATCGTAATTCTTCCAATTTAAAAACTTTAAATTATTCGTATTATTTTAGGATGGTAAATAACAAACACTAACAAACTTAGAAGAGAAGCAGTAACTTTATTTTTTTCATACCACTCCATCCATACCATTCCTTATTATCAAACCAACCGAAATTGGTACTAAATATACGACATTAATATACAATTTAATTAAATATCAATTTACTTCAGAAATGTTTTTAAATAAAATAAATTACGATGTACATGTTATTTTTCGCTTTCTTATTGAACAAACATTATTTAAGAAAAAAACGCTGCTTAAAAATAATATTTTTTTACAAACAACGGGAAACAACTATGCCTAAATTAATTCAGAGTTTACTCCCCTATTTTTAAACATGGCTGCCCACGAGAAAAATCCTATTCAGATAAAGTACTATTAGTAAGGAAATAAATCGAATTACAAGGTTTTATTTTTTTTAAACATGATGCACCAATCAGCAAGAGAAAATGACGGATCAGAATCAAATGTTGATGTTTTAGGTTTTAAAGTATCTATGATAAAATTCGTGACCCAAACTGACTTTATTTTATATATTAAATATATATGTATATACATGAATTTTATGGATATGAATATAGTATTATAAGTTTGATTCGTCAACTAAATAACGACTATAAACATAAATAAAGAGATCTCACTTTTCAAATGACTATGCTTCTTTTTTAAACAAAAAAAAAACTTTTGAAGGAAGACATTTTGTATTTATTCTGTTTATTTTCTTAAACATATATTTTAGTTCTAAAATATAGAATTTAAACAGAAAAGGAAAAATAAAAACAATTATTTTCAATTCTAAAAGCAAATAATTATCGATCTCCTAAATTCTCAAAATTCGTTTATTTTAACATAGTTATATGATGCAGATCTTTTTCAAGACAGAATAATTTCATTTTAGCTGTAGTTGTGGGGGTCAGTAACATGTACCATTTGAGTGAAACAACATTGTAAATAGTTGTTCGAAATAAAATTCTTTTATCCTGATATGAAAGTAATTTTAATCAATAAATAGTTGAATATTTATTTTGAACAAATAGAGCTGTTGGTGCTGTTGATGGAATTATTGAAACATCTATTTATCTCAACGATCCTCCTAGCCGGGATGAGTATTATTTTAAATAACTGAAGCGAAATACATTTGTTATCTTTTGAAGAACATGGTGCAAGGATTAAAATAAAAATCGTCTAGTCAGAATCAAACATCGATTTGCCAGATTCAAAGCTATCGATGACAAACTTCGAAAAATAGATCGACTTTACTTCATTATATAGAAAAGATTAAAAACATTATTTTTAATTTCAAATAAAATTAATTATCCATCTCTCAAATCCTCACAATGAATAGCCATTTTACAAAACTTTATGATACTTTTCTTGCTAATTTCAAGAAAAACTTTTGCCACTTTTAGTTATGTGTGTGAGGTTTCAGTAGAAATATCTTTTTTCGAATTAAATTATTTGAATTAAAAGAATGGATAATCTTTACCTCTTTTACTTGTTATTCTGTGAAGAAATATGTTGTGTCTTGCTGCAGATCTCACTCTAAGATCAAAGCAGGGTTTTTTTATAAGAAAGAATTGGAGGGAAAGTACACCATTGAAAAGTACAAAATATCAAAGTCTTTGTACAATGTTCACGAAATTCTCTTTAACGAATGAATGGCATCAAAGGATTATTAAAAGTTTATAAAAAACGAAAAAAGGGATTCCATCATTGAGGTCTGTGGAACTCGGTATATTTCAAAGGATAGATGACTTATAATAACTGTACTTGAACCAGGTACAATTCGTGATTCAAATTAATATGAACGACTGACCTTCTGAATCTAAAGCATAAAAAAATTGAAATTATCGAGCTAAAAAAAATGTGTGTCCATAAAATACTGCAAAATAAATTTCTCATTTCTTCTTCAAGGTTTTCTACTGATAAAAAGCAGAATATCTGATGATTTTGATGAGTGCAATTGTACCGATTTATGCAGATTCTCAAAATGAGTGCAAAATTTGATCTTTTGAAGCTGATGGGCACTCCCAGCCTCTTGAAATCTTTAATTTTTCTGTTCACTCACAACCACATGATATCAATAATGGGGGGGAAAAAGTAATTCAATATTATAATAGCTTCCATAAAAATGTCAGTCTCTATTAAAGACCTCCACCAAGGCGGAGGTTATGTTTTCAGTTGAGTTTGTTTGTGCACCGCCTACTATCTACCTCGCTTGACCAATCGTCACTAAACTTTGTCAGAAAATCAGTCATGTCTAACTCAAAACTGATTAAATTTTGTGATATATAGATCAACGCTCAAGGTCAAGGTCATAGAAAAGATGAAAGTCACACTTTTGGCGATAATTTTGGTTCTGTTAATCATAGGGTTTCGCTACTTGTAGCTATTGTAGCTAATCTTATATGACCTTCAACATTGACCTTGTCTTTGCAAAGTTCGGTCAAGGTCGATATTTTGACGGAATTTCAACTTCTGATTTTTTCAAATTTGATGTATGAATCTGATGCTCTTTGATAACAGTAAACACCATGGAAAATGTCATCTTGATCAGATAAATAGTTTTTTTAGTCATCAACGTTTCCATGGCATAGCTCCGGGAATACTTTATACAATATGGAGGAGTTAGGCCCAGATAAGACTTTGCCCCCATCCTGACTGACTAATGTTCTTGTTGCAACGCACCACGTTTCTGTGACTTCGCGTCGTCAACGTTCGAGCAGGTCTCGGAAGCGTCCGAGAAGAGACGAGGCGAAAACTGCCAAACGATAACTTAACGATTGGCAGACGATAAATTCAGATGAACAAACCCAAACTAAAATACATATATAACAATAAAGAATGAACAAACCATAGCTAAACAACTGTTATTAATAAGATGTTTGTTATTTATTTTGTCAAAGGAACTATTGTTAATCAAATGTTTTAAATAAAATGTTTTTGTTTTTTTTGTGCACCGAAAAGTTTCAAAAGATGATTTTTTTTTATATATTACAAACAACGAAACCACTGTTTTTAACCAATTTCTTGTTTGTTTTTTGTTTTTTCATTTTTTTCAATGTATTTTCTTTTTAACATTTTCTGGTTTAGAATTTAGGGTTAGAAGTGAGTGTTGCTAACAGAACTCAATGAGTCGTTTGGGAGATTCAACATGCTGACACAGATTATAGAAAGTTATTTTTACGGTGCTGCAGATCATAGAATTAATTTATTCCAAAAGTTATCGTCTGCTTGCTTGTAACCTGATTGTCTAATGCCTGCTGCAATCTGATTGGTTATTAGTTTCGTCAACTTTCGGGCGCTTCCGAAATCTGCCCGAACGTTGACGACACAAAGTCAGAGAAACGCGGTTCGTTCTTCATAAGAGTACCCATTATTCTACTTTTCATAAATTACTCTGTTCCGATAGAAAAGTATGATAAAAACTGACAGAAAATGAAAGTAATTTCATGAATAAAATTCAAAATGATATTTCAACTACAGAATGAATCCCCCCCCTCCCGAAATGCTCCCCATGGAATCCTTCAAAAAACAAGATATTATCGCAGTCGAAATAACAATAAGTGATTTGGGCAATCGACAGTCCCTCACTGATTTCCTTGAATCATTATTTAAATTTTAATAACACGTTGCCATTAACAACAAATAGACACACACACACATACACACACACACACACACTCTCTCTCTCTGTCTGTCTGTCTGTCTGTCTGTCTCTCTCTCTCTCTCTCTCTCTCTCTCTATCTCTATCTCTATCTCTTAATCGCTCTCCCCCCCCCCATCACGTCTTAAAGTGACCCCAATGTTTTTGTTTTTCAAGAACATAGTGAGAACATTGTGCAGAATGAAGTTAACAGATCATATTATTATTTTTAGTGTAGATAAAACTCGCATCCATAACCCCTGTAGTTAAATGGATAGTATCAGGACTTTATGGTACACAAAAAGCTCAACAGTCGATGTAAGAAAGTCATGTCTAGAAGGAATGGTGGAAGAATGCAGAAAAAAGCTAAACTCTGCCGGAATAATTCAACTGCTGACCCGTTCAGCTGACCTCTCGTAATGCAATCTGAATAAATGCTTTTTACTTTTTGGGGGTTTTAAATTTCTAAAAAACAACACACATCATTCCAAAAGGGAAATGCAACCAATTATAATAATTGTTTGTCTCAAACCAAAAAGAAACGAATTCAAATGTAATATTTACTAGTTGAACCCATGTAATTTCTATGGTTTACTCAAGAAATTATTTTTTGATATTATATAACAGTACTAGCCTTAGTGTTGGTAGTAGTAGTAGTAGTAGTAGTAGTAGTAGTAGTAGTAGTAGTAGTAGTAGTAGTAGTAGTAGTGACAAATTTATATGATAATTAGTAATAAATAGGACGATGGTGATGATATGTGTTTATTATTACGAAAATGGGTTACACAAAACAAAATTGAAATGGAATGTAAATAATGAAGTTTGATCGATTCTGAAATTCAAAACATGAATGATAAATTTTGGTAGATAGGGATAAATCTAGTAAACATTGAATTTTTTGTTGAGTAAAGAAATTTGAGAATAAAAACAAATTTTGATAAATACGACCAGCTTGTTGAAGAACAAGAGTGATGGTTTTTCGATTTTGACAAGCTATGAGGATGCGTCCTTGCTCGTCTCCCCAAGAGAAGTTCGGTAGGCTGTTCACTGGAGATAGATAGATGTGTGTAAGATTATGTCGACATTAATAAAAGATTATGTCGACATTAATAAACGATTATGTCGACATTAATAAAAGATTATGTCGACATTAATAAAAGATTATGTTAACATTAATAAAATATTATGTCGACATTAATAAAAGATTATGTCGACATTCATAAAAGATTATGTTAACATTAATAAACGATTACGTCGACATTAATAAAAGATTATGTAGACATTAATAAGAGATTATGTCGACATTGATAAAAAATTATGTTAACATTAATAAAAGATTATGTCGACATTAATAAAAGATTATGTCGACATTAATAAACGATTATGTTGACATAAATAAAAGATTATGTCGACATATATAAAAGACTAATGTCGCCATTAATAAAAGATTACGTCGACATTAATAAAAGAGTTTTTAGACATTAATAAAAGATTATGTAGACATTAATAAAAGATTATGTCGACATTGATAAAAAATTATGTTAACATTAATAAAAGATTATGTCGACATTAATAAAAGATTATGTCAACATTAATAAAAGATTATGTCGACATTAATAAAAGATTATGTTGACATAAATAAAAGATTATGTCGACATATATAAAAGACTAATGTCGCCATTAATAAAAGATTACGTCGACATTAATAAAAGAGTATGTCGACATTAATAAAAGATTATGTTAACATTAATAAAAGATTATGTCAAAATCAATTAAAGATTATGTCGCCATTAATAAAAGATTATGTCGCCATTTATAAAAGATAATGTCGCCATTTATAAAAGATTACGTCGCCATTAATAAAAAATCATGTCGCCATTAATAAAACATTATGTCGACATTTATAAAAGATTATGTCGACATTAATAAAAGATTATGTCGATATTAATAAAATATTATGTCGACATTATTAAAAGATTATGTCGATATTAATAAAAGATTATGTCGCCATTAATAAAAGATTATGTCGAAATTAATAAAAAATCATGTCGCCATTAATAAAACATTATGTCGACATTTATAAAAGATTATGTCGACATTAATAAAAGATTATGTCGATATTAATAAAATATTATGTCGACATTATTAAAAGATTATGTCGATATTAATAAAAGATTATGTCGCCATTAATAAAAGATTATGTCGAAATTAATAAAAAATCATGTCGCCATTAATAAAACATTATGTCGACATTTATAAAAGATTATGTCGACATTAATAAAAGATTATGTCGATATTAATAAAATATTATGTCGACATTATTAAAAGATTATGTCGATATTAATAAAAGATTATGTCGCCATTAATAAAAGATTATGTCGAAATTAATAAACGATTATGTCGAAATTAATAAACGATTATGTCGACATTATTAAAAGATTATGTCGCTATTTATAAAAGATTACGTCGCCATTAATAAAAAATCATGTCGCCATTAATAAAACATTATGTCGACATTTATAAAAGATTATGTCGACATTAATAAAAGATTATGTCGACATGAATAAAAGATTATGTCGACATTAATAAAAGATTATGTTCACATTAATAAAAGATTATGTCGAAATTAATAAAAGATTATGTAGACATTAATAAAAGATTATGTGAACATCAATAAAAGATTATGTCGACATTAATAAAAGATTATGTCGACATTAATAAAAGAGTATTTCGACATTAATAAAAGATTATGTCAACATTAATAAAAGATTATGTCAACATTAATTAAAGATTATGTCGACATTATTAAAATATTATGTCGACATTAATAAAAGATTATGTCGCCATTAATAAAAGATTATGTCGCCATTAATAAAAGATCACGTCGCCATTAATAAAAGATTATGTCGTCATTAATAAAAGATTATGTCGACATTAATAAAAGAGTATGTCGACATTAATAAAAGAGTATGTCGACATTGATAAAAGATTATGTTAACATTAATAAAAGATTAAGTCGACATTAATAAAAGATTTTGTCGACATTAATGAAAGATTATGTCGACATTAATAAAAGATTATGTTCACATTAATAAAAGATTAAGTCGACATTAATAAAAGATTATGTCGACATTAATAAAAGAACAAAAATACTTTTGTTTCGAGTCTTTCTTTGTGATCCAACCTGTCCCAAATCCTTAGACGATCCACCGGTGGACAAAAACAAAGTGCATCTCTTCAGTTAGTTAATAAAAGATTATGTCGACATTAATAAAAAATATGTCGACATTTATAAAAGATTATGTTAACATTAATAAATGATTATGTCAACATTAATAAAAGAACAAAAATACTTTTGTTTCGAGTCTTTCTTTGTGATCCAACCTGCCCCAAATCCTAAAACGATCCACCGGTGGACAAAAACAAAGTGGATCTCTTCAGTTAGGGGGATGTAACATTAGGGCAGGTCGATTTTGGAACCGTGGTAATGCGATGGTAATGATAGTTGGGGTTTGACATGATAAATAACGACACAAAATATTTTTTCTCAAATCGTTACCGTTAAGTGAGGAAACGACTTTAAAGGTTGGAAATTAGCGTTTGTAACATGTTGGCAAGTTACAAACGAACTCAGAAACAAAGTAAAGGGGCTACATTACAAATATATGTTCCTGGAATTCCGGGTCATTCAGTCAGTTAAAAAAGTGACATGTGATTTCTGCTACAAATTACTCCAATGAAGCATTACTACACTACATAGCTTTGGGATGGATAGCTTTCAACAAAAAAAAATAGTTTTCACATAGAATTGCATATCATATTAGATGAAAGCTGGGCTTAGCAACACGTATGGACTGCCGGTGATGCTATATGATTTTGTCATATGGAGAGACAAAACAATAGAAACACTCACCATCTTTCTAAATTACACAGATAGTGGTGTGTAGAGTGGAATTAATGGATCATATAAGAATAAGCTTTTAGTAAAAAATGAGAGACAGAAAGTATTAGAGACCGTTAAGACATGGTAGATCGTCTTATGCGGAGGAAACGTTTGATGATGACTCTAGTGACTTTGTAGTGAGATGTGCAAAATTGATTTACCTCATTTTGCATAGCAATTGAATCAGACGATTACAAGTAATAAATCTGTTGCCTATTGAGAGAGAGAGACGTTTGCTGCTACGTCACATACGCCACCATTATGCAACAACATGGCGTCAATGATAGAATGTCCCTGTTTACTTGCCTCTCCACGAGGGCAAAATTAGGCACAAGGTCAGTTTTTAATGTGGGCATAATCCAGCTTCACCAAAACGGAGCACTCTGGATTCAGACAAATATAAAAATTGTCTCAGTTTAGAAGGGTTTCTCCTTCACCAATCAATGACAGAACAGATACGTCTTCTTCTTCTTCTTCTTCTTCTTCTTCTTCTTCTTCTTCTTCTTCTTCTTCGGGTATCAGGTCTGTTTGCAGACATCGATGCTCATGGCTCCCCATTATTTTGTTTCATCATGATGTCCTTTGAAAAGAGGTTACCTATTGTGGGTTGCAATTACCTTCTATAGGGCCAGTGCTCTTACAGAGCAGGAAGTCTTAGCCATTGTACGAAAATCAGTTTCATCTGCTTAACACAAAACGAAGGGTTGACCAGTTTCTAAAATCCATTAGGCTGCTCAACCCTCCATCGATCACATGCCTTCCATGACTCCACGTACCCTGATCAGGGGGGTTAAGTGGGTACTCGACCTTGCCCAAGGGTCTCCCACAGGCTAACAGAGGGAAGGAGGCGCCTTACTGCTCATGTTGGTGGAAATGTTTCCACCCCACTACACAGATACTACACTTTGAATTATTTATTTGCACAAAATATGAAGATTTACATTCGGAACAAATTAGGCACAAGGCCATCAAAAGTGTGCAGAAAATGGATGTCGTTGGTCATCCTTAGTCTAAAGTGATAAAAATATCTATCCTACTCTTAACTAGAATGATCTCAGTCACCACAATACCACATTTACACTTGGGGCCGTCCTACTTAAGATATACCCAAACTAAGTGGAAATTTTATTGTTCACAAATATACATATATACAAGGATTTCATTTGATTTCATTTGATTTCATTTGATTTCATTTGATCCCAGCCTGAAGGCTGAGAAGGGTATAGAATGCCTAACAACAATAGGATGCCTAACAACAATAGGAAGCTTAACAACAACAGGATGTCTAACAACAATAGGATGCCTAACAAACAATAGGATGTCTAACAACAACAGGATGTCTAACAACAACAGGATGTCTAACAACAATAGGATACCGAACAACAATAGGATGTCTAACAACAATAGGATGCCTAACAACAACAGGATGTCTAACAACAACAGGATGTCTAACAACAATAGGATGCCTAACAACAATAGGATGCCGAACAACAATAGGATGCCTAACAACAATAGGATGCCTAACAATAATAGCATGCCTAACACGGTTGGATGAACAAAATTTTGTAAAAAAGTGGATTTGTTGTTTTGCAGTCTAGAAGTTAATAGAGAAAGAGTTAAGGAACGGCAGAGATTATCGCGGGGCATATCAAGGGGGGGGGGGGAATAAGCAAAAATGGACTTACCTCGTTTTGCATAATCAAAAATTCAAACGATTGCAAATACGTAGTCAGTTGTCAGTCAAGAAAGCCATTTACAACTTCGTCACAGACAGGACCATTGTATAACAGACTTACCGATTATCGGATCATTCAGACGAAATTCAACAAGGGTGTGTCATGAGATTTCTAAGATTGTTGTCACATTTTATTGCCATTGAAAGTTTTAGCTAATTTCAAAAACTTTCAAAACATATAAAGTTTCCCTCATTTTCAGAGGTCAATAATTCCAATTTGGGCTAAAATATCCCTTGGGAATTATGTTTTTTTAATCTCCATCATTTGAAGTCCCTCAGGCTCTAAAAACTCCAATCTGCAGTGGAATGGGGTCATAAATGGATGGTAACATTTAATGCTACTAAGACAAAACTCCTTTCCTTTAACAATTATAAAAAAACGTTTTCAACCACCGATTGCCATGGCTAATAGCTCTCTACCTGAGAGGCGATCTTTAAAACTCCTCAGCATAAAATTAACAGGCAACATGAATTGAAACAAATACATAGAAGACACTTCAATAGCTGCTGCAAGATAGGCTCCCTCTACCATGCTAGAAAACTTCTAACACCTGCCAGTATCCTATATCGCTACAAAGCCACCATTCACCCATGCATGGCATATCGTTGTCACATTTAGGCTGGTGCACCAACCGCTAGTCTCTCCCTCTTAGAAAGGATAAAAAAATGAGTCTCTAATCTAATAAGTCCCGCACTGTCAACCAAGCTCCAGCCCCTGTGCCATCACCGCAGTGCTGCAACAATGTGCTTGTTTTGCACATACTGCAATGGAATATGCTCTGATAAACTAGCTGCACTGGTGCCACCTCGACATAAATATCCTCGACCCACCTGATAATCAGCAAGATCCAACCCCTTCATTGTAGAGATCCCCAAATGCCAGAAGACTTTCTACTGTAATAGCTTCTTTCTTCGAACTGCTAGCCTTTGGAATTCCCTTCCTGCTCTCTGTTTCCTGACTGTACCAACATGCAGAAATTTAAATGTAATGTGAACAAACATCTTGCTGCCCAACTCCTTCTTTCTGGTACCCCCTATAAATCTGGTCCCTAATCAGAGTAGCCCCTTACATCTCAGTGGCAATGTGCCCCCTTGTTTGTGGAAAAAAGAAAAACCTTGTACTTAAGTGATTCCTTCACAAAATTCAAAAAAGTTTTTTTTAAAAAGAGCTAGCTACCACTGACGCAACCTGGATTTGAACCCAGACCGCATATTTTAACTATGCCGATCACTAGTAATTGAGCTAATTCCTCACATCTCTCCTCTTCTCTATGCAAATTAGTAGCAACCTTGGGTTTTGTTGTAAACAAGCTCGAATATCCAACTATGTGCCGGCGGAAGAGCCAGAAAAATTTGAGTATCTGGAATAATTCAACTGCTGACCCGTTCAGCTGACCTCTCGTAATGCAATCTGAATAAATGCTTTTTACTTTTTGGGGTTTTAAATTTCTAAAAAACAACACACATCATTCCAAAAGGGAAATGCAACCAATTATAATAATTTTTTTGTCTCAAACCAAAAAGAAACGAATTCAAATGCAATATTTACTAGTTGAACCCATGTAATTTCTATGGTTTACTCAAGAAATTATTTTTTTAACCAGCAGAGAAACTAGGTGTTGTCTGGGAATAACAACTTACAATTTGATAACAAATCCCATAATGCAACACAATAGTTTAATTTTATTATTCTATCTACTTATACATTTTTATTGCTTTAAATCAATTTTTTAATATACCCATCGACTTAAAAACAAATTTGTACCAAAAATATTTTTACTTTTTTTGTTTACATTTTATTATATACAAGGGATCACGGTAGAAGCGTTCACATCACGATCCCTATCAAATAATACTTACTATTACCTGCGAATTCTACAAAACACTTTGAAGCGAGCCAAAAGCGATGTCCATAAGCTCAACAAATGTCAGTAGATTATCAGTCCAAATTACGAAGAAAGACCAGTGTCCACCTCTAAAACCAGTATTGACCATTATATCCTTAAACATTATAGAACTATCCCCAACCAAAGCAGAACTTATTGCAAAACTCTGCAGAGAGCATCAGTGTGATATTCTTTACTTACAAGAAACCCACCGTGGACCTAAACATCCCCACCCTCACGTGGATGAAATGACCACCATTAAAGAAAGACCACATGAGAAACATGGAAGCACCTTTTGACGGGCAAGGCGGAAAGGACCCCTTCAAAAAAACGCACATACAAACCTTTAATGCTCATGCACGACTTTTAATGAACAAGCTAACAACCAGTATCCGACACACGCACTAACAGAGCAAGTTAGGCCACGCATATACGATGCCGCAATGACTCTTAGTTATATACACTCTCTTACACGTACTTACACAGTGCCACATTTTCTCTGTACTCTCACACGCATATTTACACTAGGACATATATACAAACATTTTTCAAAACTCGTGTACACTCAACGAACTTTCTCTACCAAAACCACAAGTTACCTAAACCAAAAATGAACAATTCAATGAACACTTTCTTCACACGAACTGATCTTCAAATTCATGTAAACTTAGTTTGTATAAATGTTTGTTATTATAATAATGTCTTCTTCTCACTTTCATTCACAAAACGCTGTTGTCTGTTATTAAATGTACGTCTCCCATGTATTCCCTCCTTTAATATGCATGCATGTTGTTTATACCAATGTGTCTTCCTTCGCTATAATAGAACATTTATCCTTTCTCCTTTTAAATATTAAATTGGCGGGGTGGTTCCTGGCTAAACCCAAAATGATGCTACTGTTGTCCCGAAATAATAATACGAAAGCCATGGATCACCTCCTCCTCCATAAGTGTAAGAACTTAAAAGCTAAAAGACAACAAGAAACAAGACAGAATGAGTTTGTAAAATTCGAATGAAGATCAAATAACGCAAGAAGACGACCCTGGTTACAGCATAGCATGAGATAGATGTCGATATCCCAGAGAAATACGAGAGAGAGAGAGAGAGAGAGGGAGAGAGAGAGAGAGAGAGAGAGAGAGAATGGGAGCAAGGTAATGCCGAAAATAAAAAAAATCACTAGAAGTACAAAACCTATGAGGAGCATAAAACCCTTACGTTTCAAGGGAGATGTTGTAGTACTGGCAAATTAATATGCCTAATTAGCATCAGTATGCTTAAGTGGAAACGACATCAGCCCTAGTTAGATGGGAACGGTGGAGGTCTTGGACTGCCAAAAGTGTTCAAGTTGGTAAAGGATAGGCATCCAGCCGTAAAATTGCCTTAAATACAATGTCTAGTCGAAATACAGCAGGAAAAAAGAAAAGCAGTGCCAGTAGCATTAATGTTGCTGGTAATGTCTTGGGCTTCGTAGATCCCAGGATGCGTGGATCTTCAGGGCCTATGGATTCCATCAAGCCTTGCCAAAGACAGGAGTGGAGAGGAAGACTTAGATTTCGAGACTAGACAATCAGGCCCCACCCTCATCAGAGGATTAATTGTGGCCTGATTCAACAAATAAACCGGTTTATTATGATGATGATGATGATGATGATGATGATGATGATGATGATGATGATGTAGCAGACGCTACTAGAAGCCAAGCGGATATTCAGAAAGCAAATGACCTTTTATTGCAACTCCTTTTCTTTCTCTGTATTGAGTAACTCTTTCTTCGTCTCTGAGATAGAGGAAAAGGATATCTCGTAAAAACACGATTCAGGCCAATCATGGACCAACAGGTCAGCTTGACTACGTGTGATTTGACCCCATATGAAAAAGAAGCAGCAAGTCGCTCACCCTCTCGTTTTCTCTTTTTTCACTTTGGTTCCAGGCGATAACGCACGAGGGGAGGTTGTTGTCCCCCCCCCCCCCGGCTCGATCGGAAAGAGGGGGGAATAAGTCAGAAAGAAGGTAACATCTTCGATTTCTCTTCACCATGAACAAAGAACTCTTACCCACACACATACACATTACAATAGCCACATATATACATACATCACTTTACATCAACCACACTCGCACATACCCATCTATACTAACACAGACACTATGGCTGAACTTTTGCAGCGAACGTTTTACTCCTTAAAAATTAACTCAAACATTCTCTTTAACTGATAGCTTTACAAAATATCTTATCCAAATAAATTGTTTTGTTAATATAAATTTTTTTTTTTTTTTTTTCACATAGTTCACCCCAAACAAGGCAGGCTGCCACTGTAGACGTAAGGGGCTACTGAGAAAATGGGTGAGAGTTTGGGAAGTCAACCTAAATTGGGAGCTGTGCAGCAAGATGTCTGTTTACATTAGTTTTAAATTTCTACATGTCAGTACCGTCAGGAAAACAGGGAGCAGGGAGGGAGTTCCAGAGTCCAGCAGTATGAGGAAAGAAGCTTTTGGAGTAGAAAGCTCTTCTGCATCTGGGGACCTCCACAGTGAATGGATGGGATTTGGCAGATTGTCAGGTTGGTCTAGCGAATTTGCGTCGTAGGGGCACCAGAGCAGCAAGTTCATCAGAGCACAATTTATTGAAGTACTTGTAAAACAGGCACAAGGAAGCAACATTGCGGCGATGGGACTAATTTCTGATTTTACTAAATGCTATTCTTGTTTGTAGCCCTGTTATTCCTTCACTTCTTTACCAATATAATTTACCAATGTAATTTACCAATGTAATTTACCAATATAATTTACCAATATAATTTACCAATGTAATTTACCAATATAATTTATCAATATAATTTACCAATATAATTTACCAATATAATTTCCCAATGTAATTTACCAATATAATTTACCAATATAATTTACCAATATAATTTATCAATATAATTTACCAATATAATTTACCAATATAGTTTACCAATATAATTTACCAATATAATTTATCAATATAATTTATCAATATGATTTACCAATATAATTTACCAATATAATTTACCAATATAATTTATCAATATAATTTACCAATATAATTTACCAATATAATTTACCAATATAATTTACCAATATAATTTACCAATATAATTTACCAATATAGTTTACCAATATAATTTACCAATATAATTTATCAATATAATTTATCAATATGATTTACCAATATAATTTACCAATATAATTTACCAATATAATTTATCAATATAATTTACCAATATAATTTACCAATATAATTTACCAATATAATTTACCAATGTAATTTACCAATATAATTTACCAATGTAATTTACCAATGTAATTTACCAATATAATTTACCAATATAATTTACCAATATCATTTACCAATATAATTTACTAATATCATTTACCAATATAATTTACCAATATAATGATAATGTGTCCTATCCTTGGCCATAAGTATAAGGCTATATAATTCTCTCACTAAGAATAGCTAAGAAGGAAGCTTGACTAGAAAATAACCAGTGCTAATCTTTCACTTCACAAGTTATATTTAGAAATCTCATAAGGGTTTGGTTTTCGTGTTATTTGTCATTTTTCGTTTAGAAGTTATGAAACACCCCTATTTACAGAACAAAGCCATTTCAGATATGTGAAACAAAATTGGACAGTTTGATTATCAAACCAAAGTCGAGCAATGTCCTTTTTTATTAATATGTTGTCTCTCACAGGCAAACAGTTGATTTAGTAAAAAAAAAAAAAAAACATGGACAAAGCAGAGAAGCCAAAGAAAATATTCCAAAAATAATCAAACAAAAGTATGGAAGGCGACATAGGAAGCAATGAAGTGTAAAAATACGATTTCGCGCTGACCTAGTTTTCTCCCTTGCAAACACTCATTCAGTGAGAAACACCTTTCGCTTGTTGAGACGACTTCCAGGCGTCTCGCTTTGTTGACGTTATATTCAGTTTTATTACCGGCGTTCAATAAACCATTCTAAACTGTTAACATTCTCACTTTATTTATTGGCGTTGATTGTTTTTCAATTTGGATTTGAGACGACTTCATTGCAAGCAATTGGACAATTTATTGAGCCAAGATGAGAATTCAGAAATTTGGAAAAAAAAATGATTAAAAATAATTAAAGAAAGAAATAAACAAAATAAATAAACATTCAAATTAAAAACAATAAAGTAAAAAGATTTTTGTTTTTAAAAAAAAAAATGTTTGTTTGTGTTATGACTAAAATTAGAGTCCACGATTTTTATTGGTTTAAAAATATTATTGTCAGCCATTTTTCTTTCATTGTTTTAATTTGAAATTTAAATTATTTCTATTTTAATCTGATATTTTTCAACTCGTTTTTTTTTCTTATTTTTTTGTTTAAATTTTTTAAAAGAATTAAGTTTTGTTTTTTTTTAATAATTTTTAGATTTATTTCTAAAAAATTTGCATCATTTTTTTTTTTTTAGTTTGTTCTGCTTTTATTTTTTATTTCAAACGTTGATAAAGGCAAGGCTGTTGTTTATCGGAATTGATCGGAATCAAAATTAGTTGTATTGTTTGAAAGGAAATAGAAAATAAAAAGGGTACACAAATAATGACAGGAAAGGAAAAAAGACTATTGAAAGAAAGGATTTAAAAGATCAAAGAAAATGATTATTGAAAGAAACACAGAAACATTATTATTGAAAAGAAAGAAAATATCACAAGAAAGAGAAAAAGAAAGAAAGAAAAAAAAAGGAGAAAAAAGAATTCATGGGAAAAAAAGAAACAATTATTCAAAAGAAAAAAGAAAAAATTATTATTGAAAAAAAGAAAGAAAGAATTATTGAAGAGAGAAGAATCACAAGAAAGAGAGAACGAAAGAAAGAAAGGAGAAAGAAAAGGAACAAGAAAAAAGATTATTGAAAAAAAGAAAAGGAAAAAATTATTGTAAAAAAAGAATGAGAAAGGGTTTACAAGAAAGAAAGGGTAAGACTGAAAGATGAAACAAAATAAGTATGTGAATTAAATAAATGAAAAGAAAGAAAAGATTCATAGGAAAGAAAGAATTACGAAGAAAAGGGATTATGGAAAATGGCAAAAAAAACTAAAAGAAATGATTCGCAAGAATGAAAATAAAAAATGTTCAAAATAGAATAAAGGGATTATTCGAAAAGAAGGAAGGATCAAAAAAAGGATTTAAAAGAATAAAAGGATTATTGAAAAGAAAGATAATGGAATCACAAGAAAATCTAAGGAATAACAAAATATGAAAAGAAAGGAAATAAAGAAAGGATCCACAAGAATGAAAAAAGAAAACGATTTTTGAAAAGAAAAAAATAAGAAAATGGTAAATAATAGAGAAAATGTTCTAAAAAATTTGAAATCAAAAATTTAAAAAAAATTAAAAGAAATTTATAAAATATCAGATGAAATAAGTAAAAACATTGCAGAAAAAGAAAGAAAAAATAATTTAAAATAGAAGAAAAATGAAGATGAATCAAATAAAGTGATGAAAAAGAAAAAAGAAAAAGAATAAAAAAGAAATAAAAAAGACACAGGAAAGATAAATTTAAAAAATAATTTAAGACGGATACAACTGATTGTAATCAAGAAATCAAAAAAGATTTTTTTTAATATATAAAAGTAAAACTGATGATAAACAAGCAATCAGCACGTTTTTTTTTTTTTTAAATAGTGTAATTTGAATTTAATGACTTCAACAAGAGTAACGGATCCCCACCATTTAATTTGTAGAGACAGGAAATATTCTTAAAGGACAACTTTTGTGTCGGTTTCATGTTTCCCCAGGAATCCCTTAATAAGAAAACTACATAAATATAGCCATCTTAGGACAATCCACATAAGTAGATAGTCAATCTTACCAAATTTCACATTCCTGGGGCAAATAGCCTACAAAGTCGTTAGCAGACAAACAAACAGACACATTGCTCTCATATTAAAATTAATAGATTATAATGTATACATTTTAGAATTAATGTATTATAAATATGGTTGACTAAATTTTGTTGTTGCCAATTACAGACTTTATTAATTAAAATCCGATGTCAATCCTTGTGAATGATTTGGGTTAGGGTTATTATTTCACGCTATTTCAAATGATTCAGATAATCAGCCTTTGAGAGAATTACTCGGTGAGAGAATTCACACTTCCAGCTTTGGAGGCTAACACCTAATTTATGATCATCACACTTCCCGAGCAGATGCTTAAGTTGCTCATGTTTCAGATGATATTCCTCGGAAGAACTATATATATATATATATATATATATATATATATATATATATATATATATATATATATATATATATATTAAAGAAAGAAAGATGAAGATAAAAAATTGTACAAAATTACATAAAGTTACATAAATTAATACAAATTTTATTACATCGAAAGTTCAGATGCAAGGAGTTACATTAATCCTTAAATCATGGTTTTTCAAAGATAAAACTTTTCTCGTCAGAGGATAAAATCTGGTAATATGGTATTTATAACAATTAAATATTACCTAGTTCCATTTCACTTTGAAAAATTGAAGAATAAAAACAAAAAAGGTTGGGGATAAAGAAATAAAAGGCTGGGAAGTAAAAAATTAGCAGTATTGCGAAGTGAATTTTGAAGACGAAAGGGACGTTATGGTGTAGATAGTTAATAGTAAAAGTAACAGTTTGTAGAATTGAAGAAAGTTTTTTAACAAATAAAAGGTGGAGGGTTCAAAATATCTCACTTGGTCCGTATGGATTCGTACTCCGTTATAGTATATTTCCGTGGAGTTACAAGTAAAAATCCTGAATTGGTATTTTAAATATCCAATTCGGCAAATCCGAGGTTAAGATTGTCTGTTGAAAGGCGTTATGTGGAAAAGTTCATATCTGCCTTCAATTCCTGGCTTCCTTGGCAGAGAAATGTTTCAAAAGTTTTATATATCATCTTAAATATTCTGCTTAGGGTAGGGAGCTTTGCCAACTAAAGAGAATAGAACCGGATCATCCGAGGTCAAAAAGGAATAATGCATGCGGCTAATATTTTATGGGTAGTGTGAAGGAGTGGGCGGGGTTGGAGGGTTAGTGAAGTCTATAAATTCAAGTTTGAGTGGTCAGCTAAGGTGTACCTGTGGGGTGGGGGGAATTCAGTTGCTTATATTTCGAGGTTAAAGGAAGGTTTCTTAGTGCGGTGAAGCTATCAGATAGGGAGATGTGTGAGCAGGATTAATATGTAGCCGTAATTGATATTCTTATTGTTGTTGTTGTTTGAAATTTCTCATAAATAGAGATTAAAACATTACCTTAAAAAAATAATTCTAGTTTTGGTGTGACGTCATAGATTTGTGATTTACGCCATTTTTCAAAACATGAATTTAAACATAAGCGATAATGAAAAATAAATAAAGGAATGGGTAAACATTATCAATAGCATTTGACATTATTTTAATAGTCCAAAACAATTTATTCTTCTTTAACTATGTATTGGCGTTAAAAACAATTTGATATTTAATATAAACTAGAATTTGGGCACGTTGGTCCCATAATTCTAATATTTTAAATTTAATAAATGCACTATTGAATTTCTATTGGTTTAGCCTAAGAAAAGTCCTGACTTGGAATAGAACTGTGATAATGTGATGATTGCTGGAACGGCTGCGACTAAGGTTAATAATGAGGCTGTAAAAACTGTTCAAAGAATGCATAGAATTTTACAATTTATGTTTCTTGTTTGGACCTAGTCAGCATTGGCAAGTAGAAAACCTCTGATGTTCTGTTTCCAACTGACAATCACTTTAATGCATGGAAGAAGCTTCTTTTTTTGAAGTTGGCTCAAACACACAGACACAAGCGCTCACACAATGGCTCATCGTCCTTACTTGTGAAATCCTGATAGTCTCAAAGAGTATGGCTGGATGGCATCTTTGGTCAGGCCTAATGTGGTGAGAGAGAAGAAGAAGAAACACATAGAATTAATCGATAAACATGATTTGGGCCAAGTTCATTAACAATGCATGTTTGTATATTTGAGGTGTGTGAGAGAGAAGAGGAGAGAAAAGGACGAAATATAAGAATGAATATTAAAGATAAAATGAGGGTTAGGGTTAGGGTTTGATTGGGTAGCCATCTTGAATAAAATGGCACAAAGTAAAAACCTTGAGTACTTTTAAAGTTAACCATTACAATATTTAGTTTAAAATAAATAGGGAAGGTTAAAGAAATATATTTGGTATAAAATAATAAATAACTTTTTGTTTTGTTTGTACACTTGATAAATGTACCATGGAATTTCCATTGGTTTAGCCTAACAAAACTACTTATGGGCCCGTGATAACATAAGTGCATACAATAAGGGAACCGCGGTAACATGATAATTGTTGGAACTCCTGATAGTCTCGAAGAGTATGGCATCTTTGGTCAGGCCTAACGTAGAGAACGAGAAAGAGAGAGAGGGAGAGGGTAGAGAGAAAACAGAAATAATCGATAAACATGATTTGGGCCAAGTTCGTTAAATATGCATGTTTGCATATTCGAAGTGTTAAAGAAAGAGGGAGAGGGAGGAGATAGAGAGAAAAAGAAAGAGAGAGAGGGAGGAGATAGAGAGGAAAATAAAGAGGTGGAGGGAGGGGGATAGAGAGAAAAAGAAAGAGGGGGAGGGAGGAGATAGAGAGGAAAAGAAAGAGGGGGAGGGAGGAGATAGAGAGGAAAAGAAAGAGGGGGAGGGAGGAGATAGAGAGGAAAAGAAAGAGGCGGATAAACAAACAAGAAATCGAATAAGAAAAAAAGAAAAAACAAAAGAAGGGAATAAAATAAAAGAATAACAAAAGAAAAAAGAAAGGGGAAAGATGATTTTGAAGAGACAAAAGAAGGATTAGTTAATCTGTTTTACGGCATATCAACCCTTTTAATACCAAAGCAGAATACTTATTGTTTATTAATCGCTCTTCTGTGCTTCTCCCGTTCAGTCGGTGTTCATAAAGCAGTATCAACGATTAATTGGATACAATTAATTACATGCAAGTCACGATTTTACTCCTAGCTAGGGGATACTTCTTATGAGTTCATACCTTCCCCAATATTATAAGTTTATATTATATACATTAAACAGAATAGATCTTGAACTCAGACCAATGGCGTTCAGAGGGGGGTAGTGCCGGGCATCCGAATTGATGAGGCATCCAATCATATTCAAACTACCTTTCTTTCTCTTAATACGTCTCAGTACTAGGAATTATATTTGATTTGGGGGGGGGGGATAAAAGAAAGAAATAGAAAAACAACAAAAGCAAATAGGAAAACAATATTGAAAAGACAAAAGAAGGTTAGAATGAGTGGTATAATGGATACTCGCACAGATTATGGAATCGGTTAAACAGAGTTCGAATCCAGTTAGATCTATTATTTTCATTTATTGTACACGATTAATTGAATACAAGTTACTATTTTAGCCAGAGGATGGGATTGTAGGTTTATACCTTTGCTAACAGGATTAGCATGTAATTTTTTATACTAATGAGCTATCACTTATCAAGGCCAAAAAACATTTGAGGACTAGGGTAAATGCGATGGATTGATTGTCAGTTGAATGACGAAGAATCTTATGAGAGGAATGAAAATAAGTGGAATGAACAAAATGTGATTACTTTGGTTAGGGTTAGGTTTAGGGTTAGGTTGACGTTGAATTTGAAGATAATAAATATAAAAGTAAACTATCTATTTAATTATTAAAATAAAAACTTTGTTAGTCATTGCATTCAATGCAGAGTTTATTTTTGAAAATAAATTGTTCCACAGTAATCTAACTTGTAGGTGCGTGCGTAAACTTAACCGGAAGTTGTCATTTGAATTTAAAAATAATCAAATGGAAATCATCATTTGGAATTTTCAACGTTTTTCATTAAAGCGCTTTAATATTACTGCTACTACTAATAATATTAATATCAACGAAACTATTGCATATATATAAGAAAGTAGAAGAATAAAATTACAAATGAATTGTACATAATATTAATTTATTCGAAACTGTTTATAAAATAAGTATGGAAATGAAGCATAGTCACAGGTGTGTTTGGCTAAAACCAAAACATGTCTGCATGTAGTCAAATAGTGTTTGTTTAAATAAAAAATTTATACCTAATATATATATATATATATATATATATATATATAAGTAAAAAGGGAGAATAAAGATATAAATAAATTCTTTTAAAAATCCTATCTTGAATAGTGAATACTCGATAGGCGAGATATAGCAATAATACGAATGTGATGAGAATAGAAATTGAAAAGACATGGTTTAAGGAAGGAAAATAAAATCTTTTCATTTCAACCTATTTTTGAGCAATTGATATTTTAATAGATATTGTATTCTACACAATTTCTATTATCATCACTTATTTATCACTTTTATATATATATATATATATATATATATATATATATATATATATATATATGTGTGTGTGTGTCTGTGTAATTGTTTTTATGTGATTGCAGCGTTCGTTTTTGTTTTTTTTGCTTACTATTATTTCACTTCTTACGTGATTAACATGCAGAAAAATATTTCTCGTTAATATATATTTTTTATTAGTTTTATAATTACATAAATGCAATCCGTAGACACGTGTTTCTGGCTCACAGCCGTCATCAGCATGGCTAACTAAGACAAGGATCGAACCTTCGATATTGATGCCAATAGTCTGGCGTGCTACCCCTAGGCTATGGCGTCTTGCCTGGAAATATGTACGATTTTTATCACTTAAATATTTAATGTATTTTATGTAATTGTTTTTATGTAATTGTTTTTATATACAGATTCTAAAAATTGGATAAACTATATATACAGAGAGAGTTTGTCCAATTTTTAGAATCTGTTCATGTTTGTTAAAGAAGATGTATGCATATGTGTATATGTATACGTGTGTGTGTGTGTGTGTGTGTGTGTGTGTGTGTGTGTGTTTGTCTGTGAGAGACATCGTATCGGTTTTCTTTTATATCACGATATGCCTGCCTCTTGGAATTGTTTCAGTCAGAGAAAGGCAGCACAATTTTCCCCATCTGTTGGCTGCTGACCAGACAGATTAGACCCCTTACTTCTGAATGCGTCCTCTCTCTCTCTCTCTCTCTCTCTCTCTCTCTCTTTCTCTCTCTCTCTCTCTCTCTCTCTCTCTCTCTCTCTCTTAACATTATACTTTCAAATTTGAATGTTTTCAGCTGACGATCAAGTGTCCACATGGAAAACATTCACAAAATGCTACTCAGATCAGTTTACCACTTATGCAAATAAGTTTGAATAAAATTTCAAATTATGCATGTATATATATATATATATATATATATATATATATATATATATATATATATATATATATTCTTCTTTCTTATATATAAAGTAAAAACAGTTTCCTCTATTTATTTGATGTAAAAACTTTGTTAACAAAAGGTAGATACATTAAACTGCTCAGTCCGTAACTTTTGGCGAATTATGGTCTTTTTTTTAAATAACATTATTTTGAATCGATTTCATTGATTTTTAAATATAATCCTTGCATAAGTTTTTTTTTATTTACTATCGTAACTCACTGGATGTCCGTTGTTATCCAAGAAAAAGTGACAAACTCAAGAAACTCCTGCTCCCAGCCCTGAAACTCATATAACTATTTTAAATCACATTTTTAGGAGATAGAATTCATCTCTCAGGAAGATTCACATAGTTTTCTATTGATGGTTAAACTCTGCTACTCAGTTGCGTGATGAAACAATTGAGGTTATACCTGGAGGAATAAAGATGTTGTCATGGTCGGTTGTTGCAATCTTGCAATCACCTATTTTCAAGGGAGGCAACTGTAAATACAACACAACTCAGTATTATTGATTACCCTGAGTTGTCTCCACATTGGCCAGACGAGGAAATCAATACTACTTATCTATACAGAGAGAAATGTAGGATATATTTACAAAAGAGTAAACGGAATAGTGAATACAAGTTTGAAAGACAAATATAAATATAACATATAACATATTTTAACAGTAAACATTAAGGTGTGCTTAAAGAAAAAAAAAAGAAAAATGTGTTATTTTTAATTTTTAAATATTTTTAAATAAAACTAAATATAAATATAAATATAAAATATAATATAAATACATAAAACTATAAAGAACCAAATAAGTAGTTTAATGGATTCGTCAGAACGCTATAAAATACAGCAAATTTTTGTAAATAATGGATACATTTTCTTAGACACAGACGAACAACACAGGTAATGAAGATATTTTTAATAACAAAATAAGTTAGCTTTTCTCATTTTCAAAAATGTAATCACCTTACTTGGATGCTTGATAATACCGGAGGGTTGAAATAAATTATTGCACCGGTGATTATGTGATTTTGTGTTATTTTATTTTTATTATATATATATATATATATATATATATATATATATATATATATATATATATGGGGTAAAAATAAAGTTACACAAACTCACATAATCACCGGTGCAATAATTTATTTCAACCCTCCGGTATCATCAAGCATCCAAGTGAAGTGATTACATTTTTGAAAATAAGAAAAGAGAAATTCACACTCACCAATTCAATGTACATATAGAGAGAGCGACAACATATCTAATACATATCTTGAGAGAGGGGGAAATGGGCTATTTAAGACGTAACTCGAGGAGGAGGAGAGTGAAAACATATTTAATATATATATTTAGAGAGGGGGAGATTGCACGATTTATAACGGAAGGCAATACAGTGAGAGGGAAGGAGAGCAATATATATATATATATATATATATATATATATATATATAGAGAGAGAGAGAGAGAGAGAGAGAGAGAGAGAGAGAGAGAGATGTATATATATATGTTCCCTCTTAGTGCATATTTTTGCTAGCCTGGGAGGATTATATCACGGTGAACGAACATATACCACACTGACTCCAAAGAGGAAGGTAATGCATGTGAGGATGGTATCATGATAACAGAACATATATCTCACTATCATCCCTAAAAAAGAAGAAAGTAATCCCTGGGAAGATGATCTCATGCCAACAGAACAGATACTACATTTCTACCTGGGAGTTTTACCTTTAAATAGGAGGAATGAATTTCTAAGAAGACGATTTTATGGCAACCGATACTACACTACCTACCCAATTAAAAGATATTACAATAATAGATTAAATCAGATTTTTTATTCATGTAAAAATTACAAACCATAAAACATTATTTTTATGGCTCCTTTACCTTTTAGCTAGGATCAAAGTGTAGTCTCCGTTCTCAACATCTAGCGACATCAGACGTTCAACTATCGACGAAACTCTTGCATATATATATATACAGGGTGGGCCAAAATAAGGGTCCTATCTTTAAATTTGAATAACTTGAATTTGAATAACTTCCACAAAATAAAAGTTAAACTCACCAAACTTTATGTGTGTGTAGACTGATCCTTCCGAGATTTTTTGAAATAAACAAAACAAATTTTAGCCGAAAAACACTTCTTAAAACTTACAAAAACTAAAGTATTGTTTTTTACACTGTTTTGAGTTTTTTAAGCAAAAATAATGTTTTCTAACTGAGGGTACGTTCCTTAGGGCTAATACGGCTCATGCTTGCTTCGGAAGGGGTCCTTTACTTATTCTAAAAAAAAAAATTTTTTTAAATCAATAAATAAAAAAGTTATGAATTTTTAAAAATAGGACCCTTATTTTTGCCCACCCTGTATATATATATATATATATATATATATATATATATATATATATATATATAAGAAATATGGCAATGCAAATTACAAATATATATAGAAACTGTAATTTATTAGAAACATGTTATAAAATGAATATGCAAATTAAGAATACTTAAAGCTGTTTGAGAATGTTGTCAGATTACTATATATACAGTATTTCAAAATGTTATGTTGTATCATAGAATTAGCTGTTTCGATGTTAATGGGTGTGCCGGGTTCGAATCCAGTTCATTCCACTGAAACGCTGTCATTCAAGCCCACACCTGACCTTGTGTCTAACCCCCGGAGAGGAGGTAAATAAAGTACTTACAATAAAAAAAATTACATTTATTCATTTAGATAAAAGTCGTAGACATTTTAAAAATTAGTGATCATTTTGTTATTGAACATTTATAAGATATGTATTCTGATATGAAAGGTTTGTCTTTTCTGTCCATTGACTACTCTTTAGATTATGGTACTTAGAGACATGAAATTTGGTAGGAATGATTCCCTGCCTGTGCACATTGTTCTAAGGGTAGAGGGGGGTTAGATATATTTTTTCTTGACAATTCTTGACAATTCTCAAAATATAGCCAAACTAAGCTAATCATTGCTCAAAACTAGCTAACTTACCCACCTCGATATGTTACATCAGATTACGGACATGGTAACAATTAAAGAGAGCAACATGACAATATATGGAAAAAGCTTCAGATGTAATGCAACAATAGAATTTTTTTTCTAGTTAGATGACATTGTTGATATCTTGAGGCATAAGAAAAGTATGATCAAATAGCAAAGAAGTCGAAGTTGAGTAAGAATAAGGATACGGTGGAAGAAGGGTGAAGAATAAGAAAGAAAATAAAGATGAAGGGGAAATGAAAGAGAACAAGGAGAAGGAAAAAAGAAGAAGAAATAGAAATAGTAAGGATGAAGAAGAAAGAAAAAAGAAAAGTGGATAAAAAAGAGGAAGTAGAAGAGTGAAAAAGAAGGAAAAAGAAGAGCAAAAAGGAGAAGGGGGAGGGATAAGAGAGATGAAGAAGAAGAAAAGGGAGCGATAAACATGGATAAAAAAAAGAAAAACGAAGAAGAAGAAGAAGAAGAAGAAGAAAGGTGAAGAAGACAAAGCGTAACAAAAAAACGAATAAAAATGGCATTTATTATGTTAGGTTGTTTACATTTCGGCCGACGAACGCACATGTTAACAATTAAAAATGCACTTTAAAAATCGTTGGTGTTCTTATCTGTTCCTAACGAAAGTAACAAACTGTGAAATGTTGGTTTTATTTGCGTCTCCAGTTAAAGATGGAAGCCTTTAGACTTATAGAATCTACTTTGAAATACGTGGCTGTCGATATAGAAAACAATCTGGGGAAATTGTTGAAATTATACAATCAGAAAAACATTGCCATTTCTTTCCTCTTGCGGAGAGCAGCCCTAGTGAGGTTGCTTTGTCACATGATGACAAATCAGACTCCTGGGCATGTTAATTTCGACTGGTCCTTTACACAATTGCAGAGGAGGCAGATAGCTTCCAGGCACTTAAGAAGAAAGACGTCGACACTCACTCCTGTCTCGGTCGGCTAGACACTGAGCGACGCTACCTTCACTTTAAGATATACAGCTCCAAGAAAATGCTTTCGGCAGCCGACCTTTATTAAGTTTATATTCCTTTCCTCACTGTTTTAACTTTTAGTAACCTACACCCAACGGTGTAGGTCATTTAAATATATATATATATATATATATATATATATATATATATATATATATATATATATATATATATATATATATATATTTTTGTTAATCATTTTATTCCATTACTTGCGACAAAACATATTCTGTTTCGTTAACACTTGCAAATAGCGTCAACTTCTTCAGGCTACAATGGAATCAAATGTAGCCTGAAGAAGTTTACGCTATTTGCAAGTGTTAACGAAACAGAATATGTTTTGTCGCAAGTAATGGAATAAAATCATCAACAAAAAATATATTTTGCTCTGAATTTTCATTGAGCACTCTCATAAACCCGGTTTTAATTTCCTTCGGATTCATACCCCCTGGATATTGGTAACAAGTTAATTATATATATATATATATATATATATATATATATATATATATATATATATATATATATATATATATATATATATATATATTGTTAAAAGTAGCATTTTCAGGTTAGAAATGAAAAATCCTGCTAAACATATAATAAAGTTTTACCTACTTATTTTAGACTAGCTAGTTTTGCCGGTTCACTATCGCTTCGCAAAGTTTACTACTAGAAATATTTGAAACATTAATTTAAAATAATAAACATTTCATTCATACCTTTGTTGTAAACCCGAAACAAAATCTTTCTCATTTATTCATATAGATAGATAAACGTTAACATTCTGATAATTTTAATACACATTTATTATTATTAAATGTGACCATAAAAAAGGTAAAGAAATAAATGAATAAATTTGCTTTTTCACTTGCAATTTAGAAATAGATCGCAACTTGTGGAAAATCAAGTCGGTTCCTTTAAAGACAGGAACATTTGAACGTAAATGTTCCTTTAAAGAAAGGAACATTTGAACGCAAATGTAAAATATGTGTCGAGGAAATAAAACAATATTGCGAAACAGAACTATTTGTTACATTCAAATCAAGACAATCGTTGAATTAAAAAACAATACCAAATAATAGTTAAAAAAATAAACCAATATGCAAATTAGTTAGCCTTACGACTGATACATAAGCAGTATATGGGGTAAGGTACACGATAAGTCATGAAAATGAAATGCTGTGGTAGACAAAATGTTTGAAAAAAGACAAACGGAAAACAGGTTAGAATGCAGGAGAAAAACAAAAACAAGAGATTTGACCGGTTTCGTTCGTATTATCGAACGTTTTCAGAAAAATTGAAGATTTGGAAAACAATTTTATTTTATTTTAGAGGCACACAATGGGACAAGGAAAATATGATCTGATTGGGCCATATGAGAAGAGCCTTAGCTACATTGAAATATGATTTGACAAGTAGGTGACATATTCCTCTTTATTTCTCATTTTTTTTATTCTTCTTTTTTTTCTTTTATTGCTTTAAAAACTTAAAATGAGACGAATAAGCAGACCTATCTTTGATATTTTCCGATTAATTTTTGGAGGCTTGTGTTCGGTGTATCAATTTCATGCCCACTTTTATGTTGTGATCGTTTACTTTGTGTTTATTTATACTTATATATATTTACATACATAATTGTATGCATGTTTATATATATATCTTCCACTTTGTGTGTGTTTACCCTGGTTAGTTTCTCTGTCTTCTTCCCTCTTATCGCATTTACCTCCTCCGCCTACCGCCCCCTATGCTAGCTCGGTGGGTGCGCAAATGGAAAAGAAAAGGAAAATGGATGAAGGTATATATAAAAAAAAATGAGAAATAAAGAGGAATATGTCACCTACTTGTCAAATCATATTTCAATGTAGCTAAGGGTCTTCTCATATGGTCCAATCGGATCATATTTTCCTTCTCCCATTGTGTGCCTTCAAAATAAAATAAAATTGTTTCCAAATCTTCACTTTTTCTGAAGACGTTCGATAATACGAATGAAACCGGTCAAATCTCTTGTTTTTGTTTTTCTCTTGCATTTTAACCTGTTTTCCGTTTGTCTTTTTTCAAACATAAGCAGTATATAAAAAAAGATGGTGCATCTATTGTATAAAGTTGAATTAACTTGAAACAGCGCATTTTGACTTCACTGTTAGTGCAAGAAATGAACCTAACTTTCGTAGTTATTCATTCAGATGTATATACATGCCATTTGAATTATATCTTTAACGTTATGTGTATTTGTGAAGTATTGGGTTGGCCAAAACATTCGTTCGTTCTTTAGGAACGAGGAACCCAAACATCAAGTTTAGAAACATAACCGAGTTTATGCAATTCATTTTTAATGCTCGCTTTGGAAATCTTGAGAATGCCTGCGATTTGTCTGGTTGTCAAACGGCAATCTTGTTCAACTACGGCTTTTACTTGGTTCCTGTCGATCATCTTTGGTCGGCGAGAGCGAGGAACATCTTTCACTGAAAAATGTCCTTTTTGGAATCGAGCAAACCATTTCTGGCACATCCGTTCTGTAACAGCATTTTATCTATACGCATCACATATCTTTATGCAGGTTTCTGTAGCTTTTTTCTTTTTTTGTAGTAAAAAAAGCATCAGATGTCGGTAGTGCTATGCTTGATCTTCCATTTCAAGGCCTAAAATACAAGCAAAAATGTAAGAACTCCTCTGCTCAAAGGCTTATTTACACACTGACGTCAACATACTCGCTACACCAAATACAGGATTTGAAGAATAGGAATATAAAAAGATGACATTAAAAAAGAAGAACGAACTTTTGGGGCAACCCAATATAATTGAACCGTGTGTGCAGGCTCTGCCATGAACACTCTGATGCTGTGTAACCGGATAATATTGTTAATAAAGAGATAATTGACAGACGAATTGGACTCCTTTGAAGAGAAGAGTTTGTACTGAAATAATAAGAAAAAAAAATTACTCTATAAAAAGAAATAGCTCTATCTATCCGGCGTTGCCCGGGATTTTTTATTCATTCATTTTATTTTCATTTTATTTAACCATTACGTTTTGTTTTTTGTACCAAATTATTATTATTTTTCATAGAATTTATGAAGTTAAATTTAATTATTAGAATATCGTTTAGTCATTAACTTATTGTTTCCAGTCATCCTGGATAACTGGACTCACGTAATCCCGGTTCAGGAGAGGTGAGATTAGAGATTGCGCAACCCTTGCTTCACTATAGACTCCCCCATGCAGACACTCTTACATGAAGTATCTATTGTTTCTCGAGACTAAAATGAGACTTTTATTTTAATAACATACAATTTAACTTCTCAAAAACGGTTGTTGAGACATCAATTCTGAAAGCAAACAGAATCACAGCAGCAAACCTTTGTACATATAAAGGACTCAATATATTTTAATATAGAGCTTTATAACAATCATACATAACTAACGAGACCCCATGGAAATTCCATGGTGCTTTCTACATCAATCTGTATAATTTACTGTTTTGAAATAACAAATGTCTGTCAGAGTCAATACTATTAAGAAAAAAATGGCGTTCTTCCATAAAAATAATTGTCATTGTCAACTAAATATCTTTTTAAATAAATAAAACGAATATACGAATATGTCTCTTCTTTCTTTATTTATTTAAAATTGTCGCAATTTAATTCTTTTTAAAACAATAAATATTCTTTGTCTTTATCGGATTGACATTCTCTATTTTATCAACAAACGGCGTGGGCACAAAAACAGAAACCAACCCGAATTCACTTCAACAACAAAAGCTAAAACTGGGGCCATAAAAATCAGCTCCCAAAGACAGTCTAACAAAAAGGCGAAAAAAAGCCAAAACTGTTGATCACGTGGGGTGCTTTCAACTACGTCGGCCAAACCACTGATCAAACAATATAAAAGCAGACCGCGCAAACAAAATCTGCCTCTTCCTACTTCCCTCTTTTTCAGAGAAGACAAGTTCGGCTACCGTCGGATGACTACTAAACGCACCTCCCACACACACACAAAGGCTTACACTCCTATCATACTTCATCGCATGCAACCACACACTGCTGACAAAGACACACACACATACAAATGCTTAAACGAATTATCATCTCTCACGCATACACATTCGTACAACCACGAACAAAAGGCAACACGCACATTCACACACTTCGACACATGGCTACACTACGCACATACATACACACTCATAAATCAAGGCATGAACATTTATCGCTTCTCTAACTGGACACTTGAAATGAATACTTAATGTTCTACATATATAAATATTTTGTGTTACTTTTGAACTACGTTTTATTCTTCCTTGAACTTATGCATGTCTTATCTTTCATTCAACTTTCATGCATGTTTTTCCACGTTTTATCTGCGTTTACTCTTTTAAACATTCTTGAAGATCAAAGTGTAGTATCTGTTCCGATGGATACTGCACCCCATAGACTGGCATTGTCTTGGCCTTCGGGGCTTGATTTACGCCGGTCTATGGGCCTGTCCTGTGCAGTTCTAGGAGGTCCACCCTCCCAGGCTTCGCCTCCCCTCTTTGGGGAGGAGTAAGTTTATTGCTTACTGCCTGAGGCGCCCCTACCGGGCAATGCCGACGGGGCTGCCCAGGCAATTTTTAATGGTCCGAGTGCTCACCTCTCGGGCGCTGGCTTTTCAAACCCCACTTTCCTGACCCGACCTTGGGTCACATCTTACTTGTGGGAATAAGATAAAAACTGGCCTTGTGCCTAACTCCCGGAGAGGAGTAAATCAATACTCTTTTAAACATTTCTTCAACAATCTAAATGTAAGCACGGATCTTAGCATATTCTCTAAGACACAATATCTTACTAAGCTCAGGTCCGCACTCCTACATCTTCTTTCAGTAAAAATAATTGTCAGCTAACTATTCTTCAAATCAATAAAACGAATATCACTTTTTTATGTATTCGTGTAAAAATGCACTGTTTTAGTCTATGGGATAATATAATTTGATTTTGGAATAATTCATTTTAAAATGGATAAAGTCGAATTTTTCTATCTTAGAATCATCAGATTAATCATCATCTTTGCTGACCGAACGATGTGATGTTTTTAATGCGTGTGAAAGGTGATAACGTACGTAGAACATGAAATATGACATCTAAACACTTTACTTATCCATTCATCAGAAGTGTTTTATGATATTCCACGGCAATGTTATACATTTAAATAATACATTTCTCATTCAATCTATAACCTCTTTGAGCAATATCATAAAACACTTCTGCTGAATAGATAAGCCATGAAACTGCAGTAAAGTGCTCAAATAAGTTACAATAATTGTTTACTATTCATATATATATAATATATAAAACAAAATCAGTGCTTTTATTATTTCTTTGCCATCGATAACATTCTTCCTACAAAATCAATATTTGATTCTGGCTAGTCAGTTTTTCTTGTGGCTCATTTCAACATGTTGTTAAGAAAAAGAAAATGTAATTCTATTTAATTCCTTCCAAAAAATATTTTGTCCCGATCGGAATTATTTTCAAATGGCTGCCATTTAAAAATAAAGGGACGTAACTCTGTATTTGTTTATACACGGTTACGTTCCTTTGATTGAAACAGAAAAATAATATGTTGGAAAAAAACTCATGGTAGTTTTTAAAAAAATAAAATCAAAACAAATTGCAAGTAAATGCACGACCGGGCAACGCCGGCTAGGGACAGCTAGTATGTAAACAACACCAAAAAACGGGCTCGATTTTGATCAAACAACCGAAACCTCCTGCGAGTCTACAATTATTAATCATGCAAAAAGTAATAAGTCTCCCTATTTCATCAACAAGAACATCGACGCCATTTTATAATGATCGCTTTGGCATTCCTGAAGGCAAATACAAAACATTAGAATTTACAAAACTAATAATCGACCTATTTACTCATTTTTTTTTTCTGGCTTACCTTTTTCATTTGCGATCATTTTTCACTTGTTTCCCTCGCCCTTTCTTTCTTCTTTCTTTACCCTCTCTTTTCCTTTTTCTAATTTTCTTTTATATTCAACTTCTCTTTCTTTGTTTTCTTTTTTCTAATTTTCTTCTTTCTTTTCCTTTAAATTTGTTTAATTTGTTTACAGTATATCAACCCTGCTTTGAGGTTATTTAATACTGAAACACAATATATATTGTAAACGACTCATTGATTGATTATGTCTGTCTGTTTTACAGCATATCAACCCCTTTTGAACAACATCTGCCGCTTGATCACTGGCTGCCTCAAGCCTACCAACTTTAACAACCTGCATCTCCTCACTGCAGATGTGAGACAGGAAGTTTCCATCCGAATGGAGATCCCAAAGGCTATATCAATGATGAACGCCATCTCCTTCATGGACGTGAACCAACGGTCCAACGACTGAAGTCAAGGAGAAGCTTCCTCAGCCATGTTGAACTTCTTACAACATCTCAGGAAGAGACCAGACTACAGCTGTGGACCAGACGGCTAGAGAATGCCTCTCCTCCTACTAACATAGGAATCTACCTCCTTCTGAGGCCTTCCATCCCGGTTCAGAAGCACGCTGGCTCCAGTGGAAAACACTTAACAGCCTGAAAACGAGGATATGGCGATACAAAGTTGCTATGACTAGATGGGGCTACAAAACTGACCCAACCATCTGTGAATGTGGAAAAGAGGACAATACGATTCAACACTGCTTTGTTTGCCCTCTACTGCCCAACGGGTGTAGCTTGAAATATCTTGCAGAGTACAACATTAATACAAAGGACTGCGTAAGAAAGTAGGAGACTGCTGTATGACCACATGCTTCGAAGACAGGCAAAGAAAAAGAAGTCTGTTTTGCGGCATATCAACTCCTTTTAAAGTTATCCAATGGCAACCAGAATGCATATTGTAAACAATACATTGTACAATGTGTCCATAAGATATGGACATGTAAGATAATTGGATATTTTTCATTTAATCAAATGAAATGCAAAATTAAATAATTTCACTGATTTATTCTTTTTTTGTCTCCTCATTCACCAAATCTTAGTTCTCTTACTTTCTTTTTCGCTGCTAAAGGACAAAGTGTACTCAACAAAATCTACTGATTCAATAAACTTGACTCAACAAAATCTACAGATTCAATAAACTTGACTCAACAAAATCTACAGATTCAATAAACTTGACTCAACAAAATCTACAGATTCAATAAACTTGACTCAACAAAATCTACAGATTCATTAAACTTGACTCAACAAAATCTACAGATTCAATAAACTTGACTCAACAAAATCTACAGATTCAATAAACTTGACTCAACAAATAAGGAATAAACGTGCAAAAAATTGAAGGCAATCTGCATTTATTGCATCGAGTTCACCAAAATTTTGCGAAACACATCAATATTTATCTTGTAAATAATGGAAATCAAAGATGTTATTTGTGTGTCCAGACTTTAAAGACACTCCGTATATGCTTAATTAAACACAAGTTGTTGGTTTACTCATAGATCAGGGTATTTTGGGTTCATGCTTTTCCTAACAGTATGTATGTGGATATGACCACAATAGATGTGATTGGATTTGAACTTGCTATCGCTGAACCCATAGTCTGTGAGAGTATCCATTACACCAATCCTGCACACCTTTATCTGGAATGAATACTAACGGTGTAAGGAGAGTTTGGATGAAAGTGTGTAACTTTCTTTGACGCCATCTTGAAAAAGACACAAAGTAGAAACTTGGGCACTTTTCATGTTATTCATCACAATATTATGAGAACTATTATGTCAGAAAGAGAGAGGGAGAGAAAGGGTCTCTGTTTAGATTCATTTGCAGTTTAGATGCTAATCCTCTTGATTTGACGAATTATGGTAAAAAGTATCGGCTGACCTAAAAAAAAGTGCCCCCCCCCCCCCAATAAAAATGGCATCCATAGAATCTTTAATTTAAATTCACAACCAGTTCTGAAATCCAATTATATTTGGTACAAATAAACTTAAGTCTATTCCTGACTTGTTCCAGCTATTATTAGGGGTGGGAAGTAATGGGTGAAAATTTCAGATTCATGCAAGTAGTATTTTTTTGTGTTCATTTATACATAAATAACACTAAACAATCAAACATTTTGAAAATTTTGCAAAATTCAGAAGGTGCAGGCCACTAGTTTTTGGCTATTTTACATTCATGAAAACCCTTTCACAGCCTGAAAATGGTCCCAAATTAAAATACTATATCAGATTTTACCATCTATATCCATTCATAGCTTTTGAAAATGTTTTAGGACCTGCAATGTCGCATGAAAGGACTTTTTCACCGAAAAATGATGGATTTTGAGTCCCGTGGAGCCCTAACGGCTATTTTTTGCCTGCACCTTCTGAATTTTGCAAAATTTTCAAAATGTTTGATTGTTTAGTGTTATTTATGTATAAATGAACACAAAAAAATACTACTCGCATGAATCTGAAATTTTCACCTATTACGTCCCACCCCTACTATTAATATCCAACAGTTTTGATTTTATTGCTGCTCAATTTGATTCAAATGTGCATCTCTGCATTGTAAGCATACCTGGATACGATGGGCAAAATTGTCATTACCACCTGACACATTCGTCTCTTCGCACTGAATGAGTGTGACAATTGAGATGAAAACGAAAACTTACCAGCTGAAAAGCGAATGAGATGCTTTGCATTTCATGCGTGTCCATCTACAAAAAGATGGCTTCTATTGATAATTGTAGATTTTTATAGTTGGGACTGATTTGCATATGTGAATAACTAATTTTCATGTGTGGAGACCAACTGACAAATATAATAATGGATTGAAAGCAGCGAATGCGTTTTCAGAGAGCAGAAAGAAAGTGTTGGTGCTGGAAATTTATTAAGTCTCATTTTTTTTCTTTTACTTTTGTTTACCCTAAACAAGGGGGCACATTGCCACTCGGATGTAAGGGACTACCGTGAATTAGGGGACAGATTTATAGGTGGCGCCCTAAGTGAGGAGTTGTGTAGCAAGATGTTTGTTCGCATTACATTTAAACTTCTGCGTGTTGGTAGTCAGGGAAACCGGAAGCAGGAAGGGACTTCCAAAGGCTAGCAGTTCAAGGAAAGAAGCTATTAGAGTAGAAAGCCTTGCGGCATCTGGAAGCTTCTACAGTGAAGGGGTGGGATCTTGCTGACTGACGGGTTGATCAGAGGTGTTTATGTAGAGGTATTTCAGCGTTTGAGGAGCAAGAATTCTGTTTGAAATTTGGATTTTTTTCTTACACTCAGTTACAATGAGCTGATTTGTTGCCTTTTGCGTTCACGTTTAAGATTGTCCGATTGACCCTAAATTTTTCGATCCACTTCTGCATGAGTTTTTTTGTTGTTTGGATATTGAAGACATCGAAATTTACTCTCCAAGTGAGCTTGCACAGTCTTTTGTTGAAGTGTCCAGGGCATTTATAAAATACTTTAATCTTCATAATTCTGAAATATAAAAGAAATGGCTCAATTAGTAAAGACGTTATGGACGTTTTCATTGGTGGCATTTTGGTGCTTGTTTCAAGACATACACAAATGAAATATGGCAGTTCAAACTAAATTTACAGGAAAACTCTTCGATATACTTACATATCAGGCACAAGTAGATATCTACACCAATAATTATGGAAAATTATCGAGTAGAATTTAAATTTTAAATAAAAATCAGTTTTTTCGTATATGTCCGATTTTTAGGTTGGACCAAACCCATTTTACATCTTTAATTTAGAAGAGTTACGTAAAAGGAAGAAAAAGAGGAGATAAGTCAGCCTGTCATTTCTCCAACTGTCTTTTAAAATGGACGTTAACGAATTAAATCTTTTCTGTCCTCGGTCAGTGCAGGAGAAATCCTTCTAGACTGAGGTGATTTAAAATATTGGCATATCAGAAGAAATGACTTGTAGTCAGTGTGACACTATTCCGAATTCACAACAGCAAGCCACAATCAATAGACTGTCTCTCCAGTCATAATTTTTAAAAAGTAAAAATAGTTTTCATTTAAAAATTAAAGGAAAAGTTTTGTATTTTTATTTTGAATTACTTATTTTAGAAAAATAAGTAATCAAATAAGTGTTATTTTTTCTTTTCAAAACACTGAAATATTAATTTTTCTACCAATCATCAAAGTGCTGTCTAGTTGCAGATATTTAAAAAAGTCCATTTTTACTTTATATTTAATTTTCATTAAAAAAAAATTACCAGCAAGTTTTAATTATAACGTTTTACATGAAAAAGATTTTGAGTTTTTAAAAAATATGACCGAAGAGACAGTTTATTGATTGTTGCTTGCTGTTGTGAATTCGGAATAGCGGCACGCTGACTACGGGTCGCTTCTTCTTATGATACGTCAAAAATTTTTCCTCCAATCCAGACTGACCCTTTTTGGGAACTGGGGTTTCCCACATTAAAAATCGACCTTGTATCGAACTCTGCTCTCGTGGGGGAGGCAAGTAATTTTACTTTTTTATGGAAATCGCTCCAGACAAGGCATGAAGCCACTTGATGTAAGGAGCTAAAAAATAAAAATACTACTTCAAGGTCAAAAACTAGTCAACGATAAGTGTTAGATGGATAGATTCTGACTCAGAAAACAGCAATTATTCCCCCTTTGTCAGAAACATCACTATGGAATGGGAGGACTAAAGGACAAAATAAGGGAAGCGAGTTTCGAAAGCCAACGTCCACTTTCTACTCTCCTAGGGACAGAGACATCAAACTAGGCAAAGATACAAAGACAGCGACAGACACACAAAGACATAAAGTCATAGGTAGGCACACACACATAAAGATAGGTGCAGACATGTAGACACGCATATAAAGACAGTGGCAGACACACAGATCTGAATAGACAACACATGAATGTGGTTATATGGACAGAGATATGAAACTAGACAAAGACAGCGAGAGACACACAAAGAAAAAGACAGAAGCAGACACACACATTTAAAGACTTTGGAGACACACTGACTCTGATAATAACACTTACATGTGATTATCGATGCACGCATTGCACAGAGACATGAAGCTAAGCAAAGACACGGGCACACATACACAAAACTTGGAGAGGCACGCGAACATAAACGGGCTGATTCTATACACAGTGACATGAAGCTAGCAAAAAGACGGAGGCGGATACACAGACACAGGAAACGCCGATAGACGTGCACACACACACGCATGCGTAAATGAGGTTATTAGTTCAAGTAATCCCACAGCCATTCCTTACTTACTAAAAACGATAAAAGTCTGTAGAGGGTGGCGCTGAATAATGCAACCTTTTTTTTCTCTTTCAGGATTGCAAAAAAAGGTCACTGCACTAAACCCGCATTGGCAGGTCGTGGAATTGACGTTATGCAGAGAAACAAAGTCGCAGAAGGAAATAAATATAACTTAAGAGGACGGGGCTTGTTTTTATTTACCAATTCCTATGTCGCCTTCCTATTTTTGAATTCCAATGAAAAGACAGGAATTGCCATCGTTACTATTTTGAACAAAAACAAAACTGGGTTTATGTAAGGAGTCAAACTAGAGTTTCCTCCCTTTATTATGGCTGCCCCTCAAAATATAGCTTTTTTTATAATGACAAAAAGAAAATGAAATATATGCAATATAAATGCCTTTTGTGATCACTTTATAGAAAACTAGTAGGGCTACCAGGCGTCGCTCGGGACCCAGTTTCTATAAAATTATGTGGTGCTTGTACAGAGAAGTGTCCGTATTAAATTATCAATTTTTATTATTATTATTATTATTATTATTATTATTATTATTATTATTATTATTGTTGTTGTTGTTGTTGTTGTTGTTGTTGTTGTCGTCGTCGTCGTCGTCGTCGTCGTCGTTTATTATTATTATCATTTATTATTATTATTATTATTATTATTATTATTATTATTATTATTATTATTATTATTATAATAATAATAATAATAATAATAATAATAATAATAATAATAATAATAATAATAACAACAACAACAACTAGCGGGACCCGTGTAAATTACACGAAATGATGTTTTTAATACTAATTATCTTGTTCCTAACTTATACATGTTTGAATAAAATATGATAAGATTTGGACTTGTATATATTTTTTTTTAAATGAACAATACATGAAACAATTTACAAAACTTCTTTATATACAATATTTCTAGTGAAGGTAATATTTCGACGACTAAACCTTACTTTGTAAATGTTTTCGATTAAATTAAATTTGGCTCCAATTCATGAATATTTATTTACTCCTCTCCAGGAGTTAGGCACAAGGCCAGTTTTATCTTACAAGTAAGATGGACCCAAGGTCGGGTCGGGAAAATGGGGTTTGAAAAGACAGCGCTCGAGAAGGTGAGCACTCTGGCCATTAAAAATTGCCTGGGCAGCCCCGTTGGCATTCCCCTGTAGGGGCGCCCCAGGCAGTAAGCAATAAACTTACTCCTCCCCAAAGAGGGGGGGGGCGAAGCCTGGGTGGGTGGACCTCCTAGAACTGCACAGGACAGACCCATAGACCAGCGTAAATCAAGCTTCGAAGGCCAAGACAATACCAGTCTATGGAGTACAGTATCCATCGGAACAAATACTACACTTTGATCTTAGCCAAAAGGCCAAGCTAATTCATGAGTAGCATACAAAGATTCGGAAGGTCGTTGCTTTTGATGTAAGCAAACACACAAAATCACATCCGCTATTGTATTAATATGTGTCTTCCTGGTCGTCCCCTCCGTACGTCTCTTCCCCTTCCTCTCGAAATGTAGAAAAAAAAATCTTAGAAGTTGGTTGGGATCGAACTAGTCGGGCCGAAGTCAAAAATACTACGTCGCTAACCGTTGCGCCAAAGGGAAATACTTGAAGATGTGTCGAAAATTAGGCGAGTTGAATGTTTTTCAAAATCTAGGTGCGGCACGCATGCGCAGAGCTTTTGCCGGAAGCATGACACACGAACACACACGCTATCGTATTAATATATAGATAATAATGATGATGATGATGATGATGATGATGATGATGATGATGATATCAAACCATTAAGATGAAACCAGACAATTTGTTTTTGTCGTTGTTAGTCAGATTCGACACAAAAGAAAAGATGACCAGCTTTTTTGCATGAGAATAACCGACTATCCAACGTTATAACTTGTTTGGATACATAAAAACATGGGCAGTTAATACCACGGTCTATATGTGATGTTTTATCTGAATTCAGAAAAAATAATAAATCATTGAACGATAGAATTTGTTTTTGTGGGTATTACAACTCAACCAGCTAGTTGGTCATGTGTAACATGCAAAAAAAAGATGAACAGCGTTTTCTTGAGTATTGATTTACTCCTCTCCAGGAGTTAGGCACAAGGCCAGTTTTTATCTTACTCCTACAAGTAAGATGTGACCCAAGGTTGGGTCGAGAAAGTGGGGTTTAAAAATTGCCTGGGCAGCCCTGTCGGCATTCCTCGGTAGGGGCGCCTCAGGCAGTAAGCATAAAACTTACTCCTCCCCAAAGAGGGGAGGCAAAGCCTGGGCGGGTGAACCTCCTAGAACTGCACAGGACAGACGCATAGACCGGCGTAAATCAAGCCCCGAAGGCCAAGACAATACCAGTCTATGAGGTGCAGTATCCATCGGAACAGATACTACACTTTGATCTTAGCCAAAAGGCCAAGATTGAGTAGAGACAAGTATTTATCGTATTGTTAACCCTGAATACATGTAAGTATCTAACGTGTAAGTATAAAACTTTTAGATGTTATAAAAAATCAACTCCCCATTTTTAGTTTATCAAAATGAGAGTTTACTTTAAGCATCTCGTAAATAAAATTGGCTCTTAAAAGTTTGTGGTGCCCTTAAACTACAGTTTAACAATAACAAAAAATGTAGGATAAAAAAAAAAGAGAAAAAGAAAAAGTTGCAAGTAAAAAAACAAAAAACATTAATAATTAAATTAAAAAATTAGATTATAAGAAATCGTTGTTTTTTTTTTCTTTAGACTGGACGATTATTTTCAATGGTATTTCGTTCATTTCCTTGATTCCATCTCTTTTGAGATCAAGGGGAAAAGGAAAGAAAGATCACAGACAAAGAAATTTAAAAAAATGATTGGCTCAAGAAAAGAAGTGGATCAAACATGTTTTGCTTAGAAAGGCAGATTTTCAGTTCAACAACAAAGGACATCTCAGCAGATCAATTCTAATTATTTTTTTTCAGTTTCAATAGCGAATCCACATAAGAGAACAACAATGCTTTCTTATCCTTCAGATAAATCGCACGAGTTCAACAAACACAACCCTAACCCACACGTGATCATCTCATATCTCTAACAACGGATTAACTGGCGTTGCCAAAATGAAACATCCAGAATCGAAAAACAAAATCTATTTGGCTTGAACGATGCTAAGCAAACATTCTTTCTCCTCGTGTCCAATTGTATTCAAGGTTTTTATGTTTTTCCCTGGATTTTTCTAATAAAGTGTAGCAGCGTTGAGATATCATATCATGAAATATCATGACTGGAAAAGAACATTTCTTCTACCGCTGTGAGCGTGTTTAATTTCTTATTAATAACAAGTGTGCAGTCAGCTGTTCAAAGTGCATCATCATCATCATCATCATCATCATCATCATCATCATCATCATCATCATCATCATCATCAGCATCATCATCATCATCGTCGTCATCATCATCATCATCATCATCATCATCATCATCATCATCATCATCATCATCATCATCATCACTATCATCACCATCATCGTCGTCGTCGTCGTCGTCATCATCATCATCATCATCATCATCATCATCATCATCATCATCATCATCGTCGTCGTCGTCGTCGTCATCACTATCACTATCATCGTCATCATCATCGTAATCATCGTCATCATCGTCATCATCATCATCGCTGTCATCATCATCACCGTCGTCATCATCATCGTTATCGTCATCGTCACTATTGTCATCATTATCATCAGCATCGTCGTTATCATCATCATCGTCATCATCATTATCGTCATTTTCGCCATGGTCATCATCATGGTCATCATCGTCATCATCATCGTCATCATCGCCATCATCATCACCATCATGATCATGATCATCTATTACTATTGAAGATTTGGTATTTGTCTTTCTAAAACCGAAACTATACATGTACTCATACTAATGCTCAAATCCGTTTACTATAATATCTCATCTGTTACAAATGGAGATTTGGTATCGGTGTGTCTCAAGCAACAACAATACATCTACTTCTATATGACTAATGGAGATTTGGTATTTGTTTGTGTGAAGACGAAAATGTACTATTATTTCTATTAATAATGTACAACACTATTCTCTTTATTATTATTTACTCACTAGGAGTTCTAACACAGGTCATCAGTGATTGCTCACCAACAACCAGTGGTATTCCCTGGAGTCTGAGTGACAACAAGTCTCCCCAGATGTCCAGTATTCTCCACCTCTGTTCGATAGCCACCGCAAATAAACTTGCAGCATCACAACAGTCGTTTACCATTGATTTCTCGCTGGTAAGGACCATTGGTCTTCTCCGGGATCTGGGTGGCAACAAGCCTCCCCAAGGCCCTAGCAGTCTCTGCACTTTTCCAGTGGAGGTCTGGTTTGTGCTGTCCCTCCTCGGTCTTTACATCCTCCTTGACCCTATGCAAATATTTTGTGTGGTGTCAGCCTAGGCTGGTACCATTTTTTATTTTGGGGGGGGGGGGGGGGCTGATTATTTTTATTTATTTATTTGGGGGGGGGGCTGATGGTGTTTCTTGCTATTTCTGTTCATTGGTTCATTTTTGTGTCGTGTCAGTTGAGGCCGCTGTAATTTATTGGGGAGGGGGCTTATACAGCGATGTTTCTTGCATTTTCTGTTTCTGTGTTTGTGATGTTTTCTTTCAGTGGTTTGGTTTTCTTCCTGTAGTAGATTCTGTGTGACCCTTCGTAGCTTATGCGAGTTAGTTTCATCATTCAATGATTTTTCTTAAGATTGTAGCTGTTTTGATCATTGCTGTCCTTTGTATAGTTCCAATGATCCCTTTGATTCCAATTTCTCCCAGTTTTTTTTTCCAGGTTTTTGGGGATTGTTCCTAGTGCTCCTATGATTATTGGTATTATACTGACTTTCTTCATGCCCTATATTCCTTTCAGTTCTCTGGCTAGTTCCGTATATTTGCTTCGTTTTTCCATTTCTTTGCTTTTCACTCTGTGGGCTGCTGGAACGGCGAAGTCTACGATTTTGCAAGATTTTTCCTTCTTGTTGATTATTATAACATCCGGTCTCATTGCTTGTATGAGTCTATCTGTTTGTATATCCTTATCCCAGATGATTTTGTTTTTCGTTTTCCAGTACTGTTTCTGGTTTATGTTTGTACCATTTGGCTGCGTATTCGAAATTCAATTGTTTGCACAGTTCCCGGTGTACTGTTTTCCCCACACAGTTTATGTCTATTATATTCTTTTTGGGCCAGTTTGCTACATTCACTTATTATATGATTTACTGTTTCGTCCCTTTGTCCACATAGTCTGCATTTACTGTTTTCCTGTGTTTTATCTATTTTAGCTTTAATGTAGTTTGTCCTAATTGCATTGTTCTGTGCAGCCATAAGTAAAGATCCTGTTTTTCTGTTCAAGTGTCCTTTTCTTAGCCATACCCAGCTATTTTCATTGGTTTCTTCTCTTGTCAGTCTTCTGAAGTGTCCGTGTAATTTTTTTCCTCCCACTTTGATTTTCTTGCCGTTTTGTTTCTGGTTTCGGTGTTTCCCAAGTTGTTCGTTGGAACGGTGTCTCTTGCTGCAGTGATAAGGGTTTCCCTGAGTTGAGTTATGTATTTTTCCAGCTCTTTTTTTAGTCTTCCACACAATCTTCTATACTTACCAGTCCTCTTCCCCCTTCGTTTCTTTTCATGTAGAGTCTGTCCGTACGTCTTTCGGGTATAGTGCATTGTGCATTACATTAATTTACTAGTTCTCTGGTCCAGTCTATGAATGGTCCAGAGTATCTTATTAGTGCTACTGCCCAGGCGTTTATTCCTGTTACTAGATTCCTGCTATATAATTTCGTTTCTAGGAGTTTTCTTGCTCTTCGTAAATATTCTTTTCCAATCTTCTCTTTCATTTCTGTAGATTTGATGGTGTCTGCTTCCAGAACTCCAAGATATTTGTACCTATCCTGTTCGCTTAACGCCTTAATTTCCTCTTGGTTGGGGAGTTCCATGCCCCCTGTTTTCTTCAGTTTTCCTTTTTTATTTCTAGTAGTGCACACTTTTCCATTCCGAATTCCATTTGTATGTCCTGGCTGAAGATTCTGGTCATATTTATCAGCTTTTCCAGTTCCTTTTTGCTTTTTGCAAATAGTTTCAGGTCACATCAAGTGGTTTACTCTTAGTTCTGTGTCACATTTTCTGAGTATGTAGTTAAGTGGCATCATAGCTATTGTAAACAGTAGTGGTGATAGGGAGTCTCCTTGAAAGCTGCCTCTCTGTATCTTTATCTCAGTCAGCTGTTGTCCTCCGGCTGTCAGTTCCAGTCTCAATGTTTCCATTGCTTTCTTAATAAGATTAATCATCCTTTCGGGTATTTTGTATATTTTCAAACATTCAATTATCCATGCTTGAGGGATTCTGTCGTAAGCTTTTTTGTAGTCAATCCATGCCATGGATATGTTCTTTTTTCTGTTTTTTACCTCCTTCGGGATCTTTTGATCGATGTATAGGAGGTCATGCATCCCTCTTTTCCCTTTACAGCATCCTTTTTGTTTTTCGGGGAGTAATCGATGTTTGTTTAAGGACTGGTAGATTTGTTTTCTCAGTTGTGCCGTCAGGATTTTCCACATTGTTGGTAAACAGGTAATTGGTCTGTAGTTGCTTGGGGTCATTCCATTTTTGGCATCTTTTTGTATAAGTGTTGTCCTTCCTTTGGTCATCCACACTGGTATGTCTGTTTTGTGGATACATCCCTTCAGTTTTTGCGCCAGTCTTTCATGTAGAGTCGTGAATTTTTTAAACCAATATGCATGTATTCCATCATGGTCTGGTGCTTTCCAGTTTGCCATTTTCCTTAGGGTGTCCTTAATGGTTTCTTTAGTAATCTCTGTTTCTGTTCCTTCTTCTATTTCCTGTAGTTCATTTTTCATGTTTTTCAACCACTTGCCATTTGTGTTGTGTGTTTTAGGATTTTCCCATATCTTGCTCCAGAAGTGTTTTGTCTCTGTCGGGTCATGTTGTTCTGATGTTATTCGTTCTCCGTTTACATTTTTGTAAAACTGGCTTTCATTGTTTTCAAAGGTCCTGTTCTGTTTTTGCTGTTCTGATTTGTATCTATATCGTCTCAGTCTTCCCTCTATTGCTGCTATCTTTTGTTTTAATTTTTCATGTTTCTTATTCAGTCTTTCCTTGTGATCCGGATTTCTGCTCTTCTATCCTTACCTATTTTCTTTCATCCTGTTTACGGTGTAAGCTTCTTTCCGGAGTTTGGTTATCTGGGTTTCAAGTCTGATTTTCCATCCAGATTTTGTCGGTCCTTTCTTTTGGCCAGGCTTTTTTTCTTTTCTTAGTTTCATTCTTACTGATTTTGCCCCCACATATATCAAGTTGTTTGGGTCTGTGATAGTGTATGTTGGGATGTGTGCGAGTACCTTGTTTACTGTCTCTGTTTCAACTTTTAACTTCTTCCAATCTTCGTTCCTTAGAGATGGGAGATTTGTTTTGTTCTCAGACATGTATAGTTTGATGTTTTCCACTTCTCTTGCTTCTTCGTCGGTGATTATTATTTACTCACTAGGAGTTCTCACACTGGTCATCAGTGATTGCTCACCGACAATCGGTGGTATTCCCTGGAGTCTGAGTTACAACAAGTCTCCCCAAATTTCCAGTATTCTCCACCTCTTTTCGATAGCCACCGCAAATAAATTTGCAGTATCACAACAGCCGTTTACCATTGATTTCTTGCTGGTAAGGATTATTATTATTATTATTATTATCATTACTACTTACTAAAAGTTCTCACACAGGTCATCATCAGTGATTACTCACTGATAATCACCGATGGTGTTCCCTGGAGTCTGAGTGACAACAAGTGTCCCCAGATTTCCAGTATTTTCCACTTCTTTTGATAACTATTGCAAATGACTTTGCATTATCGCAACAGCTGCTTACCATTGATTTCTCGTTAGCAGCGATCATTGGTCTTCTCTGGAATTTGGGTGGCAATAAACCTCCCCAAGGTTCCAGTACTCTCTGCGTCCTTCCAGTGGAGGTCTGGTTAGTGCTCTCTCTCATCGATCTTTCCATTCTCCTTGACCCTACACAATTATTTTGTGTGGTATCAGCCGAGGTTGATGCCTTTTTTTTGGGAGGAGGGGGGCACAGTTTATAAGATTTTTTGCAGTTTCAGTTCCCTTGGTTTCATGTGATGTTCCTTCCATGTTTTTGTTTTACTTCTGTTGCAATTTCGTGTTCGTAGTTTATATGATTTTTCTCAAGATTTCAGCTGTTTTCATCATTGCTGTCCGTTGTATAGTCTCAATTCAATTTCTTTTGTTTTGTTTCTTTTTCAGGTTTTTCGGTACTGTTCCTAGTGCTCTTACAATTATTGGTATTATATTTACTTTCTTCATGCTCCATATTCCTTTCAGTTCTGTGGCAATCATCATCATCATCATCATCATCATCATCATCATCATCATCATCATCATTATTATTCTTGGCCTTTTGGCTAAGATCAAAGTGTAGTATCTGTTCCGATGGATACTGCACCCCATAGACTGGTATTGTCTTCGCCTTCGGGCTTGATTTACACCGGTCTATGGGTCTGTCCTGTGCAGTTCTAGGAGGTCTACCTTCCCAGGCTTCGCCTCCCCTCTTTGGGGAGGAGTAAGTTTATTGCTTACTGCCTGAGGTGCCCCTACCGAGGAATGCCAACACTTTCCAGTTCTTTCGATAACCATTACAAAGCATTTAATGTTATCAAAACAGCCGTTTACCATAGATTTCTCTCTAGCAACGACCGTTGGTCTTCTCTGGAATTTTAAACTAGGGTGGTAGCGTTTGATGTATCAAAAACCTTTGACAAGGTCTGGCATGAAGGCCTTCTCATAAAAATTAGTTTGTACGGTATTACTGGGTGAAGATTTAATATAATCAGATCGTTCCTAACCTAAGGAAAGATCCAGGTTGTCCTCGATGGTCGTACATCCAAACAACATGACATTAATGCGGGTGTACACCAGGGGTCGATACTTAGACCTTTATTATTCCTGGTCTTCATAAAAGACCTTCCTGATGAAATTGTGTCCGAGATGGGTATATTAGCCGATGATACCACGCTCTATTCTCGACATGTGAGCAAAACGAACATATCTAAGGCAATGACTAAATCCTTAAAAAATTACCTCCAGGCCTTAGTTGAATGGGGCCATAAATGAATGGTACAATTTAATGCTACAAAGACAAAGCTCATTTTCATTTTAACAATTATTGAAACCTTTTCAACCACCAATTGGCATGGCTGATAGCATCTTACCCGAGAATCAAACATTCAAGCTCCTTGGCTTAACATGAATTTGAAACAAATATATAGAAGATACTGTCAAAGCTGACACAAGTAAAGTGGGATCCCTCTTCCATGCTAGAAAACTTCTCACACCTGATAGTACCCTATATCTCTAGAAAGTCACCATCCACCCATGCATGAAGTATTGTTGCCACATCTGGGCTGGTGCACCAACCACTAGCCTCTCCCTCTTAGACAGGGTTCAAAAAAGAATTTCTAATTTAGTAGGTCCCACACTGTCTACCAAGCTCCAGCCTCTATTGCATCCCCGTTTTACAAGTACTTCAATGGAATGTGCTCTGATGAACCAGCTGCATTTTGTGAACTGTCAACGTAAATACTCCTGACCAACCCGACAATCAGCTAAATCCCACTCTTTCACTGTTGAGGTTCTCAAATGCCTGCAGGCTTTCTACTCTAACAGCTTCTTTCCTTGAACCGTTAGACTTTGGAATTCCATCTCTGCTCCCCGTTTCCCTGAAATTGAAATGTAATGTGAACAAGCATCTCGTTGCACAACTCCCCACTTAGGATGCCCCCATGGATATGGTTCCAAATTCGCAGTAGCCCCTTACATCTCAGTGGCAATCTGCCTTGTTTGGGGTGAATTAAAGTTGAAAGAGTAACAATAAGCCTCTGCAAAGTTCCAGTACTCTCTGTACCCTTCCAGTGGAGGTCTGGTTGGTGCTCTCTCTCCTCGGTCTTTTCTTGACCCTACACAACTATTTTGTGTGGAATCAGCCGAGGCTTGTGCACCACAAGTGTGTGTGTATTTTTTTTTTTGGGGGGGGGGGCATTGTAAGTAGTAGTAGTAGTAGTAGTAGTTTTATTACATGTGTGTCTGTGCTATCAAAAATGACTGTTGATCTATTTTGTTACTTTCCAAACAATACTAATACTTCAAGTTAGCTGCTGCTGCTTCTGTTGAGCAAATCGGACTTCCGCACTAAGATCATGCCTCAGAATCGTCTGGTCTGCACGAAGTCCTCCTCTTTGACCGTAACTATTTGTTGGACCTGCAAGACTGCGGCTTTTTACACCCACACCAGGACGGCAACGTCCAGCAGTTGCGTACAAAGTCAGGTAAAGCTGGGTCCAGCACACACAAAGAAATAGCGGTTGCACATGCGCAGAAAAAAACAGTGTTATCTCCACTCCATGGATTTGCCGTTCACGTCTTTGCTTGCCACACGCAGAGGCAGAAACGACCAGAGGACGACGGATCCTGATGTTGGCTCCTCCTAGAAATTGCAAATATCTAAACAGAGAATTTATTCCTCTTACACAAAAACATTTTTTCTTTTTGTAAACAAAACAAAAACTTCCGTTTCCTCTCCAAATTCTGCTTCAACTACAAATTGCCTACAACTTGCAAACAAAAAGGTTATTTGTTTTAACAAAAAGATACTAATACTTCAGTCAGCTGTTACCGATTGATGCTAGCATTCGCTAACTGAATTACCCCTTTTAGTGTTACAAGGAAGGGGATAGTTACTAGAAGAATACCTATGGGTAAACATTCCCCAAACAGAACAGTTTTGCACCACTTTTATGTTTCCTGAAAAAGATTAAAATCAAGAAGCTATAATGCTACTAAATCTTATGTCTAGAATCCTTATTCAAATTTTGATCAAAACCCATCACATAATTTTGATTCTTGAAAATGTCTCAAATTTAAAGTTTAAGCTTAAGGGGTCTTGAGAAGAAATTGAAATTCATGGAATCTTGCTTAATTGGCGTCTAATGACTGCGGATAAAATTCAATGCAAAACTGATATATATAAACTGAATTTTTAAACCCCTTTAAAATACTGCAAAGAAACTACAATTTAAAGAACAATTATTAATTGTTGTCTAATACCTTATTGTTAAAATTTCACAAAAATCGGAGGTATCTGAATTCTCACGAAGGGCTTCCAGTCTCTCTTTACTCCATTTACATAAAATAACTTAAACTAAATATAGCCAACATTAGGAACACTTTAGCTGTATAGCTGTGTTCCAAACTTCAGAATGACCAGTTAATTAGTTTAGGAGTGAATCATCTACATATGAATATATAAACACATAAAAATACTTAACTTTAGAGAGATAGAGATATAGAAGTTGGTTAATTAATCCTATGAATTCTTACTGTGCTTATATAATAATGCTCAGTAACAAGTAGTCATTGTTTTTAGTCGTCCTGGATTTATTTAGTATAAATTATTATGTCAGGCTTTTGTGGGTGTGTTTGGTTTTTCGATTGCCATCTTTCTTAGCATACATCCTACAATTGTCACTTCTTTTTTAACCAATCATAATTTTTCTTTCTCTTTGCTTTCAGTCGTTTTTGCATACATCCTACAATTGTCACTTCTTTTTTGACCAATCATAATTTTTCTTTTCTTTCTTTCTCCTTGCTTTCAGTCGTTTTTGCATACATCCTACAATTGTCACTTCTTTTTTAACCAATCATAATTTTTCTTTTCTTTCTTTCTCCTTGCTTTCAGTCGTTTTTGCATACATCCTACAATTGTCACTTCTTTTTTAACCAATCATAATTTTTCTTTTCTTTCTTTCTCCTTGCTTTCAGTCGTTTTTGCATGCATCCTACAATTGTCACTTCTTTTTTAACCAATCATAATTTTTCTTTTCTTTCTTTCTCCTTGCTTTCAGTCGTTTTTGCATACATCCTACAATTGTCACTTCTTTTTTAACCAATCATAATTTTTCTTTTCTTTCTTTCTCCTTGCTTTCAGTCGTTTTTGCATGCATCCTACAATTGTCACTTCTTTTTTAACCAATCATAATTTTTCTTTTCTTTCTTTCTCCTTGCTTTCAGTCGTTTTTGCATGCATCCTACAATTTCTCCACCATCTTTTTTACCTTCCCGTCTTCCTTTCACCATTCATCCCCGCGTTATTTGCATACTTTTCTTTTGTATATCCTACAATTCTTTGTAACATCGTTTCTTCATCCTCTTTCATATTCCAATTTTTCCCTTTGTCCTTGCCATTCGGCTACTTTTTGTAAGTCTTTCTTTTTTGCCTTCTCGGTACATTCTCCTGCCCACGCTATGGACCGCAACACCAAAACAAAATATGAAATAGAAACATTTTATTATTACCTTTCTCTTTCCAAGCCAATATCAAACAAATAGTAATTACACGTGCACTGCCCAGCGAGAAACTCATAAAAGAAACGAGTCTAACTGTGGAGGGGGGGGGGTAGATGCGGTAAGAGGTTTCCGGTAGTATGCTGCTTGAAAGGAAGTGGACAATGGTACTCCTGGAAAATCTTTACCACAACAACCTACATTACATCCAGTGTTTTCCATATATATATATATATATATATATATATATATATATATATATATATATATATATATATATATATATATATATATATGGCATTGAAGAGACAATATTTATTATTCATAATGAATTTAAGAAATTAAAAAGATGAAAGGGCAGCTTACCGGTTTCGTACCTCGCTCAACAGAGCCAAATATCGAGGTAATGTATAAAAAATATAAAAAGATGCTATGAGAATTATAGCGAGGGAAAGGGGTAAAAAAAAAAAAAGAAAAAAAAAAAAGTTCAATCAAATAGAAACAACATTAATATTTAAATAAATATTAATGTTGTTTCTATTTGATTGAACTTTTTTTCTTTTTTTTTAAAAAACATTATTGTTTATCAGCCCCCTCCCACAAAGGCTGGGCACTCTCGAGTAGCTTTAATAACAAGCAGTACAAATAGCTATATGCACGATCCGAACGCCGTTTCGTAGATCACTCTATACTGCCTGGTACATAACCGCCGATTTTCGCTATTTACATTTAAAGTTCCTCTATATTTACTAACTAATTGGCTATGGCTGATGGGTGAGATCACCGACTACGAATCAGTGGCAATTTGTGATCGAGGTTCGCGCCTACCGACCGTTGAGAATTAGTTCCTACACTGAAGATTGCGTTAGCATGAAACATCGATGTCTGTAGGTATTTAAATAATTAATATTTATTTATAAAAATATTATTGTGTGTGTATATATATATATATATATATGATTATTTTTATATATAATCTGCGATACTGGCATGTCGATGTTATCAATCAACAGCTGTTTGAAAATGATGCAGATTTACCCAATGAGCTATGCTTTAAAGCTAGTGTTGATAACCTTACAAATAAGCTCTACCCAAGAAAGGTTGCTTTATATAGTCATCCACATAAGACTGTTTTGCTAATTAAATAATTAAATATTTATTATTAAACAATTATATATATATATATATATATATATATATTATCATCCACATACAGACTGTTTCGCTGTATCAAAGCTCTTTAGTGCGGCTAAACCAGCTAGTGCCTCAAACCTGGGTTGAAACTCAACGGTCGAGCTGACAGTCGGCGCTTCTACCCCTGCGCTATCATACAACACTGACTGAATGTTAGTAATATCTCAATGTAAACATTGTCAAGTGTCGGGAGCTCGAATTAGTTTTACCCAGCTTTACCTAGCTTTACAGCTAGTGGCGATATCCGTACAAATAAGCTCTACCCAAGGAAGTGGGCTTTATATAATCATCCACATAATGACTGTTTCGCTAATTAAATATTTAAATATATATATATATATATATATAATGTATTTTTATGTAATTATTCTTATTGGTGATTGCAAAAAAACAACGAACGCTGCAATCACCAATAAAAATAATTACATAAAAATACATTAAATATTTATGTGATAAAAATCGTACATATTTCTAGACAGACCATCCTGGTCCGATGGTAAATCCCTGTCTAAGTTAGCCATGCTGATGACGGCTGTGAGCCAGAAAAACGTTCCATTGATTACTTTTATGTACGTATAAAATAAAATTTTAAAATATATGTATGTATATATACGAATGTGTAGTCTGCAATATCTTGGATTTAGTTAGTTTCTCTGGGAATTTAAACTGCATTTTACTTTCTTTTTCTTTTTTTGTTTAAAATGACTCAAAGCTTCTTTAGACTATATATTGGGTATTTAGATCTGTATGGCTGGGTTTCCTTCCTCTTATCTAATTACCTTTCTGGTACCTAAGGTACTTAAGCTTTATTTTTTATTTTTTTATTTTTTAATGCAACTTTAATTCCTATATAATTTTATTGCTGGCTACCATATTGCAGAATGGTTCTTGGGTGTAGTGTTTAGATAGTATAATTATTATTATTTTTATTATTATTATTATTATTATTATTATTATTATTATTATTATTATTATTATAATTACTGTTATTTGATATGCAAATTATCATATCATACGGTAGTCTTAAGGGTAATATATTGTTATTATTTTATTATTATTATCATTTATTAATGTATATATTAGTGAAATTTTAAGCTGAATTATTTCGACACTTGATTATTGGGGAAATGGTAGTTTAATCAGTACCATTGGAGAGCCATGAATATTATAACTGTCCTGTTTTAAAAATCTCCGAAACAGTTACATGGTAAACAGCTGATGATCCCCCGTGTTAATATTAGACGCTTAAGGTCTCCTGTTTTTGTTTCGCTCTTAGATACTTAACCCCCCCACTTTTTTTTTTTTATTAACTTATTTTTTTATTTATTAATTTTCCAACGAATGTTAAGTCTGCAATATCTTGGATTTAGTTAGTTTCTCTGGGAATTTAAACTGCATTTTACTTCTTTTTTTTTGTTGTTTAAAATGACTCAAAGCTTCTTTAGACTATATAGCCTGACGATTCCCTATGAGGATGAAACACCGACACCTCTGTGTAGCTTAATTGCCATAAATATATTTTCATGATTTACTACCTAACTTTACTCACGTGTTGAAGTAAATACCGAAAGTCGTTTATAAAAAATGGGGTGACATTACGTATGTAAGGCATGAAATGCTTAGGAAACAAAAAACACTAGTAACTGTAACACAGCCATTAATCGCTAACATAAACAACAATATTACGTAATTACAGACAGGGCCTTGGTAACGTACTCGATTACAGTCTCTGTGATCAAGGGTTCGAATCCTGTCATAGTCAGCCACGTTGATGAGATGCAGTAACGGCTTAATCCATATCTATAGATAACTATTTTATCTATAATATATATATATATATATATATATATATATATATATGCAATACAGTAAGTTAGAACAACATCTGTACCATCGGTTTCAGATCTGAGAAATTCAGACCTTCGTCAGTGGAGTTGTTCGGCTTAATGAATGAAAGCTGAACAATTCTGCTGACGAAGGTCTGAATTTCTCAGATCTGAAACCGATGGTACAGATGTTGTTCTAACTTATTTTATTACATAAAAATCAATATTATGCTCTTATTAGGTATCTAGTTAATTTTACTTTTGTTTTAATAATTGAGCACTCTGCTGGGAAACTCTCCCAATACCATTAAAAAAGTATATATATATATATATATATATATATATATATATATATGGGAAATGAAAAAGGAAAAACCAAAAGGAAGTTTTTATGTGTTCATCAATGTTTCGTCTTTATTTGTAAGACTTCTTCAGGATGATAATATAAAGAAAAATGTCATGCAAGTACGTGGACATAAAGGGTTGACATGGTGGGTTGAAGGGAGGAAATAGTAGCCACTACTGGAAAACAGTAGGGACCGACGTCCGGACCTGGTGAAGTCAGTTGCGAGGAATGAAAATAAATGTTGAAGAAACTGAGTGAAAAAAGTGGAAGGGGGGGGGTGAGCAGGGATACTGTGGATTGTTGTAAGTGAAAAAGTGGAGGGTTAGGGTTAGCGGGAGTAATGTGGATGGCAGTGAGTGAAGGAGTGGAGGGGTGGGGAAGAGGAGGGTGGAATGTTTGACCAGGAAGGTTAGGGGTCATGGTGAATGAAGATGTGTGTGGGGGGGGGGGGTATGCAGAGGAATGGAAGAGGGGTAGAAAAGGAGGGGGAGGCTCTGTGATTTTGGTGGATAGGTAAGCGTCACGGTTTTAGAGAGGATTTGAAAAAATGAGGGGATTTAAGAGTGGGAGGTGTGGAAGGGTGAGAGTGCGAGAGAGGTGATTGAAAGGGGAAATGGGTGAGGGGGAGGGGGAGAGGGGAGATTTTTTTGTGATAGGTGTGAAATATTTGAAATATTTTGAAAAGTGAGAATGTTTGACCGGCTTGATATGTTAAGAATGTGAGGGAAAGAATAAGTTAGAAAAGTTAAGATTCGTGGAGAACGAAGATGTCTGTGTGTGGAAGGGGTGTGTATGCGGAGATAAGTGGGTGAGTGTAATTGAGATCTGAGAGAAAAAAATGAATATCATCTATTAATTGGGATGAGTCTTTGTTCAGTAAGGATGATTTTGCTGATTAAAGGAGATAGGTTATAGAAGCCATTTCGTTGCTTGATGGTGTTGGAGGCAGTGATGAGTGCAGTTTCCAGTAGTCTTCGCCGAGCTTTGTTGTGGATGTATTTGGTGATTTTTTCCTTTTTCATTTCCCATTACATCGGATTACCTTCATCCTTCTTTTCCCATATATATATATATATATATATATATATATATATATATATATATATATATATATATATATATATATATATATAAAATGACGTAAGAAGCCCTTTTAACAATGCGTGAAAGAATTTATTTCTTTTTTTTCTTTTTCCAATTAATTTCGAAGTTTACAAACTTCATCCTCAGAGATGTATTTTTTTTTTTTTTTTTTATAAAATAAACAAACTTTACTTTTGTTTATAAGTAGCGTCGAGATGGTGTGACGCTCTCCACCAAGATGGAATGGGCGGAAGTGAAAAATAATAAGAACGATTATGCCAGGTGCAAGCCGGGAGTTATAATTTTAGATATTGTTCGTTCTTCTTTTTTTTTAAGCATTGAATGAAATGTAATAAAATGACGTAAGAAGCCCTTTTAACAATGCGTGAAAGAATTTATTTCTTTTTTTTCTTTTTCCAATTAATTTCGAAGTTTACAAACTTCATCCTCAGAGATGTATTTTTTTTTTTTTTTTTAATAAAATAAACAAACTTTACTTTTGTTTATAAGTAGCGTCGAGATGGTGTGACGCTCTCCACCAAGATGGAATGGGCGGAAGTGAAAAATAATAAGAACGATTATGCCAGGTGCAAGCCGGGAGTTATAATTTTAGATATTGTTCGTTCTTTTTTTTTTTAAGCATTGAATGAAATGTAATAAAATGACGTAAGAAGCCCTTTTAACAATGCGTGAAAGAATTTATTTCTTTTTTTTCTTTTTCCAATTAATTTCGAAGTTTACAAACTTCATCCTCAGAGATGTATTTTTTTTTTTTTTTTTATAAAATAAACAAACTTTACTTTTGTTTATAAGTAGCGTCGAGATGGTGTGACGCTCTCCACCAAGATGGAATGGGCGGAAGTGAAAAATAATAAGAACGATTATGCCAGGTGCAAGCCGGGAGTTATAATTTTAGATATTGTTCGTTCTTTTTTTTTTTTAAGCATTGAATGAAATGTAATAAAATGACGTAAGAAGCCCTTTTAACAATGCGTGAAAGAATTTATTTCTTTTTTTTCTTTTTCCAATTAATTTCGAAGTTTACAAACTTCATCCTCAGAGATGTATTTTTTTTTTTTTTTTTTTATAAAATAAACAAACTTTACTTTTGTTTATAAGTAGCGTCGAGATGGTGTGACGCTCTCCACCAAGATGGAATGGGCGGAAGTGAAAAATAATAAGAACGATTATGCCAGGTGCAAGCCGGGAGTTATAATTTTAGATATTGTTCGTTCTTTTTTTTTTTTTTTTTTAAGCATTGAATGAAATGTAATAAAATGACGTAAGAAGCCCTTTTAACAATGCGTGAAAGAATTTATTTCTTTTTTTTCTTTTTCCAATTAATTTCGAAGTTTACAAACTTCATCCTCAGAGATGTATTTTTTTTTTTTTTTTTTTATAAAATAAACAAACTTTACTTTTGTTTATAAGTAGCGTCGAGATGGTGTGACGCTCTCCACCAAGATGGAATGGGCGGAAGTGAAAAATAATAAGAACGATTATGCCAGGTGCAAGCCGGGAGTTATAATTTTAGATATTGTTCGTTCTTTTTTTTTTTTTAAGCATTGAATGAAATGTAATAAAATGACGTAAGAAGCCCTTTTAACAATGCGTGAAAGAATTTATTTCTTTTTTTTCTTTTTCCAATTAATTTCGAAGTTTAAAGGGCTTCTTACGTCATTTTATTACATTTCATTCAATGCTTAAAAAAAAAAAGAACGAACAATATCTAAAATTATAACTCCCGGCTTGCACCTGGCATAATCGTTCTTATTATTTTTCACTTCCGCCCATTCCATCTTGGTGGAGAGCGTCACACCATCTCGACGCTACTTATAAACAAAAGTAAAGTTTGTTTATTTTATAAAAAAAAAAAAAAAAAATACATCTCTGAGGATGAAGTTTGTAAACTTCGAAATTAATTGGAAAAAGAAAAAAAAGAAATAAATTCTTTCACGCATTGTTAAAAGGGCTTCTTACGTCATTTTATTACATTTCATTCAATGCTTAAAAAAAAAAGAACGAACAATATCTAAAATTATAACTCCCGGCTTGCACCTGGCATAATCGTTCTTATTATTTTTCACTTCCGCCCATTCCATCTTGGTGGAGAGCGTCACACCATCTCGACGCTACTTATAAACAAAAGTAAAGTTTGTTTATTTTATAAAAAAAAAAAAAAAAAATACATCTCTGAGGATGAAGTTTGTAAACTTCGAAATTAATTGGAAAAAGAAAAAAAAGAAATAAATTCTTTCACGCATTGTTAAAAGGGCTTCTTACGTCATTTTATTACATTTCATTCAATGCTTAAAAAAAAAAAGAACGAACAATATCTAAAATTATAACTCCCGGCTTGCACCTGGCATAATCGTTCTTATTATTTTTCACTTCCGCCCATTCCATCTTGGTGGAGAGCGTCACACCATCTCGACGCTACTTATAAACAAAAGTAAAGTTTGTTTATTTTATAAAAAAAAAAAAAAAAAATACATCTCTGAGGATGAAGTTTGTAAACTTCGAAATTAATTGGAAAAAGAAAAAAAAGAAATAAATTCTTTCACGCATTGTTAAAAGGGCTTCTTACGTCATTTTATTACATTTCATTCAATGCTTAAAAAAAAAAAAGAACGAACAATATCTAAAATTATATATATATATATATATATATAATAATCCAGGTAAAACATCCACAGGGTAGTAATCCAAAGAATTTCAGCCGGGTTTATAAAAAGTTCTCAATATCAAATAGAGCTTTTATATATGATTATTTTTATTTACACAGACATGTACAAAATCTGCGACACTGGCATGTCGATGTTATTATAAACTGAGATCTCATCAGGCAGAGTTAGAATCCGATCTTAACCATAGATCATATTTGTAAAAGCTTTTCCAAATATGATCTATGGTTAAGATCGGATTCTAACTCTCCCTGATGAGATCTCAGTTTATAATAGCTGTTGATCGATAACATCGACATGCCAGTGTCGCAGATTTTGTACATTTCTGTGTAAATAAAAATAATCATATATATATATATATATATATATATATATATATATATATATATATATATATATATATACATGAATATAATACTTGAAGAATGTGCATAGTTCCATTTGGGAAAAAATGATATGATGTTGATAATTAGTACTGATTGTAATTTAGGTGCTGCTTGCCTTGTGTTTCATTGTTTTTGCTTTGTTTTGTATAACGGGTGAAACAACAAAAAACGGTTAATGAAAATATATATTTAATTTAGAAGTATTTAAGTCATGATGTCTGATGATGACTGATTAAAATACAAACAGCGAAAAGCATAAGATGCGTATATGTTGCAACTAGGACACATTGAGGTCAAAGTTCCATTTGGAAAAAAAGGATATGATGCTGATAATGAGTACTGATTATAATTTAAGCTTTGCTGGCTTTCTTTTTTCATCAGTTTTGCTTTGTTTTATTCATTGTTTTATATAATTAGCACTGAAGATAGCCACACCAACAAATAAATGCAGAGGAGCATTTTACAAACATCTTGGTGTTTGCCGAAACAATTGTATGCTGAATGAAAAACAAGTTTTGGGAAATGATGTGAATCTTTTCTTTATTACATTGAAATGGTATAAAACTACATAAACAATATTGTATACAACATAGCTCTACATAAAAAATACTGTATACAACATAGCTCTACATAAAAAATATTGTATACAAAATAACTCTACATAAAAAATATTGTATACAACATAGCTCTACATAAAAAATAATGTATACAACATAGCTCTACATAAAAAAATATTGTATATAACATAGCTCTACATAAAAAATATTGTATACAACATAGCTCTACATAAAAATATTGTATACAACATAGCTCTACATAAAAAATATTGTATACAACATAGCTCTACATAAAAAATATTGTATACAACATAGCTCTACATAAAAAATATTGTATACAATATAGCTCTACATAAAAAATATTGTATACAACATAGCTCTACATAAAAAATATTGTATACAACATAGCTCTGGCCTTAAACAACTAAGCTATTACAATTGCTTTATGTTATAAAATTTATATTTGAATATATATAAAAAAATTCTAAATATTTATATATATAAGCCTTCCCCTTCTCGGGTTGAGCACTGTGGTAAGTGATATCGCCAACTACTATTAGTGATAGTGCAAAGCACTTTGTAAATAAACAAATGGAGCGCTCTCTAGTAGTTGAACATGTTTATATAATGCATTGATATATCACTTGCTAATAGTGTCCACCTTGTGATCAAGTGGTTAGAATTACTAACTATCAACTAGAATGTCATAGGTTCTCGTTGAAGCAGGTGCTAGTCTAGCCGCACTAAAGAGCTGTGATACAGCGAAATAGTCTGTCTGTAGATGACTATATATATATATATATGGTGTGTTAAAGTGAATAATTTTGGTAAGAAATCCAAGTAAGAGAGCTCAATGTAGAAAACAGAGCAAGCATAGAATATAGAAAGAAAACAGAGCACAAATTATAAATGTTGACAGTTACAATGTGTTTGTGAATTTTTTCTTTCTATATTCTATATATATATATATATGGGTGTGTGTGAATTTATACTTGTACTAGTCTGTGTGGTAGAATGCACACACACATATATATATATATATATATATATATATATATATATATATATATATATATATATAGTCATCCACAGACGGACTGTTTCGTTGTATTACAGCTCTTCAATGCGGTTAGACAAGCAACGGGATTGAAACTCGACCGTCTAGATCAGGGGCGGGCAACCTCCGGCCCGCAGGCACCATCCGGCCGCGAAGGATTAGCGTCCGGCCTGCCACCCTGCTAGGCTTTATTATTGCAATTCGGCCCACGGACCTCCTAGTAAAACTCATATCATTTTGTGACATAGACGTAAAAGTAGGTTTCAATTAAGATTTACAGTGGGATGAAAATGTATAAATATCAGCGAGTGATGATGAATGTATATTTCATTTTTCTTTAACTATTAATTTCAAATCCTTGGCCTGAGATAGAAATAGAAAAAGAGAAAGAGAGAGGCAAAGAGGAAACAGGAGACGAGAAAAGGGTATGAAACAGAGAGCTTATGTGAGGTGTGTCAAAACGAATGCTGGATCAACTTGCTACTTCCCCCGCCCCTTTTTTTCACACCTAGCCAAGTCAGCCAACTGTGGAAGGGGTCGACCCATTCCAAACCTCGAGGTTACCAGGTGCGACGACCTGGACCTTTTCAAAAGCCCACTGAAACAGAATGACCATCCCTCATCATCAGGAGAATTGCAGGCATGCGCAGCGCACACCGGGGCACGCCAGGTTGATGCAGAAATACGACAATTGGGATACGATAGGCGTGAAAGAGAGATGCCAAGTCAGGCTCTCTGAAAGGCGACAGATTGAGATTGACACGCAAAAAGTGTGTGTCGAGCCACCGACAGAGATAAACGACGAATTTTGTATCTCGGAATACGACAGTGAACAAAGACAGGCGAGAATATGGAGTGAATCTGGAAGATGCGAATATCGTGCATGCTTAAGAATATCCAACTATCCGATATCGTCCCAGCTACGGAAACATCTATATGAAAAACCAAAGATTAATATCTAGCAAGAAAAAGCGGAAATAAAACACCACGAACATTGAAGAAACTGATTACTGTAAGTCCTATCCTTTTTTCTCTCAAGTCAACATTTTATATACACGTATATTCGCTTGCTATATGATTAGAATTACTTAGAACCCCAACCCTATATTCTTGTTTTGTTTTAATATATTTTCTTCTCCTTACAAATTTTGTAAATAAACATTGTTATTTTGAGTTTAAATTGCGTTGGTGTTCGTTCTTTCACATGTGTGTCTTTGTCTGTATATTTACTTTACAGGTGTCTGAGATAGAGTGTCCCACCCCTCGTATTTGAAATATATGAATATTTGGACTCGAGGACCTTTAAAAAATTTGGGTTTTTTACTTTTCTGTTGCGCAACCGTTTCGACATTCCCAACGAAGCGCGAACGTAACAATTGCTGAAAAATTAGGTATACTTAATTTTCTTCCTTTTCAGCTCATCATGTCTGCGACCCAGCGTATTAAGAAAGAAGTAAGTGGACCTCGAGCGTCGGATCTTCAATCCTGAGTGGCAGAAGTACTTCTTCATCGAATGCTTTGGACAGGCCCAGTGCCTCATATGCTTGACGACTTTGGCTGTCTTAAGAGTGTACAACGTGCGCCGCCACTGAAAGACAGAGCACCGCTCATCAAACTTCGCGTCGATGTCTGCCACCAAAAGGAAGGACGCTATCGTTAAACTATCAGGCAACTTGGAGAAACAAACTTCACTCTTCTGTAAACAGAATACTGAGGCCGAAAAAGTGACGCGCGCCGATTATGAAGTCTCCCGCATCCTTGATCGCCGAATGAAGCCATTCGCGGATGGGGACTTCATCAAGGAATGCTCCTCACTGTAGTGGACTCCATCTGTCCAGAACAGCGTTCCGCCTTTGAGAACGTGAGCCTTTAGTCCCGCACCGCTCGTCGCCACATCGAGGATATGTCGGACGTGTACGACTCACTCAAAACATGCAGCTCGAATTTCATCGCCTTTTCTCTCCACTGGGCAAGACATCTGCGATGCCGTGCTTCTGTATGTTGATCAGCACTCCCTAGACCTCTCCCGTCTTGTGTGTGTGACGACTGACGGTGTCCCGGCGATAGTTGGTGAGAAGAAGGGCGCCGCTTCGCTGCTAGTGCCTCACTATGAAACCGCCGGATACACTCAGTCCATTAACAAGATGCACTGCATCATCCGCCAAGAGTCCCGGTGCGCTAAGTCTGCCAACCTCATGTCTGTCGTGGTGAAGGTTGTCAACTCCTTCCTCTCCCGCAGCCTTAACCATCGTCAGTTCTAGGCACTGATGGACGAGGTGAACATGCACTACAACGACCTGCGCTACTTCTGTGAGGTACGCTGGCTGAGTCGTGGGACTATGCTGTCTCGGGTGTGCGACCTACAGCAGGAGATTGCCACCTTTCTACGTCAGAAGAACCTTCACCACGCTGATCAATTCTCTGATTCGCGGTTGTTAGCTTGCCTGGCCCTGGTCACGGACATCACAGCGCACCTGAACACCCTCAACATAAAGCTGCAAGGCAAATACATTCTCATGACAGATATGTACGTGCACTTGAAATCCGCAGCCAGCACCCTGACTCCTGCAGAACGGGAAGCAAATTCGTCACGTAGAGAGTTGACGACACTAATGCAAGGCGAGGACAATGCACAAACTGACCAGAAGACAATGGCAATGAATGGGTAACTGCAAAAAAGCTATCTGCCCCGGAAACTGCCGGTACGAATGGCTAACCAGCGCATACTTGTATGATATTATAAATATAGAAAGTAATCTATATATATATATATATATATATATATATATATATATATATTATTAAAACTTTGTGCATCTTGAAAAAAAGAAAGAAAGAAAGAAAGAAAGAAAGGAAGAAAGAGAGAGTGAGTGAGTGAGTATGCGTGTGTGCGTGTGATCGAGAGAAAGAGAAAGAGAAAGAGACAGAGAGAGAGAGAGAGAGAGAGAGAGAGAGAAATAGAAAGAGAAAAAGAGAGAGGCAGAGAGAGAAAGAGAAAGAGACAGAGAGAGAGAGAGAGGAAGAGAAAAAGACAGAGAGAGAGAGAAAGAGAAAGATAAAAAGAGAGAGAGACAGGGAGAGAAAGAGAGAGAGCGAGTAAAAGGGAAAACAACGACGGGAACTTAAAACTCGAGTCTTTTCAGTACAAATTTAAAAATCAGAACTCAACTAAATGCTTTTGAATTTTTTTAATTATCTTTCTCAAAATCATGACAACAAACCTGCTGTTGCTGCCTTTGACTCCCTCGCCTGCCCCTGACATCAATTGCTTTTCTTTCTTTCCCTTTTTTTCATTTTTTGTATTCTCCTTTGCCCAATCAAGAAGCACACCTGCCCCTCATAGAAAATCATGCAATAATACAAACAAAAACAAAAGAAGAGAAAATAATAACAAATAAAGAAAAACAATAAAACTATGAAAGAAATTAATAAAATCTCTGGTCGAAAAGATTAAGAAGAAAAAAAACACAAACACAAATTGAATAAAATTGAATAAAATTCAAAAGAAAACGCCACAAATAACTTGATTATTTATAAATGAACCAAAATTCAACAACAACAAAAATAGAATAACTTAATCTATAAATAAAACAAACAACAAAAAAGAATAATGTATAATAAAAAAATGATAATAATAATAAAATAAAAAATAATAAAATAAAAAAATAATAAAATAAAAAATAATAAAATAAAAAAATAATAAAATAAAAAATAATAAAATAAAAAAATAATAAAATAAAAAATAATAAAATAAAAAATAATAAAATAAAAAAAGAATAAAATAAAAAATAATAAAATAAAAAATAATAAAATAAAAAAAATAATAAAATAAAAAAAATTATAAAATAAAAAAATAATAAAATAAAAAAAGAATAAAAGAAAACATAATAAAATAAAAAATAATAAAATAAAAAAATAATAAAATAAAAAAATAATAAAATAAAAAAATAATAAAATAAAAAATAATAAAATTTAAAAAATAATAAAATAAAAAATAATAAAATAAAAAAATATAAAATAAAAAAATAATAAAATAAAAAATAATAAAATAAAAAATAATAAAATAAAAAAATAATAAAATAAAAAAAATAATAAAATAAAAAAAATAATAAAATAAAAAATAATAAAATAAAAAATAATAAAATAAAAAATAATAAAATAAAAATTAATAAAATAAAAAAATAATAAAATAACTCACAAAAAACTACAAAAAAAGAAACAAGCCCAAATCTTTACTTCTCTTCTAACAATTAATTTATAGCAAAATATTATTTGGCTACAAAATATTATTTGCATGCAATTTTGTGAAAGTTATGTTATTTTCATCTCTATTTATCGAATTATTTGCTTATCGTACCCCGTTTGCGGTTCGGCATTCCAAAACCGGAGGTTTGATCTTTCAACAACTCGGTGCGTGTGGTAGAGATAAACACACTTACGTCTCTGCACCCGGTGAAACCAAGGCATTGTTATTAGCAGCAGCAGCGGCCGACCAGGCTGTATAAAAAGAATTCACTTTTGCACTCAAGGCACTTCGGGCTTTGCCCCTACCCTCTCCACCAGGCGAGATTGCGATCCTGTCAGGATCTTTGCTCCCTAGAATCCCTGCCAGATGACATGGTATCATCACCACAACTAACCACCAGCTAAAAAAAAAAGATATATAAAAAATCAACATTATATAACCCATAATGGCTTATATAGCGTTTAATAAAGTACCCAAACAAATTAGAAGACACTTAATTGTGTTGGTTGTTTTATTTTTTACTTATTTATTTATTTACTAGTTTTACTTACCTGGAGTTATCCGGGAGTCTTTTAATCGAATGCTTGTTTTGTTTTTGCCTTTTAAATTATGCTGTAGCCACTTCGGCATGGTTGTTCTTTGATAATTTATCCATGAATGGAAGGAAGGCGATATCCTCGACGGAAGGAGTTGCCTTTTTGTCGTCCTTGGTCTGTTAGAACCCATCGGATATGTAAGTGTGCAATGTGTTTATTATGCCCTACATCCAGGACCACCATCTTGGACCGTTGACGTAAGATCCACTTCAGAGCATGGTAGAGAGGATAACTCCTCAATAGCAACTGGAGTGGTTTCACAGTCCACACAAGTTGGAGGCAGCGACCTCTCAGAAAGGTTGTGTTCTAAAATATGCCTTGTCAATGTTTACCCCACTGACCAACCAGACAAGGTGGTAAAGATGTACGCCATCCTCGACGAACAAAACAACTGATTCTTGGCACACTCGGATTTCTTTGACACCTTAAAAAATCTATGGGTTCAGTTTTTTTTATTCCCTTAAAATCTCTGCTGAAGTGATGCAGACCACGGGAAGAAAAGCGTCAGGCTTCCAAGTGGAAAAACCAGCTTCCCACTTCTGAGCTTTGTCGAATGTGACAAAATACCCAATGACAGGTCTGGCATCCCAACTCCTGCAGCAGCCCATCACCATCCCCATTTGACAACAATAGCTCACCTCATTCCCACAGTGGAGCCCAAAACACCTATAATGACCCTTCTTGGATGTGACATTCTGAGGGTACATGAAGTACGCCAACAAATAAACGGCTCCCACAACATTCCATACGCACAGAGACTTGAACTGGGATGGGTCATAGTAGGCAATGTCTGTTTAGAAAAGGTTCACAAACACCCCATAATCAACAGATTGCACACATCCGATGGGTTCCAACAGACTAAGAACGACGAAAAGGCAACTCCTTCCATCAAGGATATCGCTTTTCTTCCATTCATGGATAAGTTATCGAAGAGCGGCCACGCTAGAGCAGCTTCTCCTCCAGATTTCCCCTTTTTTCTAAATCATCTGCACCACCTGCTACAAATTGTTTTCATTTCAGCCAACCCTTAAATTATCTGACCCCAGCAGCTGTTCAACTCATCCCGACAAGTACATCATTGCAAGCCAAATCTGTGGATGTAAAACTTGAGAGACAATCTAAAAATGAGACACCAAGAAGCGTCGCAAGAATACTATTACTTCCACAGCAAAGAATCTTGCGATGCAACATAAAACTCAACGCTCAGCAATGATATCAGCTAAGTCAAAAATTGTGCATGATGACGGCTTACCGTCAGCTTCCGCCTCAAAGATTACATCTTCACCTCGCAGGACATCTTTTGTTAGGTCTAAAACGACCTACCAGCCAGGTTAGCTTTATGAAAGACGACTGCAACTGCAAACACAGCTAACGATGACAGGATCCAGAGTTTTCTTGAGAGGGTTGTGTTGCATACCTTTAATTTCTCGTACCTTTTCTTCCTCGGCGTCAGTCTACCGTCGATCTTGGAGATGTTTCACCAACGTTAAGAGAGAGACCAAATTACTACTTTATCATAGTTAATTCCTAGCTTAAGTTCTTAGCCATTCGAGGAGGGGAAAGAAGGAATCTCACGCCTGTATTCTCTTAGGGAATTTAATTCCCCTAATCATGTTGAAGACTAGATAGAGAAATCGTCCGTTCGGCTTGCTTCCAAAACCCAGACTGGCAAAACTCCGTTTCCCACACAAAAGCCCGTGACGTCACAGAACCCCTATGCGCAGGTGCACCTTGACCCTTGACCTCAGGTCTCGTCAACGTAGTGGCCCTGTCAACGCTTGTGAGCTTCAACTGTGAGAACCAGTTTATTTTGCACTCCTTTGTACGGGTTCACCTGCACTAAATCGCGCAAGCCAAACCAAACGATCTCCCCACATACGTCCACTTCAACATGCGTCCGGCCTCACAGGGCCATTATCCAACAGTTGAACAGCATTCTAAAGTTGCTGCTGGCATAGAGAAGATATTACTCAAACCAGCACCAAAATTAGAGGTTAATCCTGCCAATAACCATCAGGATAAGCAAGAACAAAGACAATCACCTCTAAAAAGGAATGAATTTGCAACCTCAAAAGCCATCACAACTATAACTCTCGAATCCACTAAGGAACATAATATGGTCAACCGTCACATTGTATCTCCAACAACACCAAAGCGAAAGAACAGAACCAAGCACATCTTCAGGCCCATTACCAAGACTGCCCTTATTTGTGCCAAGGACTGGTGTAACATCATGACGTCGAAGACGTAGTATAGATTCCCTAGCATTTATCTCCCTTAGCCGGCCCTTTTTTTCAGACTCGTCACCGATGAGATTCTTCAAGTTCCTGTCTCCTGCTCTATGTAATCACCTACTTCGCGACCCTCATGGAGAGTTTTTCTATCCCTTAAATATTCTGACGTTTTGAGTATCGCCGATAAGAAACACCATTTAAAAACTTTTTTCTCTCTAACGATAGAATTAAATAGTACTAGTATTATTTTTTTAATATTTCTTATATTTAGCTTACTTTGTTTACCTCCTCCTCACGTGTTCGCCTATATTTATCCCCGTTTATAACTCAACTATCGCCAAGCATAAGTTGTATTTTTCCTTTCTAGCATTATTTTTATGCTCAAAATATTTTTGATTCTGTATTTCATTAAGCTTACGGCTCACTTTAGATTTTAGTAAACCCCTCATCTCTGTTACGTCTTCATTTTGTATTTACATGTTTCTAAAACAATGTTTTTATTCCTTTTCCGTTTTACTTTTGTCGATGATCAATAAACATGTGTCTAAAATATACCATGCCCCAGAGTCTTGATTGTCGATAAGAGTTTATACTAGCTGTCTGACGTTTGCACATTTCTACAAAACATACGCATCCTGTAGACAGCATACTATTTATTTTTTACCAAATTATTATAGTTTTAAACAAAATTTTGAAAGTTAAGTTAATTATTATGTTACACTTTGATCATTAAATTATTAATTAAAACAAAGTGTTATCAAACAATAACTAATTTCGTTCTTACGCTAATTTTTTTAAAATCACTATTTATAAAATTATTGGATGTAAATATTGGCGTACAGTCGTTTCTAAGGCGAAGAGATTTTTTTATTTATTAAAACCTAATTTGTCTTTTCATCAGCACCGATTAATAAGCATTACAATTTGAAGTCAAACAATAAACACAAACATTATTATCCTCAAATACATAATAACTATACAAAAACATACATAAAATATACCTACATATGTGCGGATATATAATAATAATAATAATAATAATAATAATAATAATAATAATAATAATAATAATAATAATAATAATAATAATAATAATAATA
>OY744525.1:14172949-14215449 GCA_963556195.1 Sepiola atlantica | reverse complement strand
ATGATTTTATCGAATGAAGAATGTGGAAAATTGTTGGATGTACACAAACAAAAATGTAAACTGCAAAATAAATGATGATTTTTTAAAATAAGAGGTGACAATCATTTTTGGTCTTCTTTCAAGAGACGGGATGCTCCATGTTGGGAGTCTATAGTGGATAAGAATGTGAACCGTAAAATAAATACTGATTTTATTGAACGAAGAATGTGGTAAAACTGTTGGATGTATGCAGACAAGAATGTGAACTGTAAAATAAATAATGATTCTTAACCGCACATTTCCTTAATCGGCATTAGAAAAGAGAAATCCAGGACGACTGGAAACAATGCCAGGATAAACAGGAAAGACTAGTGATATTTCAGAGTTTTCTTTCTACCATACTATTTAATCAGTGAGTGAGGATATATATACATTCATACCGTTTGCTTACAGTTCACGCTATTACCCCGGTCACTTTTGCGACAGTATAAACAGAAAATCTATTATGTTTCGGAATTTTTTAGATGAGGGTTGACAATTTGTAGAATTTGGAATATTCGGTCTACTGTTCTCATCTTGGATGTAACCTCTGACCTTATTTAGTCGAACTCGAGAATCTGGACGGAATTTCTTTAATCCAGGATAGTATGCTCTCCTTCCATCTGCCATGACTGGGAAGAAGTCTTCAGTAATTCGCAATTCTTCGTATCACCCGCACTGAGGATTGAACCTTCAACCTTCAGATAACTGTCACTTAGAACTGAATTTTACTTAGTACTATATCCACTTCGCCACGGGTTCTTGTATAAATTTTGGGAGCCTTAAACCTATTCGTTGTGATAAAAACACCCAAGATGAGAACAGTAGTCCGAATATTCCAAATTCTACACAGAGAATCTATATAATAATACGCTAAGGCAATTTCATGTTTGCACGTACGTTATCACCCTCCATCTTTTTTTTTAAAATGCCATCACAGAATCGCCGAAGACGCAATGCAAAAATGTATTAAAAACAAAATTTCATCTGATGACACTGTTGTGTTGAACGTGAAACTCAAACTAAACTAAACTAGTTTCTTGGCTTTCAAGATCTGTTTTGTCCAAAGATGGCGCAATAATATCTTTGGGTCTGCGTTTGCGCTGGATATTCACAAACTTCTTTTCTCTTCTCCTTTTTTTCAAAGGGTTGTGGAGATAGACGTTCATAACGAGATATATTCTGACACTACATTAACCACAGTACTTGGATAAGTAGGTTTCAGTTTTGAACTAATATCGTGGTGTATGCACGGCAGCGACATACAACAGATGAAAGATACAACTGTGGAATTTTCACAGGTCCCGCTAGTATATATATATATATATATATATATATATATATATATATATATATATATATATATATATATATATATATAAATTAAGTTATAATAAGACAAACGTTAACAGAACCATGAACGGCGAGAAAACAGTGCAAAAAGAACAAGTGACGAACACTAGGATAAGACATTGAGAGTGATCGTATATGCCATTGTGACTGCTGTTTTAGTATTATTAGACTGGCCTAGTCTTAAGGAGAGATGTCGTAATGTACACAATTATATGATATTACGAGCTTCCATAACTGAAACTTCTGACTTTCATAAATAAATGCCGGGTATTTCACAATTGTTGAAACAAAACGATCGTGCTCAAATGAAGGCCTACAAAGGATAGCAGAATGGCGATTACATTTATTGAAAGGTAAAAGGATAACATTTTAGGATCTGCAACAATTTAGTCTCAAATATGAGGGAAAATGTCAAGAGTAGACCTGGGGGTCAGATGTCTGCTGTTGAGTCGAAGGCAGTGTTGAATGCGACGGGCAAAGTTGTCAATAACGTGTGTATATACTTTCCGAGTATTGGTCTGAATCTTCTCAGCAATGGCTGCCGTCAATGCAGCGTATGTACGTGGCCATCCCCTGGAGGAATATACGAGTGTTATCAACAGCTTTGCACGTTGCATTTCTAAGATCCATTGGACTGAACAGCAGACATTTATAGAAGGTCCCCTCCTGTCTGTCTCTCTCTCTCTCTCTCTCTCTCTCTCTCTCTCTATATATATATATATATATATATATATATATATATATATATATATATATATATATATTTATAAATAAATATTAATATATATATATATATTTATTAATATTTATTTATAAATATATATATATATTTATTAATATTTATTTATAAATATATATATATATATATATATATATATATATATATATATCAGTAGCGATTTGTGATCGGAGTTCGCGCCTGCACTGAAGATTGTGTAAGCATGAAACATCGTAGGTAATAAATTATACATATTTATTTATAAACATATATGTTTATAAATAAATATTAATAATTTATTACCTACGATGTTTCATGCTTACACAATCTTCAGTTATTAATATTTATTTATAAACATATATATATATATATATATATGTTTATAAATAAATATTAATAATTTATTACCTACGATGTTTCATGCTTACACAATCTTCAGTGCAGGCGCGAACTCCGATCACAAATCGCTACTGATTCGCAGTCAAGAGACTTACCCGTTGGCTACCACAAATTAGCTTGGAAGTTAGGAGGAATTTAACTTTGTAAATGCCAAGTCGGCGCGTATTTACAACAAGCAGCGAAGAGTGATCAACAACAACAATAACACACCGTGTTGGATCTCGCAATGAAGATTATTTATATATATATATATATATATATATATATATATATATATATGTCACTGAAAATTGATACTATATATATATATATATATATATATATATATATATATATATATATATATATAGTATCAATTTTCAGTGACACAAACACTGCTCTACTCATGTATTCAGCATTGTTGAAGTACTTAAACAAAAATATACTAATATATTATTTTATAATATAAGTATATATGTATATGACTCAGTTTCTTTTCGGAAACGGGGCTTGGTTTTTCAAAACAACATGGCTGCCTTAACAAAGGACAAATGTGTGTTCCTTCGATATTAATTTGTATCTTTTTAATTGTGCATATGTAAACCTTTTTTCTCTGTGTTCTGAGTTCTCTCCCTTGCCAGATCGAACACTTTTTGAGACTTACTATGTTCGTCATGTAGGGTTTATTTCTCTCATTAATATATATATATATATATATATATATATATATATATATATATATATATTATATGAACGTAAATGCAAATAAGTATAAGATTTGAAGAATGTGCATCGGTGTAAATTTTTATATTTACTTTTAGTCTAGTTCCAATTTTGCTCAACAAAAAAACATCCAAATTTCAAATGTTTTTCTTTTCACAAATACCCACCCACCTTTAAATATCCCACTCGCCACCATTTCCGCCACAAAAACTAAACAAACAGAAGACAAAAGGCGAGCAATCAAGACTTATGCAACAACAGGATGTACAACGAGAATCTCTTTTCTTTTTCTTTTTCTTTTTCACAAAGCATCCATCAGGTATCAGTGCGCTCGGAAAACGCTGGATGATCGAAGCTGCTGGCCCCATTGAACGACTAACGGATCAATTAAGATTTGATATCAGCTTCTATGAAAAAAAAGAAAACAACAACAACAGAAGAATAAGAATGGATCTGTTCCTAAAGATGTGTCCACTGAATTTGCACCTTCAGCGATGGTAATCCAATGGGGTGCGACCGACAAAGCCTCTTACGAAGGTGCTTGGATGCATCTAAAAACACACAAAAATACAGAAAGCCTACCCTTTATTTGATTTCAATTTTTATTCTTTTCATCTCCTTTCATTCTCCATCTTCCGATAGAAATGAAAGACCAATGTGATCTCTCAGTTTTTGGGAGTAATTTTTACTCATTTTCTCTTTGGAACGTTTAGATTTCTTCACGAACTACTAGGAGTGAGGTCACAAGAAACAGGTAAGCTAAAAAATGTTTGTTTTTTCTTTTTGGCGGCATATCAACCCATTTAGAGTTATTTAATGCCGAATCCAGTCATTTATTTATTTATTTATTTTTTGTAAAGCAATTTTTTTTTATTTAACTAAATATCTTCAATCATTTTTCTTTTTGCCGACATATTAACCCATTTAGAGTTATTTAATGCCGAATCCAGTCATTTTTTATTAATTTATTATTTTTTGTAAATAATTTTTTTTTTTATTCAAGTACTTAATATCTTCAATCATTTATTCATGGGATTTTATTTTATTAGTTGTGCATGAAAAAACAAGTAAATTCGTATGAATCAGACTGGTACAACTTTGTTGACCGGTTTTGATTCTGTTGTCGGCATTCTTGCAGGAGGGGCCACGTGAAGGTTGCCAACATCCCTAAGTGAAAGTGGTATTATGGAATCGACTGGATTCGAACTTGACACACCCAGGTCGCCAGTTCGTGTCGTTATCCACTTAATCACCGTCACGTTGTGCATGATGAAAGTTATGTGTATACCACCGGGCACAACTTCATGTTATTCTCAGGACAGATTCTGTTAAATCCATAGATGTGATTCTGACAGGTACTACCACTTTGCGCCAGAACGGACCTGGGAGAAATGGTAACTAAGGGGTGATTCCACACTCCCCCAAACTCCTAGAGTGGGGGATCACCACTGAATGCAGTTTAATGTCATTCCCAGGACATGTCGTTTAATCTTTGTTTATTTTATAAATGTAGATTAGAAAAAAAACAAAATACATCTAAAAAAAATAAAGATAAACATTGTAATTAGATAAATCGCAATTTAAAATATATATAACAATATGAGACACATGTGTGTCTGTCCGTCTTGGCATTTACAAAGTACTTTGAGATTTTTTTAAAATATTTTTTTATGGAAATCGCTCCAGACAAAGCATGAAGCCACTTGACGTAAGGAGCTAAAAAAAGTACCACTTCAAGGTCAAAACCCAACCAGTGATAAGTGTTATATGGATAGATTTCGACCCAGAAAACAGCAATTCTTCCCACTTTGTCAGAAACATCGCTCATGAAATGTGAGGAGTAAAGGACAAAATAAAGGAAGCAAGAGTTACGAGGCTGACGAAAGTAAACCCAAGCTAGTCACTTTCTACTCTCCTTATTTCATTTTTGTTAGAAAGTTATGCTTTGATTCATACGAAAAGAATTCAATTTCCATTTTGTTATTATTATTTTTTTCATGTATTTATTTATAAATAATCAAATTTTGTTACTTTTCAATCCTCTCATTATATTCTTCATCATTCAATTGCCAATCAATCTCTCATTAACTCTTATTCTTGAAGGACTTTAAACTTATCTACTCAGACATGTTAGATCTTTTAAATCATTCATTCAAACATTTATTTTCATACTCATAGATAGACCCGGTTTTATAAATACAAATTAAAACATTACCTTGACAGCAAATAATTAGAGATTTATAATAATTTTGTTCATTTAATAATTTAATAACAAAACGATACTGTAATAATTTAATTTCATCTTCAAAATTTTTTTTTTTTTTTTAAATATTTTGGAAAAAAAAACAACTAAATAGTTTTTAAAAAGAAACTAAAATAAAATGCAAGTAAAACACTCCAGGGCAACACCGGATATGTATAAAGGAGTGATGGAGAGAGCATGAAAGTCCGCACTGAAAACTAAGTCTCTCAGGTTTTTAAGTAGTTTCTGAAAATTTGAACAACTTTGATCATTTTAAGACCCTGTAATTGGCTTGAGAGGCTTAACATAAATATATAAAATATACATGTAAAAATGTCTAATATTGTTTAGACATTTTTAAAGATAATATATTTTTTAAAGTTGGCAATAATTTAATATCGATATCTGCTTTATTATAAAGTAGCGGGACCCGTCGCCCCGGCGTTGCACGGGAGAAATTAGTACCTATTGCATGACGTCGAATTAAAAAAAAACGGCCTATAGGTCTTTCTCCACCCACACCCCCTATACCGTGTTGGCGCATGTTTTAAATTAAAAAAAAAAGAAAAAGTGGCAGAGTGGGATGGGATCGAACGCTAAAACTGTCGATCATTAAATCTCCCTTCTTACCTAAAGCGCCACGGGTACGAATTACAAATACATGTGAAAATAGGCTAATAACGCTATGCTTGTTTATTGACATGCGTGTTATGTTAACATTTACATTCTGCCGACTAAATGGAAACTTCAACAATGACACGGTGTAGGTCATTTTTTGATATGCGTGTTTAAGGTGTATGATTTTGAAAATGTAAATGTATCCGCGTCTACCAGTATCTTGGTGCTTATTGAATTAAATCGGAAGTCGATTCGATTAATAAATTTTAGCCGCCATGTTGAATCAATAGATGTTGCAGGAACTGTGTTCGTTAATTTCATTCGCTTAATTCCGGAATGAATTTAAATGTAGAAGGTAGAATTAGATAGAACGTAATCTGATTTAATATTATGTAGTACAATAATGCCAGTCAAATAAGAAATAACAATGGGTGTTTTGTGAAAATTATACTGTGTTTATTAGTTCCCGGTGTCGATGAGTGTAGTCACAGTACAGAATTGTTAGGGAGGAATGTTTTTACTACCACCTATATGGAGTTGGTATTTCGGATAGTCGTGGCGGCCGGGCCGAATGTAATATTCAGTGTTAGTTTGGAAAGAAAAATAACAGATATACTAAAACACGCTCGAGTGAATAAGTGCAATGTAATTGTGAGTTCAGTAGCCCGTAATGCATGTGGTTATTTTCCTATTGTCCGAGAAGGTACAGGGGGAAAAACGTCTCTACTTTATATATTAGATGACAACCCAAACGCAGACTACAGAATAATGTTGTACCCATTTTGATCAAAATGAAATGTACTTATCCAAGTATTTTTGGCAGTGTAGTTTCAGAATATATATATGGTTATAGTTTAGTTAAAGTTACTGTATGTTTATTTGTTTACAAACACATCCTCGGGTTTTGAAGATAGACCCCTATAAACATATATATATATATATATTCTGAAACTACATTACCCAGGGTACTTAGATAAATGTATTTAATGAGTACAACATTATCTGGGATCTGCATTTGCACTTGGCGTCCATCATGAAGAGAAATCGACTCTGAAACTTCTTGGTCTTTCTTTCTCATCAAATCTTTCTTGAAGTTCATACATAAGATCCATTGCTCTTTCGGCTTCTCGTAAAGTCGGTTTTCTCTATCGTTCCAAACACTTTCTCACATCATAAGCTATTCTCTATCTCTACAAATCTACTATCAGACTATGTATGGAGTACTGTTGTCATATTTGGGCTGGTGAATCTCTGTCCCATTTGAGGGGTCTTGATAAGGTGCAGAAACGTATATGTAATTTGATTGGCCCTACCCTTTCTTCTTCTCTACACCTCCTCTCTCACAGACGTGATGTTGCTAGTCTCAGTCTTTTCTATAAATACTATTGTGGCATGTTGTCTTCAGAATTATATGATCTATTCCCTGATTCTTTTGTTCCAGCTTGTTTGACTCGTTGGTCTAGTGGTCTCCATCAATTCGCTGTTTTGATACATCATTGTAATACAGCTTCCTATTCCAGTAGCTTATTTCCAAGAACTGCAGGCTTGTGGAACTCTCTTCCTGCTGACTGTTTTTCTTCTACCTATAATCTTGGTCTTTTTTAGACTAAGGTCAATAGGCATCTGTCTTTGCGATAATCATATTTGTTCTTGTTAGCTCCTTACATCAAATGGCTTCATGCCTTGTCTGGAGCGATTTCCATAAAAAAGAAAAAAAATACATTTTTAAAGGATCAGCGCATGCACGTGAGCGTCAATAATATGTATGTGCTTGGTCAAATCTTAAACTTACAATTATGAATTATGGAGTATGTATTCTAGGTGACAGGGTGAGTTACTAGGGCGCATTATATATTCTTAAAATTTAATATTTAGGGCAGTATCACTGAAACCGTACCATACCCCTAAAGAATTTTTAAAAAACATTAAAATTTGAAACTACTACTATATTTGTTGCTTATACTCGTCCTAGGACGGGTATTCTATTAGTAATGTATAAATTCAAATACAGTGATTTTTTTACTTCATTTGAATTTACGTTTACATATAAATAAAAAATGTCACGTTGTTTTGGACTTTTGTTTAGTTTTCGAGATTCTGATGAAATTTTCATCATCTTCCGGAAGAATTGTAAAACATTTATCTCGTCTGATCAAATTCGGAAATCACAAATGAGAAGATATTTTTTTGAATGTTGAATGAAAAAAAAAACTTCTATTGGAGGAGATTGCGTAACGTCTGTCAATCTTTGAATGCATAAAAATGAAGCGATTTGTAGGCAAAATGAAGTGATTTGGTTGTTGATAGCAGAAGCTGAAATAAGACATACCGAAGAAGACACACAAGACAGAGATAAATGATAATAGATCTATTGAAATGTCTTTGAAAATTAAGTATGTCTGTGGCTTAATTAAAAGACCAACTCATCTGATACTGTAAAAGAGCGCTCCTTTATTGTCTCGACTGAACAGCTCTAAATATGTCCGATACAAGCAAAGGCAAACTCAAAAAGAGAACAAAAGAAGGCTCTTTGTTGGCATCTGTCGGACTGACTTACCTGGCAATCAGTCCGACAGTGGCTTTGTCGGGCTGAGGTATAGTTCTGTTTCACCCTTCCAGGCTTTATCTTCCCTCCGAGAAGGGGTTAATTTATTGCTAATTGCTAACGGGGGGGGGGGGTGCTGACAGGCTGCACAGGCTATTTTTGTAGGTCAGAGTGCACTTCACCTAGTGTTCTGCCTTTCACCCCCCCCCCTGCCCTGACCTTGTGTCTAACCTCTTTCAGAAGAAGGTAAATAATGTGCCTTGCTTTAATTCTGCCAGAATTAAGTGCCTGGTATTTGGTCGAAGAGAATTGTCTCATCCAATCAGAATGGGGTTATTATAAAGAAAAAAGGAAGTTAATTCATTGACACAATAGACAAAGGGAGATAATCTATTTTAGGAGAAAAAGAGAAGTAACTTATTAAATAGTCATTTTTTATATAAAATTTCCTAGAATTTTAGCATTAAAAACGAGGTCTAATACTATTGTAGTTGTGTATTTTACAAATGTACTGGCTTATAGCACTTTGGTTTGATAGATGACATGTACATCTGCAGGATGGGTTGATTATTGTACAGCCTAATATTGTCGTGAAAGATATGAACCCAAGATCCACCCACACTATAGGTAAATAGTAACTTGTGTTCAACTAATTGCATACAGTTTATCTTTGAAAATAGGTATTAATAAGGGTTAATATACCATAAAAAAGATGAACCAAACCAATCAATTTGAAATAGGTATTACATTGCAGCATCAAATTACCCGAAAATGATTGACATAAAATAGAAAATTGTGTTTTATTAATAGTGTGTGGTGAGCCGTTTACAATAGCTATTGTTTTGGCTATATGATTTTATAAAAAAAAAAGAGTTGATATGCCGTAAACAGACAAAAGAAACTCAAGCATCGTTGTGCGGATCATCTCAGTCAAAACGATGACACATCTCTCTCGGGTTTTTAACCCTCGATCTGTCGATTAGATATTAGCGTGCTAACATGCAGATACCGATTTAATTTGTAAAATTGGCTGAATTTGAGATGCCTTGCAACTACGTTTCCAAGATGAAACCTTTCAAATTTGTTGCCAGAATGAAAATTACCGAAATACAGATTGAAAGAATTAGCTTCCACCATCTTCCTTCGTCGCTGAAATTGAAGTTTCAATGTCATTCTAAATTTAGAATATTCGAACCATATGCAAATCAGGTCCAGAAACCTCTTTCTATTATCCAATACAAATCAAATGTAAATTGCTTGATTTTGTGTGTTTTTACTATATTTTTAAAGAATGTGTCACCACTTATCAAGGCCAAAAGCCATTCGAGCATAAGGGTTAATGAGACTGGTTGATTATCATTCGAATGATTAAGAATATTATGAGAGGATTGAAAATGATGACTAGAATGAACAAAAATTGATTACTTATAAGAACGGTTTATGACAAGTATTTGTTGAGATTAGACTTGAAGACAACCAGTTGTAGTCTACGAGGAAGCAGTCCCGCGGTAATGTTGAAACGCATTATCTATTGTAAATGATTCATTGAACATAAGTTGTTATTTTTCAGTGATAGTTATTTCTGTATTCATTTTAATTTTACAAGAAGACAAATTTCTCAATTTATTTCTATTTTAAATAAATAAAAGTAATCAAATATATACCGTATAAACTCACATATCATGCGACCCCTTAAATCTGATGGCGTCAGAAATTCTATGTCGAGAGATCCATTTTTTAGATAAAGACTCATATATGTTTCTAGAAAATTTAATATTATACTAAAGCTGATTTAATTTACATTCGTTTCCGTAAGGTTACTTTATTCCCATATATTTCAATCTTGCAAAATATATGTTAAAATATTCCTCCATTTTGGGATTGAGTTATGTTTGAAAAAAAAAACTCAATTTTAATTGTTCTAATTAGCCGAATTTGTAATTAGTTCACCAAATGACCCATCTCTTACTAAGTCTATCTACCACTCTCATCTTCTCTCACTGTATATTATTTGACTCTCTGCTCTTATTTTATACGTATCTATCACTCTCGCTTCTGTAACTCTCTCTCTCTCTCTTTCTGTTTATTAACAGTTGAAGGTAATAAAGAAAGGAAAGAATAAAAGACTGAAATAGTATTAAAAACACAAGTGAATATCATAAGAGTGGTAACATTATTTAACCCACAGTTGGAGAAAGAAGGAGAGAGAGAGATAGAGAGAGAGAGAGAGAGAGAGAGAGAGAGAGAGAGAGAGAGAGGAGGGGATGAGATGTGAGCTGTGAAATATAAGTACTCTTATTCATGACGTACCATGTTTCCGTGACTTTGCGTCGTCAACGTTCGGGCAGATTACGGAAGCGCCTGAGAGTTGATGAGGCGAAAACTGTCAAACTCTAAATTAAAGACTGGCAGCCGATAAATTACAAAGAAAACTAAACCAAATTACATATATATACAAATAAAGAACGAACAAACCATAGCTAAACAACTGTTAGTAATTAGATGTTTATTTTTGTTCTTTTTTGTCAAAAAAAACATTGTTAATCAAATGTTTTTAAAGGAAATGTTTTTTTGTTTGTGCACCGGAAAGTTTCAAATGATGATTTTGTTTGATTTGTTAAGCAAATGTTATTGTTTAGTTTTTTATTGAACGCGATTAATTTCTTCCAAAAGTTATCGGCTGCTTGGTTAATAGTTTCGTCGACTCTCGGGCAATTCCGAGACCTGCCGATCGTTGACGACGCGAAGTCACGGAAACACGGTGTGTCAGCTATAAAAGTACCGGGATATATAACACACAGAAAGAAAGCATTCATTCTTGCACAGTCTTACTGTGAAAATCAGAGACGCCATATTTACCATGTCGAGGATCCGTTCTTGACAATGAGTCCGACGTAGGTAGGCCATTATGACGGATGGTGGCTTTTCTTCTGTCGGGCCGAGGTATGGTTCTAGGTAGTTTTAGGAGGTCCACCCTTCCAAGCCTTACCTCCCCTCTTTGGGGTGGAGTTAGTTTATTGCTAACTGCCTGAGGCTCCCCGATCAGAGAATGCTGATGGGGCTGCCCAGGCATATTTTGCGGGGCCAGAGTGTGCTACCTCTATTGCGCTGGCCCATCAAATCCCACTTTCCGACCTTGTGTCACATCTTCCTGCGGTGGGGGGGGGGGGTAAATAATCAGAAAGAGACTAATTTTAGATTTTGTCTTTTTATTTTATATAAAGCAAATTGTCTTTATGTGTGTATGTGTACCGCGGCTCACAGTGGTATCTATCTATCTCCCACAGCAGTAAGATGTGCTACAAGGGCGGGAAAGTGGGATTGAAAAGCCAGCGCCTTAGAGGAAGAACACTGTGGCCTACAAAAAATGCCTGGGCAGCCCCGTCGGCATTCCCCGGTTGTGCGCCTCAGGCGATTAGTAATAAACTAACCCTTTCTCAAAGAGTGAGAAGACAACGCCTGGAAAAGTGCATCACCTAGAGCAGCACAGGAGAATACTGCAGACCGGCGGAATCAAGGCCCGAACGCCAAGATGCTACCGTTCTACGGATTTCATTTTGTCAGAGCGGCTCACAGTGAAGCGGTTGATTTAAGAGCCAACTAACCACGGGTTTGGAATCAGCAGCTTCGATCCGATATTCTTATCCATATCAGAAGTTATTTTTAAACTCATTATTCGAAATTATATCTTCGTAAAATTTATATTAGAAACAAATATTCCGACGTTCTCTTTTTGCTGGGGGGCAACGTACTTATAAGACTTGTTATGTTGTTCACGTCAAATCATCGTACGTGTTTGACTTATTGTTTCCTATGAAAAGTAAACATTTATTTTGTTTTATTAAAGATAGATAAAACTTAGATTAATATATTTTTACTTTAAAATAATTGTTATTTTATGTTTATATTGTTTTTTAAACACTATTTTTAATCTATTCGAAGACATAAACATCCCTACTTTTTCCCAATTCAAACAATCTAACAATCTAACCAGAGCTCATCGGGTGACTCAACGGTTCATATTTTTCTAGTACTTTATAAAATCACGTATCATGCGTTCCATCAAAGATGCTTTCATCAAATATTCTGCGTCGAGAGTTTCATTCTTTGTTGGTTAGACTAAGATTCACATACGTTTCTGTAAATATATTTTAAAAACTTTAATATACAATTTAAGATTGCGGTCGCTGAAAGTCGTATGCTATACAAGATGGAGTACTGCTCCTATATGTGGGGAGGTACGGCTGATAGCACCCTTTATTGCCTTGACAGAGTACAAACCGACTTTACAATCTAGTGGTAGATGATCTCCTCTTCTCTTCAGCCACTTTCTCACAGAAGATGCGTTACTAGTCTTTCTCTACTCTATCATTATTTTCATAGCAGGTGCTCGACTGAGCTCCGATCTTTGATTAACACCCCTCCCCCTGTAAAACATTCACAGCAAGACTGCAAAAAATTTCCTTTCTTTCTCTGTGGACGTAAAACCAAACATAACTTCCATGAACAGAGTTTATTTCCCAAAACTTCTCATCTGTGAAACACAATACCACGGGCCTGCTTCCCAGTAACTACAACAAGGTCATCTTCAAGTCCAATGTCAACAAATATTTGTCGAGACGCCCTGTTAAGTAATCAAATTTTGCCTGTTCCGCCCATCGTTTAAAATCGTCTTATAGTATAGGTCATCATCCAACCGACAATCTCATTAACCCTTATCCTCGAGTGGCCTTTTTCCTTGATTAGTAGTGAGTCATTAGTGTATAATAAAAGTATATATGTAAAGTAGATAAAAATTAAAACGTATGGTCTCGCACTGTCTGCCAAGCTCCAGCCCTGTCTCATCGCCACATTTGCGTCCTCCCTGTGCTTGTTTTATATGTACTTCACTTCGGAATGTGATCTGATGGACTTACTACACTTGTACCCCCTAAACAAAAATACCCCTGATCCACCCGACTAACAGCAAAATCCCACCCCTTCATTGTAGAGGTCCTCTAGATGTCGGAAGATTTTCTACTCGGATAGCTTCTTTCCTCGGACCACTTGCCTTTGGAATTCCCTTCCTGCTCCCCGTTTCCCGAGAGTACCAACATGCAGAAATTTAAATGTAATGTAAACATATTACTGGTCAACTTTCCCCTTAAGCTTCTCCCCCTGCCCCTATAAATCTGGCTCCTTTCAGAGTATTGATTTACTCCTCTCCAGGAGTTAGGCACAAGGCCAGTTTTTATCTTACTCCCACAAGTAAGATGTGACCCAAGGTCGGGTCGGGAAAGTGGGGTTTAAAAATTGCCTGGGCAGCCCCGTCAGCATTTCCCGGTAGGGGCGCCTCAGGCAGTAAGCAATAAACTTACTCCTCCCCAAAGAGGGGAGGCGAAGCCTGGGAGGGTGGACCTCCTAGAACTGCACAGGACAGACCCATAGACCGGCGTAAATCAAGTCCGAAGGCCAAGACAATACTAGTCTATGGGGTGCAGTATCCATCGGAACAGATACTACACTTTGATCTTAGCCAAAAGGCCAAGATGGCCTCTTATGTTTCAGTGACAATATGCCCTGTTTGGGGTAACTAAAAGTTATATATATATATATATATATATATATATATATATATATATATATATATATATAATATTAATTATTTATTACCTACAGACATCGATGTTTCATGCTTATGCAATCTTCAGTGCAGGAAGCTAATTCCCGACGGTCAACCAGCACGAACTCTGATCACAAATCGCCACTGATTCGCAGTCAAGAGACTTATCTGTTGACCACCACAAATTAGCTTGGAAATTAGGAGGAATTTAACTTTGTAAATACCAAGTCGGCGAGTATTCACAGCAAGCGGCGAAGAGTGATCAACAACAACAACAAATCGTGTTGGACCTCGCAATGAAGCTAGTAGTACTGCTTGTTATTAAATTCACTCAGAGTGCCCAGCCTTAGTAAAGGGGGCTATACAATAATATTTTATAAATAAATATTAATTATTTATTACCTACAGACATCGATGTTTCATGCTTATGTAATCTTCAGTGCAGGAAGTTAATTTCCAACAGTCGACGGGCATGAACTCTGACTACAAATAATTTCTCTAATTTACCATGGAATTTCTACATTTTGGAATTTACCATGGAATTTCTACATTTTGGATATATAATTCTGTTTGTTGATTCTCTGTTGTTGTTTTGTTTCTGTTATATTTTGGCATGGAAGTTTTCTGTGAACCACTTAATAACAGTTGAAATTGACCTTCTGTGACCTTTTGCTAAAACCAGTCATTCTCTGCCTGATTGATATCACTTAGCATGGTAGCCAAGTTTCTCCTACTCCACCCACCCATCATCCTATATTCAAGGGCCAGGGAAACCCCTCTCCATTTACATTAAAAACTGGCAGCTTTCCAAGTTTGGAACTTGTAACACACGAACACACATACACACGCACACACACACATACACACACACCTTAACCCAGTGATATATTAATAAATAATTCAGTCTCTATATATCAATTCGGATTTTTTTTCTATTTTTATGTTTTTTTAAAGACCATTAAAAACGCAAAGGTTTGTTTTGTCATGTCAACAACATTTGAGTCACTTGATGTTGAAATACAATATCTCTTGTCAACAATTAATTGTACTTCACAATTTCTCTTCGACTATCTGATAACCAATTATATGTGTTTAAAATACACTTTAAACTATTTCTTCTATACTGGTAACATACTTGTTCTTCTAATTTCTACACACACGGTTGTTTTTATCGAATGTTGTAAGAGGCAAATTATTTTGAATTATGTATTTTTAAGGATGCAAGAGGCCTTGCAATTTCTAACAGATTCTACAAGGAGCAATTTATTTTTAAGGATACAAGAGGCCCTGCAATTTCTAACAGATTCTACAAGGAGCAATTTATTTTTAAGGATACAAGAGGCCTTGCGATTTCTAACAGATGCTACAAGGAGCAATTTATTTTTAAGGATACAAGAGGCCCTGCAATTTCTAACAGATTCTACAAGGAGCAATTTATTTTTAAGGATACAAGAGGCCTTGCGATTTCTAACAGATGCTACAAGGAGCAATTTATTTTTAAGGATACAAGAGGCCTTGCGATTTCTAACAGATGCTACAAGGAGAAATTTATTTTTAAGGATACAAGAGGCCTTGCGATTTCTAACAGATGCTACAAGGAGCAATTTATTTTTAAGGATACAAGAGGCCTTGCGATTTCTAACAGATGCTACAAGGAGCAATTTATTTTTAAGGATACAAGAAACCATGCAATTTCTAACAGATTCTACAAGGAGCAATTTATTTTTAAGGATACAAGAGGCCCTGCAATTTCTAACAGATGCTTCAAGGAGCAGTTTATTTTTAAGGATACAAGAGGCCCTGCAATTTCTAACAGATTCTACAAGGAGCAATTTATTTTTAAGGATACAAGAGGCCCTGCAATTTCTAACAGATGCTACAAGGAGCAATTTATTTTAAGGATACAAGAGGCCCTGCAATTTCTAACAGATGCTACAAGGAGCAATTTATTTTTAAGGATACAAGAGGCCTTGCAATTTCTAACAGATGCTACAAGGAGCAATTTATTTTTAAGGATACAAGAGGCCCTGCAATTTCTAACAGATGCTACAAGGAGCCATTTATTTTTAAGGATGCAAGATGCCTATTGACCTTAGTCTTTAAAAGACTAAAGCTATGAGCAGGGGGGAAACAGTTAGCAGGAAGAGAGTTCATCAAGTCTGCAATTCTTGAAGCTACTAAAATAGGAAGATGTGTCATAACGAGGTACTCGAATAGCAAATTGATGAAGACCACTAGACTAACGAGTCAAACGAGCTGGAACAAAGGAAGCAGAGAATTAATCGGACAATTCTCAAGAACACATGCTATAATAGTACTTATAGAAGAGACTGAGACTAGCAACATCACGTCTGTGAGAGAGAGGGTGAAGAGAAGAAGAACGGGTGGGGTCAACCAAATTACATATACGTTTTTACACCTTATCAAAACCCCTCAAATGTACAGAGATTCACCACCCCAAATATGAAAACATAGTCTGATAGTAGATTTGTAGAGATAGAGAATAGCGTCAGGTGTGAGAAAGAGAATATTTATTGTTTTAAAAAGAATTAAATTGTTACAATTTTGAATAAAGAAATAAGAGAGATATTCGTTTTATTTATTTAAAGAATATTTAGCTGACAATGACAATTATTTTTACGGACAAAGAAACAGCCATTTTCCTCTTAAATGTATTAACCCTGACAGACATTTATTAATTTTTTTTTTTTTTTTTAAAGATATTTAACCCCAAACCAGGCATGACGCCACTGTAGACGTAAGGGGCTGCTGAGAATTAGGGTGTAGGTTTTGGGTGTCATCCTAAGTTAAGAGCTGTGCAGAATGTTGGACTCTGGGAAAGGGTGTTATTTGCCATGACAATCGGTGATTGAAGAGGTTTCTTGTAGTTATTGAAGGAAAGGAGTTTTATCTTTGTGGCATTAAAAGTTACCAACCTAAATCCACTACAGCCTAGAGGTTACTTTCTAAGGATTCAGCCATTGCCTCGGATATGTATGCATCCATTTTGCCCACATGACGAGCGTAGAGCGTAGTGTCTTCAGCAAATATATCTATCTCGGACTCGATGTCATCTTAAAAGGAATATTATTATTAACAGTAAATGATACAAATTGATGTAGAAGGCACCGTGGAATTTCCACAGGATCCAATTAGTCAAACATAATTCTTCTTTTTCTTTCTATTTTCAGGTGTAAGAAGTCATGTCAACCAAAGCATATTTTCTTCAATCTTTATGTTGTACTTGTATTTTGGCAAATTACATTTACTACATCGACGAAGAGAATGATCCGAACACGTTTATTGGTGATGCGATAAAAGGAACTCTTCCTTGGGAATTCTATTACCCTTTGACCAAAGTTTACATAGCCAAAGAACTGGTGGATCCAATCTCCTTGCAGAGCCAATTATTTCGTATCTCTAAAGATAAAAAGCTTTACACAACCAAAACGCTCGACGCCGAAGCGCTTTGCACGTACAACCAGGAGTGCACCCTGTTGCACACAGTCATGACGTTGAAATGGAACAGCGAAGATTATTCAAAATTCAAGGTGATCCTTCGAGATATAAATGACAACAAGCCTGAATTTCCCAAAAGAGAAATAAGAATCCAATTTTCAGAAAGTAATCAGCAAGGGGAAAAATTACTTGTTCCGAACGCAATGGATAAAGATGTAAGTCTACCCAACTCCCAAATTGTTTACCGGTTGATAAAGAAACCAGACGAACCATTCGGTCTCTCAAATATTGAAAATACAACTTCGAAATTGTATATTTACTTGGAAGGGAAATTAGATAGAGAATACAGGGATAGTTATGATATTCAGATCATTGCCGAAGACAGAGGTAACCCGCCTCAACATAGCGTTTTAGATGTCCATATAACAGTAACGGATGAGAACGACAACAAGCCTATATTTTCGCAAAAGATCTACAACGTGACAATCAGGAACAAAGCGTCCGGGATGAAACCAATCGTTACAATCTTTGCAACTGATGCGGACATCGGTAAAAATGGAGAGATTTCGTATCATGTCGACTTTTACACGTCTGGTGTTGTTCGTTCTCATTTCAAGCTTGATAAGCGATCGGGAGAGATATTCTTGAGAAAGAAGTTTATTCCAGATAAGGCCGCTTCTTATAAGTTATTCGTGAAAGCCAAGGATAGTGGCTTTCCACGTTTAAGTGTGCATTCATTGGTCTTGGTCAATGTGTTAAGTTATCGGAACACGGCACCAAAAGTATCTGTTGATTTTCGATCGGATTTAGTCCAGAATACGACAACAGTGCTGATACCTGAAGACATTAACATTGGCAGCTTTGTTGCGTCTGTGATGGTCATGGATTATGATATGGAAGAAAATGGCGAGGTCAGCTGCAGTGTCCATCATAAAAGCTTCCAGCTTGAAAGCCTTGGTCCTAAACAGTATCAAATGACCATAAAGAGCCCTCTGAACAGAAAGAAAGAACAAGACTATGATATTACAATAATTTGTAAAGATAAAGGCCGACCATCTCTACACAGTGAAAGCAAATTCTCATTCCGAATGGTTGACACAAATGATGCGCAATCGTATTTCTCTAAGAATATTTTCAAATTTTTTATATATGAAAACCGGAACCCAAAATATCCTGTTGGATTTCTAAATGCCACGGATTTAGATGGAGTCACAGATACTGAACTGGCATTTTCTTTACAAGAAAATCTTCATCTTCCTTTTCAAATTGCGAGCAATGGACTTATTTCAACGACAGAATCTTTGGATCGTGAAATTCAAGACACGTATGAATTTCAAGTTTTTGTTAAAGATAACAGCACGCCATCTTTGAATATCACAGCACACATTATAATAAGAGTTATTGATGAGAATGATAATACTCCTTATTTTGAATTTCCCGACACCGACCCTTACACCTTGGATCTCCACTATCCTTTGTCCCCGGAAAATGGTATTACTGTCGTACGAGCTCGAGATAACGACAGTCGGGAAAATGCTTTTTTAATATATCAGATTACGAAAGGAAACCAAAAACAATTGTTTAACATCAAAGAGTACACTGGTCACTTATCGTTTAGCCGCTTAGTGACTGCAAAAGATGCAGGTCGATATAACCTACAAATAGTAGCGAGGGACTTTGGCAATCCGGTCCGGTCAGCCATGACAACGCTCAACCTCATAGTGAGAGCTGCAAACGAATCTACCCGGAGCCTTTCTGTCGTTCCGATCACATCGGACATGAAGGTACACAAAAATTTGGTTATCATTATTGTCTTGATTGCAATGATAGTATCCGTAACTGTTGTGGTCTCTGTCACTTTGGCAATCGTTCAGGCGAAAGATCGCTGTCAGAACAAGCATGGAGATACAGCCAATCATCCCAGCAGGTGCACTGGTGAACAAAAACAGCTGATATACGTCTCTCAAGAGAAACTTCCGCGGTTCAAATACCATAAGAATATTCAGAACTCAGAACCCTTAAATGTTCATCAAGAATCGGAATTCTTCCATGACAAATCAAAAAATGATGAGTTCAGATATGATTCATCTATAGAGTATGTACCAGCTCCGAACAGAACCCACCAGGTAAGTTCAAGATTTACATCTTCCTATAATAAAGATAGTATGTCTCTAAAGGAAGCTATGCCACGCTTTTCAAAGATATGCCATTTACGTATAGATTTTTTCAAATTCTAGCATATCGAGAATTATTGTCTATTGTAAAAAAAATTTTAAAATTTAAAAAAATTTACTTTTAAACCTTTTATTAAAATTTTTACCTCTTTAAATGACTATAAAAAAAACTAAACTACTGTTGCGCAAGACGAGTTCATCTATACGCCTCTTTTTTTCCTGGTAACAAAATGGGAAAAAAGACAGACAAAACTTGCTTGTGAATCAAAGAATCGAAATTTATTTACAAATAAATAGAAGAAAATGGTTAAAAAAGAAAATAGGTTGACGTGCATATTTGTCCATATGTCATTTAAAAAGAAAACAGGTAACAAACAAAAGTACTCACAGTTCACAACATATATATTTTTTTACAGACGTGGAAATTCTGTTTTTACAGACGTTGACATTCTCTGGCATATATTTTTTCTATTTCGCTCATCAGTGGAGATAAAGTTTGACTTGCAAATGATCTTTCATTTTGTTCGACCAAGGGCCGAACAGACGACATCTTTCTTCGGTTTTTTTTTTACTCAAGTAATAAATTTACAAATATCACAAGAGTATCTGAAATCAAAAACTTATTATTTTCTAACTTAATTAACTTAATTAATTCTTATATTAATTTTTATAAATAATTATTACTCACTTTTTATATATAAGATGTGAATATTTGGACTAACAAACGAATTCCAATCAAAACAAAAACGTTAGATGACTTTTTTTCCTTTTCGTCTATCTCTGATAGACGAAAGTTGAATTCAATAAAACCTTTTAATATCTTAGTCTTTCTGACTAGATAATAAATATTATCGATCCTTTGTCGATAATTTTCAATCAATTCTTTAAAACAATTAGTCCTTCTGACTAAATAATAAATATTATCGAACCAATGTTGATATTTTTCAATCAATTCTTTAAAACAATTAGTCTTTCTCTTTTAGACTAAGTAAAATCAACGACTCTTTGTCGTGATTATATTTTTCGATTATAACTTATCGTCATAAGTCTTTTCATAAATAATGGTTTATATTTGAGTTTTGTCAAATACAAACTTGTAATTCTAGGACCTCTTCCTAGAATTATAATTAAAATTAGTCATCAACTTAAAACATATTGTCTGTAGTCCAAATTAAATACACATCGAAACTAAGAGATAAATATCTCAAATCCACTAAGTTATTTTAATAAATCTTTTAAATTATAAATTAAATTAATTTTCGACATAATAATGTCGATTTTACATAAAAGGGAGATATCTAATTAATTATCGAAGACACAATTTTCCTAAGGAAAGAAAATTCTGTCCACGGAGACAAATTAGATGTTAACAATTCAACATCTCAAATTTATCTGAAGAAATTATCTTCAAAATATTTTAACAAGAATTATGTATTTTGCCTTGTTTACAATTAGAAACTGACACGTCACTCACATTGACCAATCAGAGGACGAGCCTGAGTCAATCACAGATTCAATGAAAAAAGTCGTTTGCTCTGAACAATTTAGGCGCGGTCGAACCAAAAACTTGAATTCGTTACAAACGAATTTTACAAACATTATTATTATTACTGAGCGTTGTCAATAAAAATGAAATATGGCCATTCTTTAAAAAATAAATTCTCAAACTATTTTAATATCAATACAGCCATCATAGATGCTGAAGTAAATTTCATTTTAAGCAGATTCAGTTATTAGTAAGCATTATTAATGTACACTGAAGAATTGTGATACGCTTATAAAATCTGCCCGTGGATGTCACTAAGGAGACTTAGCGGTTCTGTGTTTTGTTTTAGTTAAATATATATATATATATATATATATATATATATATATATATATATATATATATATATATAAATCGATTTCCGCTTGTTGTATACAATGTTTAGTTTATTGAGAAAAAACAAAATTTCTAGAAAAAACAAAACAAAAAAAAACAAATTTAACTGTAATGAACAATTACGAATAACTTTTCCTATTTTGAATTATCTCCCCTTTGGAGAACTCTCCTGCTTTTACTAAACAATATAAATAGCAGCACTAATATTGTACCGACATTGTATGCCGAATAAAGCTTTTTCAAGTTCCGTCTGTTTTCGTTTGTCATTACATTAACTATTAACTTTCTCGTAAAAAAAAAAACTTATTTCATGGGATTTCTTCGTAAAGAAAAAAAAGTAAATTATCATAAAAAGTAAACATACGGGCTTGAATTTGGCGCCGGTTCGTTTTCATTCGGCTTTTTACTAGCTTTTTACGTATTCCGGAAACGACAATAATCGGTTTTGTCTGGTTCAAATCGATGGTCTTTTTTTTTTGTTTTACAAAAAAAAGTCCTGAAAAGTCATTAATTGATTTTGTGTTTTGTTTAAAAAAAAAAGAACAAAGTTATTAATCGATTTTGTGTCTTGGGTACATTTGCAGTTTACGGGCTGCGCTGAAATAATCTGTTAAGATCGAGGGTGATGTTCCCGGACTATAAACGTGCAAAGTTGAATCAAGCAATGTTGCATGCAAAAGACAGAGTAATAATTAATAAACAAAATGAGGTAGTTCAAATAACGTTTATTGAACGTGTGTGTACGTGGAATGATGAAGTGTGTGATGTATGCATGTGTGTCGATGGAAAAACAGTTCTTGAATAGAATAAGAAGAAATGAATCCGGCGTGTGGAAAGTCTTTGAAAGCCGTACACAAAGAAAATGAGTTGAGAACTCTTACCGTTGTTTGACCACGTGTGTTGGTAGTTGTTATGCCGATGCCATTTGAAGAGAAAAGCGTTAGACGAAGCGCTAGTGTATTAGCGTCGTTCTGTCGACCAGAGAAGAGAGAGAGAGAGACGGAGCGCTGGTGCCAGCGTTGTTCTGCTGAGGCTGGTCGGTGAAAGAGGGATGGATTTTCCGTTTGCAACGGTTTTTATAGTCCGAAGGGCAGATAACTCTGGTGTCGTTTTCAGCGCCACCTGTCGGTGAAAAGCGACACCTAACGGCCAACCGGTGCAGTTATGTTTTGAAAGGAGGAGGTAACTGCTACAAATCCCGTTTTATTGATAAACGCATTCTTAACATGAAGAGGAGGGGCGTTGTTAACTATTCTGTACTTTCACCTGACAATTTAATAAACAAAAGATACCGTAAAAATTGAATTTAATTTAAAAATCGTATTTAAATAATAGCACGGTCTGTAAACTGCAGAAGTGTGGGTTAAAGAACAGTTGGTGAAAGTTATTAATCGATTTTGGTTTTGGTTTTATTTAAAATAAAAACAGTCGTTAAAAGTTATCGAACGATTTTATGATTGGTTTTAGTAAAGAAAACAGTCGTTTAAAGTTAGAAAGTGAATTTCTATTTTGTTTTAGTAAAAAGAAAACCGTCGATTCTTTTTCTTTTATGTGAAAAGAAACGTACTTGAAAATGATAATCGATTTTCTTTATTGTTTTAGTTTAAACAAAACCAGTGTTTTCAAGTTCGTAAGCGATTTTCTTATTTATTTTAATAAAAAAGAAAACAGTCGATGAAACGTAGTTATCGGGTTTCTGTTATGATTTATATTAATAAAAACAATATTATTAATTGATTTTTAAGAAAAAGGTACTTACGAAGAGCTTATGAGTCAGGCTAAGACGCATTTTGAATACGATGTGAGTTGTTCGATAATCTATTCTCAGCATTCTGAAGAATGATAAAAAGTATTATGAATATCCAGACGGCACTGCTGAAATACAACCATTCCGATATTCCTTTATTTCTCGAATACATTCAGGACGTCAGCTAGAATGTAAGTGCAATTGAGATAGTGTTTGGTATTTATTTTTAAAACTTAGTGTAGTATGTAGGAAATAGTATTAGTTAAAAAAAATAATAATAAACGGTGGCTTAATAATAATTATACCTATTAAGAAAATAACCCAGTGAATGTGAGTAGTGTGGGAGGACTAAATTGGAGGAGAGTGAAATTGTTTGCTACTTTCTTTGTAGAAATACGTATTTGAGAGAAGCAGTATAATGGGAATAAATATAATAATTTATAAACGTCGAAGAATTGTACGCATAGTTTCGTGAAACACGCTTTAAGAAGTGCTGTACTTGATAAGTGTAAAAGATTTGTTTATGAAGTGTTCTCGTATTTTTTCTATTGTGAGTGTAGCTGTTTTGAAAAAATCAAGTTTAATATTTATAAGAGATATACACAAAGTTACACCCAAAATAATAACATATATATATATATATATATATATATATATATATATATATATATATATATATATATATATATATATATACATTTATTATTATATCATTTGATAATAATGGAACCACCTTGATTTTTTGCTTACTATACATGCTTTTTAAGCAATTGTAACCCCGATGTAGTATTGGTGTTGGTATAAATTATTAAAAATTATTATAATAGTAAATTTGAAATAAATATGTATAAGCTCTATTTAATGCAAAGTTTTGAGCTTGTCTTTTGTAATTGAAATTTGATCCCTTCGGGAATTATATTGATATAATCTTATATATATATATATATATATATATATATATATATATATATATATATATATATAGTGCTGTTCAAAAATATAAGTCCAGAAGTAATTTACGCTTATGGAGTTGTTTAATCGTTCTTATGGCCTAATCTTATGAATTTATATTGCGAATACGATCAGTAAACTACCCTTACATTTTTGGATTCAATTTTTAACATTATGCTTGCGTATTGCAGATAATTACAAATTAGCATAAAAACCTGTTCATAAATATAAGACCACATTCATTAACTCAAAATAAACCTTTATTAGACACAAAAAAAACTTTTAAACACATTTAATATTTAGTATGACCACCATTATTCTTTATTAACTCGAACACACGGTTTTTCATGCCATCAATCAAAGAGTGAAGATATTCGCTCGAAATCTTATCCCATGATTCGACAATTGCTGCTTTGAGGTCTTTAACGATTTGGAATTGACGTCCATCTGAGTATACCAAGCAGGCTAGTCGCCCCCATGCCTTTTCTATTGGATTGCAATATGGGCTATTGCCCAGCCAGGCCTACAATCTCATATCTAACTTATCCAATAAACTTTTTGTTGCACAAGTTTAATGGATTGGAGCGTTATCCTGCATAAACCACCAGTTGTCGCCGCGTAATCTTGTTCCGCATTCCTTCAGCTTAGCTTGATTCAAAAGCTTTATGAATCCACCGGCCTTAAGACGACCACTAATGAACTCTATGCTCATCTTGCCACTGTATGCAATTGCCCCCAAACCATACAGCTACCACCACCTCCGACTCGAGACGAAAAGATTTCACGTGGCAAACTTTTATCTCCCCAGTAACGCTGGAATCCATCTGGCCCATCGAGGTTGAATTTTTTTCTCATCTGTAAACAAAACAGACCTCCATTGATTCACCCAACACTGGTGAACTTTTCCGAACTCCAATCGTTTCTTTTTCATGAATGTTTTAGAGGTGGTTTGGCTTTGCGCTTCAAACTTGATTTTCCATTCCTATGAAGGAAGCGTCTAACTGTCATTGAGCTAATTTGGCATCAACTCTTTCCTTTAGTTGCGAAGATGAAGCCGATTTCGATTACTTAAGCATTTTGAGAATCGTGCGTCCTAGCAGGGGGCCAATAAGATGTGGTATACCTTGACTTTTCTTTAGTATTATAGCTCTGTGGCGCTTTCAGATAATTCGACACCACCGTCTTACTTCTTCCAAGGTCCAGTCCGATGGCTCTGCTTGTTTATCCACGTTTAGACATCTCTGTAATACGGCCTCTTTCGAATTCGGTCAAAGGTTTGTCTCTGGGCATTATTAGTGGGCGTTATAATATTTTATCGTGAAGACTATCTTTATGACAACTATTGAGTTGTTTAAAAGTTTTTTTCGTGTCTAATAAAGGTTTATTTTGAGTTAATGAATGTGATCTAATATTTATGAACAGTTTTTTTTTCATGCTAATTTGTAATTATCTGCAATACGCAAGCATAATGTTAAAAATTGAATCCAAAATATTAAGGGTAGTTTACTGATCGTATTCGCAATATAAATTCATAAGATTAGCCCATAAGAACGATTAAACAACTCCATAAGCGTAAATTACTTCTGGCCTTATATTTTTGAACAGCACTATATATATATATATATATATATATATATATATATATATATATATAATGGTAATAATCCAGGTAAAAAATATCCACAGGGTGGTAATCCAGAGAATTTTAACCGGGTTAATAAAAAGTGCTCAATATCAAAATAGAGCTTTATATATGATAATTTTATTTACACAGACATGTACATGTCTGTGTAAATAAAATTATCATATATATATATATATATATATATATATATATATATATATATATATATATATATATATATAAAGATAAATGAAGGAAGAGAGATAAAGATGTGTAGATAACAAATCTATTTAATCTTCGATTGTTTAATTTTCTTTCTTTAAGCCAGGTTTTTCAAAAGTTAAAATCTTATCATCAGAGGATTTACATAGATGGATAGGTTGGCAGGGAAATAGCTAAAATTCAAAATTTGAAAAATTTAAGAAACAATATAAAGTAATGGAAAGTAAGAGTGTGTGTGTAAAAAGGTTATCAAAATATAAAGTCCGTCCAGTTTGTGAATGTCCGTTGACAAAGTGTCCGGTTACGAAAGGTTTAAAGATGGACGAGGCATTTCGTGGAGACTGCGTTAAAATTGTTCAAAATGTGGTAAATGTGATAAAGCACTTATTCGGATGTAATTTTGAGAATTAGGGTCATTTTAAAATACTTCCGTAGACTGCGAATGAAAAAAGTTTTTAAGGATTTGATTTTAAAATGTTGTACATATTTCAAGCAGTCAGTCCATTTCCCACTGTATGTTGATGCAATCACTCTGTAATATTTCTTAATGTCTCTGTGAGCATTTAGAGAAAGAGCGACTTTCTATTTTCATCTAATTTACATAACGTGTTCGTACACGCCGTAAAGACGTATATAAATTAGATAGCAAAATAATAACTCTCCTTACTTCTATATTGCCCATTAGTATAATAAGGAAGAAAAAAATATGAAAGAAGATTGTCGTAAAAGATATGTCACAGTTTATAGATTTTCGAATGAAATCAAAGTAGAATAAACAGTGTCAGTGGTTGTGACTCAACGGGTCACGTGTACGTCTAGTATCACTTTATATTCTTATATTTTTATTTTCTGGATATTGAGAAGAATTGAATCCTTGCAAATATGAATGCGTGTGCTCCGATCTCATATTTTTGCAAGTATATCGATTGAAATCTCCTTTTGTGTCTCTGTCTATTAATGTTCATAAACATCTGTTCAAGTCTCTCTCTCTCTCTCTCTCTCTTTCTCTCTCATTCTCTGTCTCCCCCTCTCTCTCTCTCTCTCTCTCTCTCTCTCTCTCTCATCTCTCTCTCTATCTCCCTCTCTCTCGCCCTCTCTCTCGCCCTCTCTAGCTCTCTTTTCCTCTCTCTCTCTCTCTCATCTCTTTCTCCCTCTCTCATTTCTCTCTCTTTGTCTCCCTCTCTCTCCACTCTCTCTCTCTTCCTCTCTCTCTCACTCTCATCTCTCTATCTCTCCCTTATCTCTCTCTCCCTCTCTTTATCTCTCTTCCTCTCTTTCTTATCTCTCCCTCTCTCTCTCCCATCTCTCTCTCTCTTATATCTCTATTATTACTCTCTCTCTCTCTTCCTCTCTCTCATCTCTCTCACATCTCTCATCTCTCTTTCATCTTTCTCTCATCTCTATATCTCTCTCCCTCTCTCCTTCATCTCTCTCTCTCTCTCTCTCTCTCCATCTTTCTATCCATCCATCCAAACATATATAAACAGCCATGCGCAAATAATTGGGATCAAATAACTATTTTCCTCTCTCTATCCATCCATCCATCCATCAAAACATGTATACACTGACATGCGTAAATAATTGCTATTAAATAACAGGTGCTTGACTGAGCTAAAATCTCTGATTTCCCCTGTAATACATTCACAGCAAGAACTCGTCTTATTAAAACGACGACATAATACTTTTCTTTCTTTCTCTGTGAACTTAAAACCAAATTGAATTTCTATGAACAGAGATTCTTGCCAAGAATTTCCCATCTGCGGAACAGGTTACCGCCAGACTGCATCCCGATTGACTACAACATGGTCGTCTTCAAGTCTAATGTAAACAAATATTTTTCGAGCCATTCTCTTACGTAATCAAATTTTGTCCATTTGCTCCATCGTTTTCAATCCTCTCATAGTATTGTTCATCATCTAACTGACGATCTCATTAATTCTTATCCTCGTATGGCTTTCGGCCTGTATATAAAAATAATTATTTCTTTCTCTCTGTCCATCTCGTTTCTATAATTCCACTGGATTATATCTGCGTTTTCAGTCATCTATGCAGAGAAAACCGCAAATTGTGGGGCATTGAATTACAGACACTGATATCAAGTGGGGGGGGGGGGGCGGGGTGCCGGGGGGGGGGGCAGATCTGTATGTCTTCACTTTTGGGTGCGGTCATACCTTTGTGTCTTCACTTTTGGGTGCGGTCATACCTTTGTGTCTTCACTTTTGGGTGCGGTCATACCTGTGTCTTCACTGCTTATTATATGAAGCACAACAACTAAAAATTGCTTAAAAAGTAAACAAAAATTTAAATGAAAAAAAAAAGAAAGCATTTCGATTCCCAGTCTATTAAACGGGTGCTACACAAAATATAAACCGAGGTCAATGTGACCCAGCACAGTTTTGCCAAGTCAAAACTATATATATATATATATATATATATATATATATATATATATATATATATAGATAGATAGATAGATAGAGAGAGAGAGAGAGAGAGAGAGAGAGAGAGAGAGAGATTTATAGGTACACAGTTTTAATAAACAGTGAGATAATGTTGGACGCACTGCCATTATTATCTATGAGGATTTTTTTTTATGATTTATATCACAAAAGAGGAAAAAAGACACAGGAGAAGGGAAACAAAGATGAATCACTTCGTAAACTTTTCTTCTTTCCAAACGAGTATTGAGAAGAAAAAAAGGTAAAGAAAATTAAATAAAACTACCGAGACGTCTTTCAGTCGACACTCTTCAAGGTAATCGTCGACTATGAAGGGGAATCACGATTAAAAACGTGGTCAAAAGACCATAAATAATTATCGAGGGTATTAAAAAGAAAATTATAAAACAAAAAAAAAATTTAATTGGGAAGAGACATTCTTAACGTACACCCATTAGTTCTAAGTTATGGGTGTACTCTTTTTGTTTGCACAGAAACGGCTGCCGTAAATTGCTAGAAACCGCTTCGAGAATTTTTAAATGCGATTTCGAACGAGCTCTGTGCCAAATAGAGAATACCTCATCCGAGTACCCTCCAGTGCAAACTTGGCACTGTAGTAAATGTTCACCAATGGCCGACTCGTGGGCTTGTTAACGCCCGGATGTCGGCAACTGCCTGTGCTTACGTATCGAAGGGGGGATATGTTGGGAAATTCTTACCTCTAAGCGGTGGATGGTACGCCCCAAGTAGTCAGCCTCGCACTGACCGTGAAAGCGATAAACGACCATGTTATATTGAATGGTGGGGATACCATCCTTCCGAAAAGAAGGAAAAGCGCTTTTAGTCCTAAAAACCATTCGAACTTTAGTTGCAAAAAAAGCCGTGTCACGTTGTTTTTATTTATGAATTTTCCAACGAATGTTAAGTCTGCAATATCTTGGATTTAGTTAGTTTCTCTGGGAATTTAAACTGCATTTTTCATTCTTTTTTTTTTTTTAATTTTTCTTCTGTTTAAAATGACTCAAAGCTTTATTAGACTATATATATAATGTATTTTTATGTAATTATTTTTATTGGTGATTTTGCTTACTATTATTTCGATTGTCTCACTAAATGATTAAGATGCAGAAAATTGCATTATTAGTCGCCCTGACCGTTAATAGATATTTTTATTAATTTTCTGGATCACAGTCGTCATCAGCATGGCTAACTTAGACAGAGATCGAACCTTCGATATTGATGTCTATAGTCCAGCGTTCTACCACTGGACTAAGACGCTCCGCCTAGAAATATGTACGATTTCTATCACCTAAATTTGTACTGTATCTCTATGTAATTATTTTTATTGGTGATCCACAGAGCTCTCCCGCTTTGCAATCTTTCTCGTTAATCTCTCGACGCGACGAGCAATTTTGCGGTTTTCGGGTGTTAATAGGTATAATGTGGCACCTAGTGTTGTGTCATGGCCATCCCTCTAGCGCTTTCAGTCTTTCAACCGTCTTCAGGAGATTGTGTTTTACAAATCGTAATTAGCCTTTTTCATAGACTTATACATTTACGTATATATATATATATTAAAATAAACATAGTTTGAGTGCCTGACAATTATTTCAAAGCCCTGCCGGCTTCTTATCAAGGGCAATACTCTTACTATTGCCCTTGATAAGAAGCCGGCAGGGCTTTGAAACAATTGTCGGGCACTCAAACTATGTTTATTTTAATATAAATAGCTCTAAAATATATTGAGCACTTTTGAAAAATATTGGTTTTGTTCATTTCTTGAATATTTGAACTGAATTAATTAATATATATATATATATATATATATATATATATATATATATATATATATATATATATATATATCTTGACTTCACTTTACGAATGGGTCGTACACCTCTCAATTGCTACAACGCAAAAAACCTAAACAAAGTCCAATCATGAACTTTTATAGCTTAAGGTTTCTTGCGTCAAAACTGAGTCGATGAACGTTTATTCTCTAAGGCTTTTTCCTATATACTTTAATCACACAAAATTAATGCTAACATATGCCTGAGTTCTTGGATTGAGTTATGTTTGAAGAAAAATTATGTTTTTATTATTCTAATTAGCCGTAATTTGTAATTAACTGAACAAGTCAGTCATCTTTCACTTAGCTATCTATATATTCCTATCGACCCTATCACTGTATGTTGATTCAACCACTCTGTAAGCTTTCTTTATGTTTCTGTGAGCATGTAAAGAAACAGTGACTTTCTTCGGCATTACCATCTAATTTACATACGTGTGTCTGTACGTACCACAAACACGTATGTAAATTAGATGTAGGAGATGAACTATTAGACGAGGCTAAAAGAACTGAAACTCTATTCCTTGGAACAAAGACGAAAGAGATACACGGTGGTATACATATGGAAAATCTCGGAGAATGATGAAAATTAGCGGTTGTAGTGTTAGAAAGTTCCTTAGAAGAGGAAAGTTCCCTTGCTCCGTTTGTAGAAAGGAAGTTGGGTGCAATTTAATCTTGTGTGCTACTTGTTAAAGGAAGTTGGGTGCAATTTAATCTTGTGTGCTACTTGTTAAAGGAAGTTGGGTGCAATTTAATCTTGTGTGCTACTTGTTAAAGGAAGTTGGGTGCAATTTAATCTTGTGTGCTACTTGTTAAAGGAAGTTGGGTGCAATTTAATCTTGTGTGCTACTTGTTAAAGGAAGTTGGGTGCAATTTAATCTTGTGTGCTACTTGTTAAAGGAAGTTGGGTGCAATTTAATCTTGTGTGCTACTTGTTAAAGGAAGTTGGGTGCAATTTAATCTTGTGTGCTACTTGTTAAAGGAAGTTGGGTGCAATTTAATCTTGTGTGCTACTTGTTAAAGGAAGTTGGGTGCAATTTAATCTTGTGTGCTACTTGTTAAAGGAAGTTGGGTGCAATTTAATCTTGTGTGCTACTTGTTAAAGGAAGTTGGGTGCAATTTAATCTTGTGTGCTACTTGTTAAAGGAAGTTGGGTGCAATTTAATCTTGTGTGCTACTTGTTAAAGGAAGTTGGGTGCAATTTAATCTTGTGTGCTACTTGTTAAAGGAAGTTGGGTGCAATTTAATCTTGTGTGCTACTTGTTAAAGAAAGTTGGGTGCAATTTAATCTTGTGTGCTACTTGTTAAAGAAAGTTGGGTGCAATTTAATCTTGTGTGCTACTTGTTAAAGAAAGTTGGGTGCAATTTAATCTTGTGTGCTACTTGTTAAAGAAAGTTGGGTGCAATTTAATCTTGTGTGCTACTTGTTAAAGAAAGTTGGGTGCAATTTAATCTTGTGTACTACTTGTTAAAGAAAGTTGGGTGCAATTTAATCTTGTGTGCTACTTGTTAAAGAAAGATGGGTGCCATTTAATCTTGTGTACTACTTGTTAAAGAAAGTTGGGTGCAATTTAATCTTGTGTGCTACTTGTTAAAGGAAGTTGGGTGCAATTTAATCTTGTGTGCTACTTGTTAAAGAAAGATGGGTGCCATTTAATCTTGTGTGCTACTTGTTAAAGAAAGTTGGGTGCAATTTAATCTTGTGTGCTACTTGTTAAAGGAAGTTGGGTGCCATTTAATCTTGTGTAGTACTTGTTAACATTGGATACACAAAACGTGCACTGGAATTACTGGTAGGTTGAGAGAGAATAACCAATGTGTGTGAAGGACAGTGGAGATTGAGCAGAACTCAGATGTAGACAAAGTATATTTGGATTGCAAAATTATTGAGATTGTTGAGAAGTTTTGTGACCTTGGTGATACTATTGGAGCACAGGGTGGAGCAGGTGCTAGTGTGACTGCAAGGGTGGATTGAATAAATTCAGGTAACTTCTGCTTTTACTAACCAGCAGATCGTTACCACTGTCGACCAACGGAAGAGTCTATCAGGCGTGTGTATGCAGTGTGATGATGTATGGAAGTGAAACCTGGGCAGTGAGGATTAAGGACATGTGTTGCATGGAGTGAAATGATATAAATGATACGATAAATATGTAATGTGAGTCTTAAAACAGGGTCAGATCTGATGACTGCAAAGGAAGATTAAATCTGGATAGTATAAGATGATGTGTGCATAAAAGGAGACTTTGGTGGTATGGCCACGTTGCAAGAATGGATGAGTTATTTGGTCAGTAAATGTAAAACAGTTGATGTAGCAAGTTCAGTTCACAGAGGAAGGCGAAGGAAAACCTGGGAGGAAGTGAGAAAAATCGACTTGACAGAAAGAGGGGTAAATAAAGACCGTACCAGAGATAGGTTACTTTGGAAGTCAATTTCTTAAAACCGTCCAACACATGCCAGCATGTAAAATGGACCAATGATGATGATGATGATGATGATGATCTGGAAGCAAACTTTGGCATTGAGTGTCTGACCAACCAAAGGTTCCATCTTTCACATCTAGAAGAAAGAGCGGATATTGGATTCAAAAGCCCTCAACTATTGAATAAGCTGCCAAGAAATGTGAGAGATCTATATGAGGTTGACATAGATGTTTTCAAGAATCATCTTGACACCCTGCTGTCAAGGATTCCAGATGAGTCCATAACATGCTACGTATATATATATATATATATATATATATATTACTTCCTGTTTCGGCCATCTGGTTGAGGCTATGCAGAGGCACCATCATCATTGCTAGATAAACTATCTTTAGCCTGTGTAGCAATAATGGTGGTGCCCTTGCATGGCCTCAGCCGGATGGCCGAAACAGGAAACAATATATATATATATAGAGAGAGAGAGAGAGAGAGAGAGATAGAAGAAAGAAGAGTGATAAATATGCGACGATTGTCCAAATTTATTTCAAATTTCAATTGTTCAATGCAAGGTGTATTCAGTAATAAACTAGTGTTTATTATTCTTTCCTTAAGCCAAGGCTTTTCAAAGATCGAAATCTTATCATCAGAGGAGAAAATACAGATGGATAAGTTGGCTTTCGAAAAAACCAAAGTTCAAATATTTGAAAAATATGAAAATTATTATTAAAAATTATTAAAATAATTTTTGTTAAAAAAACGTATTGAATGAAAAGAAAAGTTCCGTGAAAAATATATGCAAATTGTCCGGGTTGTAAATTTCCGTTGAAAAGAAGTCTGGTGAATTGTAGAATGTGAAGAAAAACTCTTTGCGAGGGAGCAGATTGGAGAAAATGCTCAAAATATAGGTAAGTCCAGACGCACTTAAAGGGGGTTGAGAAGAGGGAAACAGTCCATTTTTTATGTACTTCCAGGGCCAAGTAAAACAGAAGATATCTCATTCAAGGTTTAAATCCGAATGAGACAAAAAGGCAAAATGGTTAAAGATTTGGGGTTGGGGGGGGGGGGTTATGAGGTACGGGATGTTTAAAAAGCCGCTTTGTGAATTGGGGGGAATAAAAAAAGAAGGGAAAAGGAAAAGGAGGAAGGGTTGGTATGGGAATGCAGTTAAAGTGACAGGTAGGTTAAGGGTGTGGGCGGGCGGTAGGATGTAGGTTTTGGGAGGTGGGATTAAATGAAGTGGATGTGGGTATAGAAATTGTTGATTCTAAAAATAGAAATCAAATGAGTGAGCTTCTAACATTTCAGGCAGCTAAGAGCAAATTAAATTGTAGTTACCAGTTTGGGTTTCAGGGGGTTTAAAAAGGGTTAAAGTAGAATTAGTTAAAAGCATGGTAAAATGAATAGAGGGATGTGAGAGAGTGAGTGATTAAAATTAAAAATTAAAAATTAAAATTTAAAAGGAGCTAGGGAATAGTAAATTAAAAAAATTTGTATTTTAAAACCAAATTAAGGGTTTGATGAATAATTAGGAGGGACATTAAATGACCAAGGAGACAAGAGGGAGAAATAAATTAATGGGAAAAGAGTTAGTAAAATTAAAGATCAAGTCTGTTCTACTCGGTTATATTGAAATTTAGGAGAGGGGAACAGTGTAAGGGATAAGGATAGATTGTTTGAAACAATTTGTTTCGATTACAAGTAATAGGGGGTGGAATTGGGTTAGTTCAATCAAAACTTGAGTGCAGTGTCATTGTTATAATCTATGGTTTAAATGGTGAGTGAGTCGTAACAGGGTAACAATTAACAATTACAGTTTAAAATTAAATTAGATATATAAGGGAAGCTTGCAAGGGGTTTCCAAGTAGTATGAAAATATGATTTGAGGGGATGGGGGTGAGATTAGTCAAAGATAAGATAAGGTGAGCAAAAGGAGAATATACAGATAGAAAATGGCTCGCGAGAAGTTAGAGGGATTAGGATTTTGCTCTCCTTTTGCTCACCTTACCTATATTTTGAGCATTTTCTCCAATCTGCTTCCACGCAAAGAGTTTTTCTTCACATTCTACAATTCACCGGACTTCTTTTCAACGGAAATTTACAACCCGGACAATTTGCATATCTTTTTCACGGAACTTTTCTTTTCATTCAATACGTTTTATTAACAAAAATTATTTTAATAATTTTTAATAATAATTTTCATATTTTTCAAATATTTGAACGTTGTTTTTTTCGAAAGCCAACTAATCCATCTGTATTTTCTCCTCTGATGATAAGATTTCGATTTTTGACAAGCCTTGGCTTAAGGAAAGAATAATAAACACTAGTTTATTACTGAATACACCTTGCATTGAACAATTGAAATTTGAAATAAATTTGGACAATCGTCGCATATTTATCACTCTTCTTTCTTCTATCTCTACTATTGCTCTATCTCGTATATTGAGCTAATCCTTTTCACAATAGGTTCCATCTACTAAAAGTTTTCACTTTGGTTTATTTGATCCTATATATATATATATATATATATATATATAGTCTCGGAAGTTTCTCAACCATTAAAACTAAAAACAACAAAAAAAAAAAAAAAAAAATCTTAAGTCCCAAGTCGTTCAGTGGAAAATCACTCATGTAAGTCAATTTAGTTTTTACAGTTATTATATTAGTTTGCTTCTAAAATTATTTAAGGGATCATCAGTTGTTTACCATTAAGTTTTGTTCCGTATAAATGTTTTGCTAACTTATATCTTTTTCACGGAACTTTTCTTTTCATTCAATACGTTTTATTAACAAAAATTATTTTAATAATTTTTAATAATAATTTTCATATTTTTCAAATATTTGAACGTTGTTTTTTTCGAAAGCCAACTAATCCATCTGTATTTTCTCCTCTGATGATAAGATTTCGATTTTTGACAAGCCTTGGCTTAAGGAAAGAATAATAAACACTAGTTTATTACTGAATACACCTTGCATTGAACAATTGAAATTTGAAATAAATTTGGACAATCGTCGCATATTTATCACTCTTCTTTCTTCTATCTCTACTATTGCTCTATCTCGTATATTGAGCTAATCCTTTTCACAATAGGTTCCATCTACTAAAAGTTTTCACTTTGGTTTATTTGATCCTATATATATATATATATATATATATATATATAGTCTCGGAAGTTTCTCAACCATTAAAACTAAAAACAACAAAAAAAAACAAACAAAAAATCTTAAGTCCCAAGTCGTTCAGTGGAAAATCACTCATGTAAGTCAATTTAGTTTTTACAGTTATTATATTAGTTTGCTTCTAAAATTATTTAAGGGATCATCAGTTGTTTACCATTAAGTTTTGTTCCGTATAAATGTTTTGCTAACTTATATTAGTTATTAAAAAATAAATAAATAAATCAATAACTAAATTAAATATATATATATATATATATATATATATATATATATATATATATATTATCATGTTTATTATTATTATTATTATTATTATTATTATTTCGTGTACCCACATAGATGTTATAAGGAGATATAATTTTTTTATGTATCAATTTTCAGTATTTACTTCAACAGTGCTCGATACGTGAGTAGAGCTAGGTAGTAAGCTATGAAAATATATTTATGGCAATTAAGCTACACAGATATATAATTTAAAAGTAAACAAAACTTATGACATAATTATCTCGAGTATATAAGTTCGAGTCCTCTTCCACCCTGCAGGAATTGGAAAGGGAAAGATGCAATTTATCCTGATGTACTGGCTGCAAATTGCCGTAAGAAGTGAATCGAAACTCAGAGCAAATAAGGGAGTTAATAGTTGTTCTTTTAAATTGATTCTATTACTTCAGCCATCAAGAAAATGAAGAAGAAAACATACACCTGTCACATCACCAATCCTTTTTACAACTAGACATCACCAACTATTTCAAAGAGACGAGCAGCTGTTTCTGTCGATAAAGAAGACTACAGACAAACTGTGGGGATCGAAGAAGCCCCACGCGATATTATATTTGGTGATTGGACGATCTCATTTTTTTATGGGAGTGTAGATAAATGATAACGTATATACAAACGACGGTACAAGCATATTATTATACAGATTACATGCTTCTTCAAGATTGCTCAGAGCAATTAATGGAATTAGTTGTTGTTCGTTTTAATGGCTTCTATGACTTCAAGAAAAGAAAGATGAAAAGATACACTTGCCACATCATCACTACAGTTATCTTTACAACTAGACGTCACCAACTATTTCAGACAGACAAACAGTTGTTTTTGTCCCTATTTACTTGCCTCCCCACGAGGACAGAGTTAGACACAAAGTCAGTTGTTAATGTGGGGAAAAATCCAGCTTGCTAAAAAAGAGAACTCTGGATTGGGACAAAAATAAAAATTGCCTATGTCTAGAAGGATTTCTCCTAGCCAAAAAGCCAAGGACTGTCAACGAAGAGGACTACAGACAAATCGTGCGGATCGAAGTCCCCATGCTATAATTACTCAGAAATCAATATGTTATCTGAGTTTATTCATATTTTTTTTTATTCCATTGGGTTCAATAAATCCGGTTTCCTCTGTATACATGATCAGCTATACCCGATACAAGAGTTTCTCTACAAAATACAGCTTTCTAATTTTCTTCAATTCTTATTCCTTTTTTTTAACAGCCATGCACAAAATTGGTTGGGGGGACAACTACCCTCATTGGCGGACGAGGAAGTAGGGAGCGTCCATTTCTGTGCCCTGATTATGATAGTGATGATTTCACAATGTCTCCCCAAACAGACAGTGGATATGGTTTAAGTGACGATACTGCCCAAAATGAAGGTACGTAACCCTGAAATATACTTTAAATTCTGAATCACTTTATGTCGACTGTATACAAGTGACTTCCATAAGTTATAATTATATTTCTTTATTCAAAAATAGCTGTACTTACTCAGCATTTTTTCACGTGGAGACATATTGCCATGTGACGGCTTAGAGAAAAATAATTCAAAATATAGTCAATAGTTTAATGCCTTCCTTCAAAAAAGGGGAAGCACTCTGTAGAGAATATACGAGATTCTAAATGTAAGCAATACTGCATAGTTCACTCCCTTTTAATTAAAAAAGAAAACTTGGCACTGAATTTATTTGCTTTTAATTTCGAAGAGTTACATTCAAAACAGCGGCGATAATCCACATTCAAAGCAAAAACAATCGTTTTATAACATTTTGAATTCTAAACATTTTTAGAAACAATTTTATTACAATGTTAAACAAATCACTGAACATTTTAAATTAAAAGAAAGCACATTTTAAATTATTAAAAAAAAACTATATTTTATTACAATATTTTAGCCAAACTGTTACTTTATTGAACATAAACTTTATTACAATGTTAAAAAAATCACTGAACATTTTAAATTAAAAGAAAGCACATTTTAAATTATTAAAAAAAAACTATATTTTATTACAATATTTTAGCCAAACTGTTACTTTATTGAACATAAACTTTATTACAATGTTAAACAAATCACTGAACATTTTAAATTAAAAGAAAGCACATTTTAAATTATTAAAAAAAAAACTATATTTTATTACAATATTTTAGCCAAACTGTTACTTTATTGAACATAAACTTTATTACAATGTTAAACAAATCACTGAACATTTTAAATTAAAAGAAAGCACATTTTAAATTATTAAAAAAAAACTATATTTTATTACAATATTTTAGCCAAACTGTTACTTTATTGAACATAAACTTTATTACAATGTTAAACAAATCACTGAACATTTTAAATTAAAAAAAATCACATTTTAAATTATTAAAAAAAAAACTATATTTTATTACAATATTTTAGCCAAACTGTTACTTTATTGAACATAAACTTTATTACAATGTTAAAAAAATCACTGAACATTTTAAATTAAAAGAAAGCACATTTTAAATTATTAAAAAAAAAACTATATTTTATTACAATATTTTAGCCAAACTGTTACTTTATTGAACATAAACTTTATTACAATGTTAAAAAAATCACTGAACATTTTAAATTAAAAAAATTACATTTTAAATTATAAAAAAAAAACACTATTACAATGTTTTTCTTTCAGAAACTTTATTTTATTAAATAAATACATTTATTAAAATGTTTTAATCTATTAGTGGTTTTGTTACTTCCGGTTGATTATCTGTTTGCTGCTGTCTGGAATGTAGATTATCGCCGCTGTTTTGAGTGTGACTCTTCAAAATTGAAAACAAATGAATTCAGTTGTTTCCTGAAGTGAACAAGTGCCGAAAAATTTGAACAACGTCTGAATCTTAAGTAGGCTTAATTCCCTTCCTTTCTTATAAAGTTATATCAGTGGTTGAGGAAGCAAAGACGTTAGTTTGGGAGTCAAGGGGTGACTTTAGTCTAACGTTCGAACCCAGCAATTGGTGGCATAGCTTTATCCAACCGCACTGACGAGTATTGTAACCACAAAACATATATGTATGTGGATAAAAATAAACATACATATTCCAATAATAATAATAATAATATTATAAAATGAATTCTGTATAGTTAAAGTTGAATTTGTATCCAAAGAAATCGTTTATGATTAGCTATATTCCATATTGCCGTGTAGATTTGGATTTCTTAAGCTTTAGCCTTATAATTAAGGTTTATACTTATAATTCATCATTATTATGAGAGGGAGGTGACGGTGGTTAAGTGGTGTTCCAAGTTCGAATCCAGTCGGTTCCACAGTACCACTTTCACTTAGAGATGTTGGCAACCTTCTCGTGGTCCTTCCCGTAAGTACCAGATGTCTTTCAAGAAAGGTTTCTAACTAGAAAAACAGCAGGGAAACTAATGCCAACACCAGAATCATCTGATTCACACGAAAGAAAAAGAAGATTATTATGAGAAAAGAAAGGATGAGAGTAAAAAAAATTTCACACTTCACCACAACAAAAATCTCACCCCACCCCTTTCACCTCTCCCACCCTTTTGACCATTTCAATCATATTCTTACCTCTCCCCCTATTTTCGAAGTTGTCTTCATTTCTTCAAATCTTTTTCTACAACTATGATACCACCTACATGCTAAACAAACAGTATTTCCCCCTTCCCTCCTCTTTACCCAGCCTCTCAAAATCCATGCCACACCTCACCACCACAAAAATCTCAGCCCCCTTTCACCTCTCCCACCCTAAGGCAATTTCAATTATATTCTCACCCCTATCCATTTAATAGCTGCCTCAATCGTATCTACTCAAAGCTTTTCATATTCATTTGATTCTTTCTCGACCATTGACTTCTCACAGCCTGGACTCTCCTCCGGCGCTCATATTAGCCACGTCTACTACATTCCTTCATCTCTCCACCATGTCAACCCCAAACTTCGATGTACTTGCATGACATATTTCTTCAATTATCATCCTGAGGAAGTCTTACAATAAAGACGAAACGTTGATGAATATATAAAAACTATCTCTTGGATTTTCCTTTTTCATTTTCCATAATTATTATGTATAACTATAATATTAATTCACTATTCCATGGGAGGTTTTTCATTGGATCGCTTTGACTGACTGACTGAAATTTTTAACATAAAGTAAGTCTAAAGACGGAGGATAATAAATGCTGACACATCCATGTTTGCTATTAAAGTCTTTTTGAAACATATGTAAATTCATGGTTTTGGATATCTGTCATTGCTAAATTTAATTTAGCTGATATAAATCTTTGTAAATATATATATATATATATATATATATATATATATGTACATATATATATATATATATATATATATATATATATATATATATATATGTGTGTGTGTGTGTGTGTGTGGGTGTGTAAAATGAGAAAGGAAAGCCAAAAACTATGTGATTTATGTATTCATCAACGTTTCGTCTTTATTGAAAGACTTCCTCAGGATGAAGAGAGCAATGTAGAAAAATCATACAGAATATTAATTTTGATATGTCAGAAAGTGTCCAGACTTCGGCATGGCTGTTGGCGTGAACAAGCAGAGGATGAAAAACATGATTTTGATAGTAGTGTTATCAGCAGTGGTCAGTCTTCTTCAAAGGACGCGAGATGAATATATATATATATATATATATATATATATATATATATATATATATATGTGTGTGTGTGTGTGTGTATCGAGGCAGCATTTTTTCTCTAAGGCACGTATTATTAAAAATAACCGACAACTCATGTCTGGATATTTTTGTATGAATCCTTTCCATTTTCCGAATTAAAGTCCTAATCTCGGATGAGAATTGACTGATGAATCTGTCGTAATTTTCTTTTAAGTCCAAAGAGTGTTGGATAGAACGGGCCTGGTATACGAGTTTAAATGTCCATTGAGAGACTGTGTCTCTGACAACCAAGAAAAAAACGTATACATTGGCTCGACTACCACGACTCTGTCCAGGATGTTGACCATGCATCTATCGGATAATAGTGCCATAGCCAGACACCTCATTAACGAACATTCCTGCCGCCGCTCGCAAATCCGAAAACTTTTTGTAGATAACACTAAAATCCTAGAACACAATACTAATATACAAAAACTCCATATACTAGAAGCTTTACACATTAAAACATAAAAAACGGTTATTAACAGGATTAATTTTAACACTAGTACTAATATACTTAAATGTTTATAATACTAAATAAATATAGTTTTGTATTTAAATTTTCCCGCCAAAATTAACTATAAACTCATTCCAGGTCTTTACTTGATTGACATTATTCCACTGAAGATGGACCCAGATGGGTCAGAAAGTACTTTGGACCTAAAAGAAAATTACGGCAGATTCATCAGCCAATTCTCATCCGAGATTAGGACTTTAATCCGGAAAATGGAAGGGATTCATACAAAAATATCCAGACATAAGTTGTTGGTTATTTTTAATAATATATATATATATATATATATATATATATATATAAAATGTACTGCAGCAAGCTATAATAAATAACATTACGTATGAAACCAGTAACAAAATTTTTAAATGCTTAACATAATACAATTCAGCCTGTGACGCTAATTCTAGCGTCCTAGAATTTAAATTGTTAACGTCTCTCCTGGAACTGCGCAGGTTTGTTTTTTTGACATCTAACTGACTTCACATGCGCATTCTCGGCTGCTTTTTGAAATTCTCTTCTTTTCTCCATTTTTTTGTTCATTTGTTTCTGTCACCTGAAGATAATTCGACGAAGAATCGAAAGTGCTAGTAATATATATGGAACATATATTAACTTTTTTTTGATTTTGATGCAAAAAAAGATTATTAGAAAAATTTATAAAATAAAAATAGATATCATTAAGCAGAAGAATCCTGTTATGTTTAACAATGTTTGCTTGAATATAATATACTACTAGATTTTATTTGCTTTGAAAGCAAGGGTTCTGGCAAATTCTACAAACTTATTTTTCCTTTAAACAGATCTATATACGCCGCATCAGTTCCTGTCGCAACCATACCAGGCTGACCTGCTACAAAGTTCAGAGTACAACAGAAAAGTTTCCCAGAGAATG